>QPKB01000012.1:20396124-20550301 GCA_003546025.1 Camphora micrantha | reverse complement strand
AGTCGATATCCTAGCCAAATGGATCTGTGACAAACCACATCGATGGATGCCCAAAAATAATAAATAGTATTAGGGGCTTGTAAGGCAATTACATAAATGAATGAATGAATGGCGAAGGGTTGAATACACATGCGATTCATGACAGCTAGAAAAATCACGAGGGATCCATAAGAGCATGCATCCTTTTTACTCGTGATAAAATCAGTTGGACTCACTTTAAGCAAAGAATAAAATAACAAGCATAGTTTTGGAAATATTATTTTTCAAGGCAAGCCATTGAGGGACTAACGTGGCATGCTGTGATTCCTAGGAGTCCACGCTACACTGGAGCCAGCCCCTTTTAAAGCAATGCGTCAACGAGGCACACATGTGAAAAAAATCTCAGCTCATCCTCATCCTTGTATTTTGCCTCCCGCAAATTTCACCCCAATGCAGCTAGGGCAACCCTTTTGAAGATCTAAACCTTCTCTCTAGCTGATTTCGTGCATGTTTAGATCACAAAAAGTACACAACATAATTTAAGTTGGATCATAAATGGTTGTGCACGTCATGAAAAAAAGTGATTGATTCCACAATCTTAGACTACTTCTTGAAGAGTTCAAAATGTATTGCAATCTTATGCACATTTAAAACAGTTCTACTCTCGCCATGGTTTCAGAATGCTCTCCATTATGGGGTATTAAGTGTTAGACTGTTTTACGCCACACACCAAAAAATAAATAAATAATAAATAAATAAAAAAAGACTGTTTGACTGGAAAGCATTTAGAAAAGGCAATGATTGTTCAATCTAATACTGAATATCATCGTGATCCAGATTAATAATAAATTAATACATCAGGAGAAATGTGACGAGAAAATGTGACATTGCATTATCATAATAGCCCTAATTTTATGGTGGGAGACAGTAGCCCTCCACCTATTTAACACAAGCAGGAATTTACCAAAAAAAAAAAACACACACACACACACACAAGTAGGATGTTAAATGTGAAGCACATGGAGATTTCTAGTTTCTATTTTACAGGGTATGTGATTCAGTGAGAAAAAAAATGTTACATTTTACGAGGTTTTGGACCAAAAGGTACAAATTTGAAAAAAAAAAAAAAATAATTTTGGGATTGCATTTCATAAAAACTGACCATGTTTTAAAGGAAACATCCCTTCACTCACTCATGAGCGAATAAGACAACCAAGCACATCATAATCTAATTCAAAACCTATTTTAACTACTGATTCCAATCTATTTCACAATCTAACTCAAAAACTGTTTTTAAATTCTCCTCCAAACCTTTCAAATATATCATAGCATATCTAATAAAATAGGGACAAAACTTATATTAAATGAGATGGCTTCTTTAATAAATGTCAGTTTGTCCAAATTTCCTGTCTTTACTTTGGGAGAGCCTTATTCAATCAATCCTGAAATTAGAGACCATAGCTTCAAAGAAGGGTAGTGTTATGGAAAAGGTCTGATTGCGGATATAATTTTGAAATAAATTTAGGAGATCCCATGTGATGGAGTAAAGGGTACACAACACACCCTCATACGTGGTCCAGTTCATGGAGCCCACTTGAATGGATGTCTTATTTAGCACTGGGGAGTGGGGAAGGGATAGATGGAAGGTTCTTTATATGGGTAAGGTTCTTGAAAAAATCAGCGTCTGAGATTTAGTGGTCTCCTGACCCAAAGATTTCTTTGAGATTCATCAATCCAACAGTGATTAAATATTGATGAGAGTAAAGTTGGGCCCTGCTCAACATCCTAGGGGGATGAGAGTGAAAGAGCATGGACTGATCAAAGGTGGGCCCAAGTGGGCACTATTGAATTGGACTGCCCAGTTTATTGCTCGTAGAACATTTCTCATAATTGGTAGGGCTTAGTTAGAACAAAGCAGCAACAAATTAAATATACACCTAGGTCTTTGATGTCCCTTTTAACGGCTGAGCTAACACCGCAGTCCACTAGTGTAATTTAGGTTTATCCGAACACATGAAATTTCCTTTTCATTTTACTTTTACAAAGATCCAAACAGGCCCATTGGATTTTAGCCTGATCCGTAACTAAAAACTCAACTTCTAAGCCAACCCACACTTCAACTGAATTCCAGACAAAAACTGAATTCCAGACTATTTAGAATCCATTTTGGCCCCCAAATTCAACAGAGAATGTATAAATCTATCTTTGCTTAAATCATACACCAAATCAAGAATCATATGCGCGGCCTACTTGATTTTAAGGCATTCTATAGATTTGTATCCCAAGTAATGTGAGGAATTTCAAATGTCAAGAAATTCTTATGACAATGGCGTAAGCCATTTCAAATCCAGGCAAAAGGAGCTATGAAGGCACTTTTCTATCATTTCAAATCTTCCAAAAATATTGGTTGATGGAGAGATTCCTGATAAACATTTATCTTAAATATATGGTTACTCCCATCATCACCACCACAGCTGCCACATATCTTTTAGGGAGAACTAAGAGTGAGTCTAAGCAAAATGTCAGCTATAAAATCTCAATCCAACAATCAAAGTAGCAAGTGGAAAAAATTGGAATATACATATATTTAAGAATACTTTGGAATTAAGGGGCATTCAAAGTATTGTGAACAGCCCAGAAACCTAAATGAAGGTCCTTGCAGCTCCAATCTGGAAATACTTTTTAGAAGAAATTTCAATTTACCCTTGTGAGACACGGATACTTTTGCCTGCCCCAATCGACACACAACGCCGCCTCAGTTCCCTTCAGCCCGGAACATGATTCACCAGCTCCGAAAGTGACTGCAAAATAAAGGTAAATTGTACATAGGACACCCAGGAGGGCAAGCATTGTTAAGAGAAAGCGGTGCCGCTGAAAGAGTATAGACCAACTACTGCTTGACTCTTCGCGGCCATGAAGCTGTTTTCTGAATGACGGCGAGAGAGGTGCAAATGGATTTTGGGATCTCCGGTGTGGAGATGTTATACTGTCAAGAACCATTCTTATCCACGCCACGTCTTGTAACTGTCTGAATTCCTGCATTTGGTAGCATTGAAAGGGGGAATACTCAGAATTCAGGATTTGGTAGATAATAGCAACGTCATGGATCATTGACAAAAATGTCACTGATAAATTCCATTCATGACGAGTACGCTACTCTACAAAATTCAACATATCTTGTTTTTTGCTGGCTAACGTCGGCCATTGCAAGGCATGCTTGAAACATTTCCTTAGCATTAGTAGGAAACTTAAGGTAACAAAAAATATAAGACATGAAATTAAATTTTTTTTTTTTTTAAAAGTAGTAGAGATACAGCAGCTTGAGACATTCGAAAACTGAACTACCAAATGCATATGCAAAATCTTTTGTCTGAGAAACACCACAAGTTTTGTAAGAAAAAAGAAAGAATGAAGCTACAGATGCCATGAAACTGAACAGTGTCTATGAAACTAAATCAAACACAAAACAAAACTAGGGTGGAAACAAGAATGCCAAATTGATGCCTCCCAATACCATGCAACAAAAGGCTTTAGAGAGTTAGATCTCACAGTTGAAGGGCGGGTCAGAAAACTGTTTTTATAGTATCAAGCTGCCGTACAACTACAACTAACACCCAGAGTCATATATTGCACTAATTTTTTTTTTTTAAATGAAGTCAAATAGTAATGCTGTCACTTACTTGCACTCTATTCTTTTTCTTTATAAAACTATTCTGTCAGCAGTTCATTTCCTGCTGTCAATACAAATGCGTTAGGAAATAAAAAAAATGTAAGAAAATAAAATGTAAGTAGTCATGATAACTACAGAACTTGCCAAACACAAGTGGCACTTAATTAAGTAATAAATCTGCTCCTCTGTTCGCCTCAAGTAAACATAGCAAACAGTTCTCTCGAGGCCACCTAACATCTCTAGAATCAAATAGATGATTATACAGAGGATTACCTCAATGTGTAGTTTAGAAATTTGGGAACAACTTTGAAAGGAGTGCTTTAGTCACAGCTTCATCAATTTCTAACTTTAAAAAAACATAGGGGCAGTTAGGGGAAAATGAAAAAGAGTAAATATAATTCTTTTAGGTGAAGAGATTTTCAGATACAAAGTGATGATATAGACAGATTTCTTCAACCTTTTTTTTCCAGAAGTTGACACCTTCCTTTGTTTTTTTTGTTGAAAGGAAACAAATTTCATAATAAAAAAAAATATAATAATAAAAGGTAACAAATTCATATATTCAATTAAAAATTTCAATTTGTCATAAGTTTCCATTCAGGATTTGATTTCTTCTTTTTCTTTGAATAGTAATAAGTGTCTTTAGAGTCAATTATGAGTACTCTGAATTTCTAGTTGTTGGTATTTCGAATTTCCAGTTGTTGCTTTCTGCTCGGCATATCAACAAGATTGAAGGGAAAATTTTACAAGACATATCAACAAGATTGAAGGGAAAATTTTACAAGACATTGATTAGACTAGCTATGACCTATGGAGCGTAGTGTTAGCCAATCAGGAAACAAGCAAAGAATTGAGTCTAACTGAGATGATGATGTTGAGATGGATGTATAGCAAAACTAGGAAAAATAGAATTAGAAATGAGTGCATTTGGGAGTATTTAGAGGGAACACCAACAGTTAATAAATCAAGAGAGAATCGTTCGAGATGGTTTGGACTAAGGATGCAAATGGGTCAAATCCAGGGTGGAACCATTGTGGATTTAAATCAAGATCCATCTTTATAAATCCGAATCCAAATCTAGATCTAAATTTGACATGGAACCTACATGTTGTATGTTCCATGTTGAATCCTAATCCAAGACCAACATTAAAAAAGAAATCCAAAATAATAATTTTACAAGTGGGACCTAAACGGTACATGATTAAAAATAAGTACTTTCAAATATGAAAATAACTGAAGCTATTTATGCCCTTGAAAACTATATTTACTTTTAATATGTTAATGTAATTGTCCTGGTTCTGGATCCTCAAAATTAGATTGTGCAAGGCCCCAGTTCCTGTTCAAGATCCAAGTCTTTCTCGAATCCAAAAGTAGGTTCCAAGCCCACTTTATTTGAAATCAGAGACTTTCGATACTCGGATAATTGGATATCCATTCGCAATCCTAGTTTGGAATGTCCAACGAAGGGCAACTACTGCGTCGGTGGCGAAAAGTTTATTCTATGCAGGTTGATGGTCCCTAAAGGAAAAGATGTAGACCGAAAAAGAAATGGGTGAAAGTAGTAGGTATAGATCCAAAGAAGTCCAGCCTAACCAAGGATTTGGACTGGGATAGACTGGAATGGTGACCAAAATTCATGTAGTCAACCTATACACAGTTGGGAAAAGGTTTTGATGATGATAACGATGATCGCTACAATTCAACTTTCATACATGGTTAGTACATCTTTTATAATTAAAACCGTAGTAAGGGACTTGGGTAAAAAATAGATAAATCATCTATTTTAAAGCGTCATTGGATTTGATGAAACATATAAAAACAAATTAGTTACGATACTAGAACAAATTGCCCAAGGTAGAACTAATACAGCCACGTGAACAAGAACATCAGGATGGACGTAAAAGTTTCTAAAAAAACTTAGTATGTTGGAGAAGCGCATCTAAGGTTGTCCAGCTCATGAGTTGATCAAGCTGATGCTCGGCCACTTGGAAGCAAAAACATCACGTTGGAAGTAAAAGTTTCAAAAGAACTTAGTATGTTGAAGAACTGCATCCAAGGCTGTCCATGTCATGAGTCAATCAAGCTGATGCTCATCTTGGTTGCCTTACAAGCAGATCTCTAGCAAGGATTTGCTCAACTCAACTTGGCTTGCTCTGCTAGGCTCGATGAATATATAAATTATTTGTGTATCTATATTTTTAATATAAACTTAGGGAAAATCTCCGCTAAGCACCAATGCTCGCATTATCATGAGCACCGCAACTAATGGGCCCACCTTATGATCCATCCCAGTTCACCATAAACCCCCTTGATAGTCACCAATCCCAAGTTTGGAATCCATCCGAATGGAGTGGACTGTTAGATCGACTATCCACTCGTTTGGATAGTGAAAATTTGTGAGCCTTTGATCAAGTGGTTAGGATGATCATCTAAGCCACAGTACAAAGAGCCTTTTTTTTTTTTTTTGGGAAAGGAAAGAGGATGGGGGAGGAAGGGGTGTTTGGTTTGTTTCCATTCCTAAGTGGGCCCCACAAGGACCGGTGCTTAGTAGAGGGGGACCCTATATGTTATCATTAATTGCTATAGATGCCAGCAATGCCAAAACTACAAAAAGACATTTGGATGCATCTCAATTTGTTCTGAACAATGGGCCTACCTATTATAACCTATGATGCATGGATACTTCAAAATGGCCAATGTATTGTGTCGCATCATATCCGATACTTCACTTTTTACATGTAAAATCCGTGTCCTTGCCATGCCTACGGCGTGTCCCTGCCGTATCCATATCGTATCTAGGCATCATAGATTATAACTCAAAACCCTCATAAACAATTATTCCACATGAATTAGCACCCAATGCAATTTGCATTGATCCAACCATTCCACATTGTTTGATTCATTATATTAAAAATCACAATTGGAATCAAGGAACTCTGAGGCTGTAAAATCAAGGGTCGGTATCATTTCATCATGCTGATATCTGCCCAACCTTAACCTACATCAAAGCTCTCCCATCCTTACACCCCATGCTTGGTCCAAGATCCATGGTTTAGTCAAGCTAATGCTTGGTTTGCATTATCAAGTGAAGCTAAAGCCTGAAGTTCTTGGTTTCTAATGAAGCAAAAGCTCAAGTAGAGGTCACTTGAGATGAGTTAAGTAATGTCAACCCAGCTCAAGCTTGACTTATCAAGCTTGAACTATCAAGCCTGAACCAAGCTCAAGCCAGCTGCACACATTTCAAACTGGAGATGGACTAACTACCCTAGGAGAACGACCCAAAGAATTAACAATCCCGAGACATAAACTCTCATTTAATCATACTTTAACATTGTAGAAGTATAGTAATTTAGTAACTGATACAAACATTTCCAAAAATACCAAAAAATATCCCGAGAAAAAAATGATTTGACTAAGATTTGAACATTTCGCACTCTTGAAAAGGGTCATGAAAAGTGATGCCTAAATGTCTATTATTAGCATGAGGAAGAAAACTCAAGAGTGATTTAAAAAAAAAAAAAAAAAAAAAAAACATGGTGATAAAGAGGTCAGAATGACATAACCAGCACAAGCAGATAGACATGTGATAAAAACTAGACCATATCATTTAGAGAAACAACGTCCCTAAGTGAGATTGTACCGAACAATCATACTCCTAGACTGACAAGGATGAAAGATTAGATTATGACGACTACCAGGCACGACTGCTGACATTTCATTGCCATCTTCGTCTAGCAATCATCATCATTTGGGCATTCCACAGATGACTTATCCCGGCTGCCCCAACTTATTTTTTGAGATTGTTATACATAATTTTCTACCACGTGACAAAGCACCATTTCATCGCCATCTCTATCTAGCCATCATCATCATTTGGACAAACCACAGATGAGGTCTCCATTATTGGCAGCAGCCCCAACTTATCTTTTGTCATTGTTATTCATATTTCTCTACCACTTGACAAAGCCTCATTGACAGCCTCCAAAGAAGTTCAGCCAATCTTGGTGGTTTATTTATTGTTACTATGGGTCTTGACGCGGACATCAAAGCTAGAGATGCGGGAGGGCGATGAAGATAGAAAAAGATATGGAAGATGAAACCTTTTCTTGGGCTATCACCAAACTTCAATCTAGAGGCGTTACGTCAGATGAGCAAGGTCAGGCTCAAGAGACTAAAAAATTGGGCCCTCACCAAACTCCAATCCGGGAGGTATTAGGGATTTCTTGGAGGAGAACTCGAAGAAAACTCATTTTCATTAATCATCAATCATGACCTTAGCCAAAGAGGCTTTACATCATTATATAGGAAAATAAATAACCCTAAGACTAATCTGGAGTCCTAGACCATTCAAACACATCGATGGCCAGGATTAAAACATTCTAATAAGTAACCTAAAACATAATTAAAGGCCTAAATAACATAAAATAAACGGGCTGGCGGCGCAGCCCCGGACCTTCGATTGAATAAACCAACCTCTCAGATGACGTTGAACGAATCCAACAAAGGGATTCCACACAAAATAGCACTCACAACCATGAACTCATGGGAATAACTCACGTTGCTTGAATTGAATTGATTAATAATGCATGCTAAAAACAATAGGTCTCTTCTCTATATATAGAGCATTCTGTTTCTAAACTAATCAAAATACTAATAATAGAAAGTTACTTAATCCTACCCTAAATAGAATTTGGGAAGCAATCCTATTAAGCAACTAATTAACATTACTAATTTAAATAAGGATAAGGATCTCTTATTGATGTAGACCCCATCAGATGATCCATTAGGGGGGCCTGCGGGCCCTAGTCTTCTGTCGGGCTACATCAACTCTCCCCCGACTTAAAAGAACTCAACTCCGGCGAGTTAATCGCCTAATAGCGCTCATAAAGATCTGGATTCAAGCGTTGAAAATCTATTGCAGTGATCCATATAGCATTGGAGAGAGGACAATTCTTCCAGCGAACATAGAACTTTTGAAAATCTCCTTGACGAGTTTAAACAATCTGATCATCAAGCACATCAACAATCCCATCAACAGGTGGAAGATTTGAAGGGAGGGTAATAGCCTGCTCTTCAGTTTCACCATCATTGTCATAACCACGGTAGACTGTAAGATCCTCTACGTTGAAAGTAAAATTGGCACCGAAATCAGATGGTAGATCAAGTACATAAGCATTGGAGCCAATCTTTTTTAGAATCTTGTATGGACCAGTATTCCGTGGATGCAACTTATAGCTCCTGGAGGCATACATTCTAGACGGATACGGACCATGACCATATCTCCTTCACCAAATTCAATAAAGCGACGATGCTTGTCTGCTTGCTGTTTAGAAGTAGCATTACTGGCAAATATATGGCGGCGGACCTCATTGTGCACTTTGTTGTATGTGGTGAAAGAAGTTTTCAGCATCGGCACTTATTTAGGTATCTACCAGCAAAGAGATAAGATCAACAGGTAGTCGCGGTCAAACCCCTGCTTCAAATGGAGAAGTACCAGTAGACCGATAGACCAAATTATTGTATACAAACTCAGCCATAGGTAATGCTTAATCCCAAGTTGTGATGTGATCACGAACAAGGCATCGTAACAACTGTCCAAGACTTCTATTTACCACTTCCGTTTGGCCATCAGTTTGAGGGTGGTAAGCTATTGAGAATTTGAGCTTAGTATTGGATAGCATCCATAAAGTCTTCCAAAAATAACTCATGAATTTGGTGTCTCAATCCGAAACAAGTCTTTGGAAGGCCAAGGAGACGAACAACTTCTTCGAAAAAGAGCTTGGCAACCTTGTAGGCATCACTAGTGGAAGTACATGGAATAAAATGTGCCTTCTTTGAGAAGCGATCAATGACAACAAAAATAGAATCAACTTTTCTTTGAGTCGTTGGAAAACCTAGCACAAAATCCATGCTAATGTCTTCCGATGGAGAATGAGGAACAGGTAAAGGCTGATAAAAGTCCAGTGTTCTTCTTGTTACCTTTGGCTAGCTGGCATGTCCTACATCGTTCGCAAATGCGAATAATAATAGCCTTTATTCGGGGCCAATAATATCTATCACTGACAAGAGCAAGAGTTTTGTCGCGTCCCAGATGGCCACTACATCCTCCCGAATGCAACTCTCGGACAACATATTCACGAATGGATGTGGCAAGGAGGCAAAGTTGTGTAACTTCAAACAAGAAATCATCAAGAGGGCCTGCGGGCCCTAATCTTCTGTCGAGCTGCATCAGCTAGGCCCAAAGCTTGGACAAGATAATTGGGTTGGCCCGTTGGCGGGTCGACCCATGGGGAACCATGGGCCTATCCTGCATCGGGTCTTCAATGTTTAAAGCATTTACTCCGACTTCAATCGTCAAACCTACATGCCTACTCCTATCGTTCTGGGTGTAAATATGCTAAAGATCTAGCATGATGATTCTCGATCTTTAAGGAGGAAAGTACCACTGAAGCATCATTCATTAAATATTTCAAGCATTGTACTAATGACTCCCCCATGTTCAAATTCAAGTGAAGGCACAAAACAACCATCGCAAGACATATAGAAGGTTTCACATATTCAAGGAACTAGAAAAGAGGGAGACTGGTAGACAATTAAACACCTAAAATGTACTAGTGAGAAAAGACAAGATGAATTGAGAATTATTCCATTAAAAAAATGTGGAATTATAGAAAAACATGGCTGAAAATAGGGTTGAAACATAGAAATCGGGCACCTTAGACTAGATAGGATAAGGTTTTGCTGACAATGATGATTAATCATCCAACCATGTAGTAGATATAAGGAAAACCAATTAAGCACTACTATTAATCTTGCTGGAAATTACTAAGTAATCAGCTAAAATCTTTCCAAACTAATACTTTTGGTGCAATTTGAATCCCAAGGACTTTAAGAAATGAGGGTGATTGAGCGGGCAATCTCATCAAAATTACATCAGGGGGGCAAAAGAGGTGGAATTAAAAATCCCATATCCTGAGCAGTTCCATCTGTACACACCATCTAAACTAATTTTGCATAAATAGTCAATTGATGGCAATGGGAGCATTTGGAAATGCAATTAATTCCATGGCTGTCCATTTCTTTCCAAATCGATCTAGGAATCAGAAGGCCGCGAGAATAAAAACCAGAGATCCAGAAATACATGTAATATAGTTCCCTGTTTCCAAACTTCCATAAATCATGCTCTTTGGGGTACATCCATGGAATTGCAATAAATTTAAAAAAAAATTCAACATAATCTTCAAAATCTCATGCAGCAACAACTCATAAAACAACAACGATCTGAAATCATCGATAAAAACATATCTCTAAGTGCAAATAAGCAAAAACAACAGATGGGCATGAGAACATCGATTTTAAATCTTCTATAAAACAAATGGAAAAATGGGGCAAATAAAAAAAATCAAAGAAGATTCACGATGGCAGTAGCCACTAAAAAAATCTCCCAATTAGAAAGCAATAACAAACAGATCAGCATGAAATCCTAAGAACACCATCTAAGCAGTCAACAAAGTCATAGATTGCCATGATTTCAAGGGCAAGAGGGAGAAACTCACAATTTGAAGCACAAGTCCTTTTCCTTTCCAATCCCGTTGCGTGTTTCTCTCTATTTCCGTGTTCCCGTTGGTATGGTTGCGTTGTGGAAACTGGGAAACGGAAATGTGACGCTGGAATGAGAGAAAGGGAAGGAACGATGGAAGAGTCTCGATGTAAATAGGAAGGTTCTAATAATAGTAATCTAAACAATAGATAAATAGCTGATAACAGCTGGCTCTTTGAAAGTGCCAGGCCATGAAAATCAGATTCCGCGTTATTCATAAATTTGTTTAATATTTCCGTGTAAATCTAGAAGTTCCATTTTTTTTTTTTTTTTTTAACACATCTCTTTCCACCAATTCCAAAGAAATCAATTTTTTTCCATCTTCACAGTATCCGGATCGAGATTAAGATCAATCCAAACACAGATCATAAAAACCAAAACAGAGAAGCTCAACACATTTACACATGGCATGGCATAGAAGTTTACACCAACTCAATTCAAACATCAAAGAGCAGCCGTAGATCATCGAAAAATAGATCGATCCATCGAAAGAAAAAAAGAAACCAAAAAAAAAAAAAAAATTTTAGGGTTTAGAGAAAAATAAATCAGCCGTAAATTTCAAGAAATCTAAATACAATCCGAACTCGATCAGTCACCAATAAAAACAAATCACCTGTCGCGACAGATCTTAGAAAGAGAGGGTACCTGGATGATGGCTAGGACGCTGACACTAATGCTCCTTTTTATCTCTTCCTCTTCCCTTGTCGACCGAATGAGCCGACCGCCCTCTTAACGATACCAGATGACTGAGATCAACCCCGCGGCTGAGAAAAGTGGTTTTTCTACAAAGGCCCCTGTCGTTGGTGCTTTTACAAACAAGCCCCTAATTTGATGGAGTAGGTGAATGACAGTAGTATCATTTGTTTGAGCTTATTTAGTAAGTCAAGTTACTTTTAGTGAGTCCCACCTGGATGTATGATGACAGAGAGGCATGATGATGAAACCGGTTGGATGTTGAATAGGAGAATATGTGATATCATGTCTTTTAAATGATCCGGACTTATATAGTTTTAGGTCCTAAAATTTAAAGGGCAAACTTATCTATTCGATCTTCCAACACAAGTGATTATTTATTGGGGCATTCGGCGCGACGGGTCCTTCATTTTATTGCCTTAGGTCCATGATCTTTTCTTATAGTGTGATAGGTCCTTTTTCTAAATTTGAAAATCTAAAATGTCTAATTTATACTTTCTTCAAATCATATCCCATTATTAGTGAGATAAGCCATTAATAATGGTCAACTACCATTAAATTAGTCACGATTAATAAAATTCCATTAATGAGATTTTCAAATCAATTTCAAAAAAACACAAATAAGTTTCAAAAAATAGGAAATATATTTCAAATAAATTTCTAACAATGAAATAAATTTAAAAAACTCAAATAAAATTCAAAAGAAAGCAAATAAATTTCAAAAAATGAAATGAATTTAAAAAGGCAAATAAATTTCAAAAAATGAAATAAATTTCAAAAATCACAATAAATTTAAAAACAAAAGCAATAAATTTCAAAAGAACGCAGATAAATTTAAAAAAGACACAAATAAATTTTAAAAAATATAAATAAATTTCAAAAGATGAAAATCAATTTCAAAAGATCCAAATAAATTTCAAAAAAATATAAATAAATTTCAAAAGGCTCAAATAAATTTCAAAAGAAGTAAATAAAATTAAAAAACAGAAATAAATTTAAAAAAACGCAAATACATTTGCCAAAACTAAGATAACCCAATTTTTCCAAATTAGCGAACAACGTGGCAAAGAACTCAGGTCTTTTTGTCAAAAACTCATTTAAATTTATTTCAAGAAATACAAATCAATTTCAAAAAGACACAAATAAAATTAAAAAACACAAATAAATCTGCCAAAAACTCATATAGATTTGTTTGTAACTCAGATAGATTTGTTCCAGAACTCAGATAAATAGCCTAAAACTCGGATAGATTTGTCCAGAACTCAAATAAATTTGTTCAGAACTCAGATAAATTTGTTCTAGAAGTCAGATAAATAGCCAGAAACTCAGACAGATTTGTCCAGATTTCAGATAAATTTATCCAGAACTTCGATAAATTTGTTCCAAAGGTCAGATAAATAGCCAAAAACTCAGATAGATTTTTTCCAAAACACAGATAAATTTGACAAAAAATTCAAAACTCAGAAAAATTTAACTTTGACTGGAATGGGAATGGACTTCTGGAACGGGTCAGGTCGAACCTGACCTAGAACCAACTCGGAACTGCTGCAGATCCTAAGGCCATTTTCTTCTTCTTTTTCTTCGTTCTGGAATCAGAAACACAAAAGCCATCCTCCATTTGCCTTCTTCCTCGATTCCGGCGATGGCATGGCGCGGCATCCGGTGGTGATCCCCCTTCTCCGGCAACACGACCTTTCCCCAAATCCCCATATGATCCATTCACCTCAGTAAAAAAACCCACTTTCTCAAACCATTAATCGCATCGGAAAACCCCATCTTCGCACACAGAATTTGTCATGACACCAAGCTTCGGAAGAAGGCATGGTTTGTTTCCCTGACTCAAACCCCATCTTCGCTCGATTTCCCATGATTCAGAAGAAGGCACGGAATTGTGTGGGTGACTCATAACAGCGAGGATAATTAAATTGATCTTCGCCGTGGCAAACCCAAATCCGGATTTCGAATCTGGAGTACTCGTGCACTCTTTATTTATTATGAGCTAAAGACAAAAAGAAATCTTGTCTTGTTTTGACAAGTGGATGGACGGTTGGAAATCGGGCTTGGTTACCAAGTGCAGAAACAAACAGGGATTTTGATACTTGTTGCCGCCCTAGATCAGAGTTCCAGACACCACGCGCAGCCGCGGAAGAGTACCTAATCCTCAACACTGCCGCCGCTAGCAAACAAGCGTCCGAGATGCTGCATGTTGCTGCTCGTCACTATTGCAGAAACCGGAAGTAGAGAAGTGGTTCCTTTGGTAGGATAGATTTGAGAGAGGGAGAATGGAAGATTTGAGAATTTAAAATTCAAGATTAGATGCCTAAACTGTTGAAAGAGGGCAAATTAGTCATGTAAAATGTATCAAGGGACCGTTGGTTGCAAACAGTCTAGCTGCTTGGACCAGAGCCCTTAAAAAAGAATTTGCTTGGATTGAAGGCTGGATAGATTCAATTCGAGGGACCTTTCGCTAATTATCTCTTATTTATTTGAAGGGTTTTTTAAGGTGGATATGTCAAATAAATTTATGAGGTGTAGTTATTGTTGGTACAGTTTCACTATTTGCTGGGAGAGGTTCTGGTAAAAGGACAAAATAAAAGAGCCTTTTGAGGTTGTTTGAAAATATAAGGGCCTTTCTATCAAAAAAATCTTGAAAATACCTAATTGATTTATAAGTAAGTGAAAAGTCCAAAAAAATTAGGTCGTATTGTTATCATTTTATGTGCATTTCTGGACTTAATTAGGGCTAATGGCATAGAATTGCAATCAATGCCATGATTTCATGCATTTCATCATATATTTGGAAATCTGGTCAAAATTAGTCAAAATTCATCATATTGCATGACTTTTATGAAATTAAGGTTTTTCATCATCAATTCATCAAACCAATTAGCTTTTTGGTTTCATCAATGCATACATGTTATTTTTCGCACTATGTGCTATTTTTGGAAAGTTGGTCATTTCGGGTGCATCATTAAGCAAGTTAGCATCCCATGCATTGTTCGTGTATATTCCTCACATGTGATTGTTGTTAATTTTGTTTCTTTCTATTTGTGTATAAGGAATCAAGAATGTGACCCACATTTGTGAAATTTGAGAGAGATCAAAGGTGGGAAACTCTTCATGATGGCCCTACATATCATGACATCTTAGAGGAGTTTGAAAATTCAAGAGGGATAGTGGAAATCAGATTTGGAAAGATTTGGTGCGTGCTTACAAATTTTGAAATTCAAAGTCAAACAAGAGAGAATGAAATTAGAAAATTTGCAAGAGGAGTTGACTAGTGAAAGTTGCAAGTAAGGAAGCATGCCAAATATGAAAAAAAGATCAAGAATTGAGCAAGGAAATAGTCCAAGCATGCCTTGGACATCCAACATGTGTCCCACACACCCATTGCATGCCAACATTGAAGTTCCTTTAATTGCACAATTATTCCCAAATTTTTTCAGGGGAAACAACTTAAAATAGTCATAATTCTCAAACCGAGTGTTGGATAGGCATAATCTACCCATCGTTGGAAAGTTCTTTTCGAGTAGATAGCACAAGATTGCATCAATCAGAACTATATTGAGGGAGATATGACCTTGGGAATTTAGCTAATACAATTTTAGACAGGAATTATAAGGAATTCCAATATTTGGAAAGTTTCTCTCCACACATCATGAAGCAATCTTGGAGAGAGATTCTAGGAAGCTCAAAGAACAGCATTGTTCTCCAAGACACTCAATTTATCAAGAAATTCTCAACAATTCAAAATCTTTCCAAGTCAGAAGCATTGCTTGGGAATTGAGCCAAGAATCAAAACTAAAGAGGAAAGAAAGAATTGCAAAGGAGGTGTTTCAAAAACAATATAAGGACCAGCCCCCTTCATGGAACTCCAAACCTCATTGCACAGTTTAGAGGACTTCCACCACTCCATCCACTCCCCCTCTCTCTCCAATCCCCTTCTTCTCCCTTCTAATTCTTGTAGACTTATGTTGAGAGATCATGTTGAGAGAATGATAAAGATAAAAGAATCTTAATTTTTTGTACTCCAAGATAAAGGTATAAGACAATTTTGATTGATTCTGCGTGCTCAAGTTCTTTTTAGTGTAAGTGATTTAAATTTTCTTTGTCTACCATCTTTGATTTGTGATGATTGGAGTCGATATATCATATGCTTAGACTTAGGTATTGAAAATAAAAGAGGTGAATAAAAGTAGAGAGAAATCATGTATTTTTAAGGTCACTTGCATCTTTCCCTACTCTGAAAAGAGAGGAGAAGAACTACACAACCCATATTTTCAATGCTTAGACCTATGTCAAGTTTTTAGATCTTGGGTACATGATTTTCAGCTTTTATTTTTTCCACCATTCTTAGTTTTATTTTCAGTTATTTACTTGATGGTTTATCCAGAGATTTTTCTGATTTAGAAGTTTAGAATTGTATCTTCTTATGTTTAGTAAAAACTTTCTAATTTGGTTTTTGCATAGTCTATCGTTGGAAAGTGTGTTTGTGCTTGTATCATTTTTGAATAGTCTAGCACAATAACCCGTGCTAAGTACGAGCTTATTTGCTGATTAAATTTTTAGCAAAGTATATAAAGATCAATTAAAAAATTCAGATCACGTAAATTATCTTCAAACACTTACTAACAATGATTTAGTATAGACATAGCATAAAAGAAGAGAAGATTGTGATAGTACCTCTTTTCTTAATCCAAGAGTCTAGAATGGAAATGAAATAAGAGAAGCTGAAAAGGAAATGAGAATATGCAGAGAAATGGTACAAGAGATTGGGGACAAAAATGAAGTTATTTAGAAGAGTAAAAAGTGGAAAGAGAGTGGTTATATGTTGGAAGTGGGAGGAGAACATGGGAAGTTATAGAGAGTAGTTATAAGTGGAGAACATGGGTATGTAATAAAGAGTAGTTGTAACTGACTGTCAAAATTAGAAGTTAGAATTAAATTTAGCTTTTCACCCACAGCTTTAATAAAGTATAATTGCATTGGAATATGATTATATTGCTGAAAAAACAATGATGAAGGACTGATTTTTAATGCAAAATTCGGATATAACATGGGTTGTATGGATGAATAGCGAAAAGCCAGCACCATTGCAAACAGTTTAAGGTTGTTTTCCGTCCAAAAGTGCATGAATTGAAATTAGTTAAACAAAGGAGTTTTGCCTTGAGACTAAGTAGAAATAAAGTTTGTAATGAGGACTTTCAAACCCCATAATTTCAGGCAAAGATTCCCTCAGAAACCATGTGAAACAGAGGCTTAAAACGGGGTACCCAGCAAGGTTGAGTCAGGTTTTCAACATCAAACATGTTTTGCTGGGCATGTTTAGAAACACATAACTCTTTTGTTTCAAAAGATTTCTCTCTTTTGTGTTTTTTTTTTTTTTTTTTTTTTGTTGGATTCATTCATCATCCAAGTTTTAATTCCAACCTTTAGATTTAGATCTAATTCATCTTAGATTGGTCGTACAGTCCATCCAAGTTGGGCATGTGCACAAGTTCTTTCAGACTAGGTATTTTTTTTTCTACAAACTTGGGTTTTTTTTTTTTTTTTTTTTTTTTTTTTTTTTTTTTCTGAATTTATCATATAGTTAGAAACTTTCTTAGAATTGCAATATTTTTTTTTTTTTTTTTTTTTTTTTTTTTTTTTTTTTTTTTTGCACTTAGGGCCTCTTAAATCATTCACATTTGCATTGCATTTGGTTTTGGTAATTAGGATTTAATTTAGGATATTTTATTTTGATTTATCTCATACCAAATTGGTTGTTTTGATCAATTTGTTATTTTTGCATGTTTTAGTTAGTTTAGGGTTTTCTAGATTGGGTTTCTTTTCTTAGATTAAGATTTTTATTTTGTTGGAAGCTTTGTAATTAAACTTTCTATTTCAAATATTAGGAGTTTTTTGTGTAATTCGATTAGTTTCTATTTAGGTTAGATTTAGTTTCTAACTTAGGACATGTCAAAGTTGGAAAGTGTTAAAATGATTTGCTCCCTGTGGATTCGACCATGTGCTCACTAGGAAATACTACTATGCACCCTTGCACTTGGGGGTGTTCAACATAAAGGCCAAGGCATACGCTCCTATCCATGATGTCCATGATGTCCAAGCCATACGCTCAACATATGCAGGCCAAGCCCAAGACGAGCTAGAGTCATTGGAGAGCCTTCACTAGCTAGGCCCTGTCAAGGCTGGCTAGCAAGCTGAAGCCAAAGGCAGGACCTAAAGAGAAGTATAATAATTTTTAATTTTTTTTACATTGACACTAATTAGAACAAGAGTGAACATGAGCTTAACTCTCCAACTACTAATGCAATGCAACAAGCAACATAACAACATGGCAATATATGGAAATCTTACTTTATTAATCCTAATTAAATAAGGTGACAGCGATGTAATCTTTTACCATTGAAGAGAAAACTATTTGATAGTATTGGTTAATCTTATTCTTATCTCATTGATTTTAGGCCCTTGATAATGCATTTTATTGAGTTCTAATGAATTGAATACCCGAAAGAGCAAATGGGTTTTGAAAGTGCAGGCTAGGGCCAATGAATATGTCCTGGTGGGGGGTTGAATAGGATTAAAGGAATTCTTTTGCCAATTTTAATCTTCTAAGTCCGATCTTAATCCCAATTAGAATAATGAACAAAATAAACACAAATAAGAGTATAACTCATGCGGAATATGTGTTCAACATGGGAGTGCTTAAACAATCAAAGATACCATACAATTAAGTTTATGACAATAAGCACAAGTGTACATGACAATTAAATCCAATGATGAAGTATCATACGCATCAATCTCCACAACATATAGATATGTAAATCTTGCACTTGAAATGGAGAAATTAACATAGAGGATTTATAGTGGTTCGGTCACACAGACCTACATCCACTCTTAAGGGTCACACAGTCCCTTTGTTCCACTATGAAAAATCAAACTACACAAGTACTGATTCTACCTCATTTTTGTTACCGAGGTTCGATCACACAGATCTACTCCCCCTTATACAATCTTAGAGTGATTTAGTCACACAAATATGAACCACTACCACATTATACATAAATTTACAAGTTTGAAGAAGGGTGAACACTTGCCTTTGATGAAGATTGAAAGTGTTCGAAGGAGCTCTGACCGTTGTCGAAGCTTTCACCTCTTGATGGCGTCTTGGTGTTAAGAAGGATGCTTCCAACGTGTTGCACAACCAAGGTTCAGAGGTTTGGTCTTCTAGGAATACTATGGTAAATGATTCAAAGAACAAGGGAGCCTAGAAGAAATTCCTCCTCACAATACACTCATCTTGGAGCTAATGAAGCTCTTGGATTTTCCTATATCTAACACATGAGTGTTTGGAAGAAACTTTGAGAGCTTAAGTTTGATTGGGAGAAAGTAGCAAAGGAAGCTCTTAAAAAATGGACTTGATGTGAAGTAAAACGAGCTCCAGCTATTTATAGATAAAGTCCAACGGCTAGATTTGGCGGCTAGCCTCTTAGCACCTCGGCTAGCCCCTTTTCAATTTCCCTTAGACAACGGTCATATTTTCTAATTCGGTCAGCTCGCGGCTAGCCATCGGTGGCCTTGGCGGCTAGCCGTGAGGTGACCGAGTTTCATTACAGAAACAAGAAGCTCTCGAGAAAGCTAACCGTGGGTTGTGCATGGTTGCCTTGCGGTTAGCCGCTAGGGCTCTCAGCAGTTAGCCGTGAGTTGACCGCTAGGTGACCGAACTCCATATCAGATGAAAAAAATTGCTCTCTGTAAAACTAACCAAGGGTTTTCGGTTACCTGGCGGTTAGCTGCTTTTTTCAAAGGGGCAAGCCGCCAGGTGACCGAAAGGACACTGAACCTCAATTCTGCAGAACTGTTTATGCTGAAAGTAAGAGTTTGAAAACAGGATAAAACAGAACTTTTTCTAAGGGTTCTAAGGTCTGGTCTGGGTCTAAAAATACCTGATTAGGATGGCAAACAACGCGGAGTCTTTCTTTGATGAATCCGGTCCTTCCAAAAGCTTGATAAACATCTTGAAATTGATCTTCCTCGAGGTACTATGATAGGCTAGGTCTTCTTGGACATATTGGCTCGGAATAAACAATGCAAACACAGTGCTCACTGAAATGTGGCATTAACAATTTCCCCCTTTGTCCATTTCATGACAAAACCAACTAACCTATTCATCTAGACAAGTAGATATTCAATACAGCTCAACGTTCAACCATTCACAAGTACAAGACCTTTTATACATTAAAACAATTTCAAGAACAAAAGAAATCAACTCTTGTGTGGTGAACTCTTCATTTGAGTTTTGAGAAGATTTACCTGTAAAAGCACAACACTAACAAACACAAAACATTATGGGAATCTTCTCCTTTTGTTAGTATAAGCAGAAAATTAAGAAAACTTGGGAAGACTCTCCCCCTTGGTTGCATAAGTCATAGAGAGTTCTTCTCCCCCTTAGTTTGTACCTGTAACACACAATTTTTCTTGGAGGGACTACATAGGATCATATTTCTTTCCCCCTTTATCAATACCACTTCTCCCCCCTTTTTGTCACAAATTGACAAGGAGATGGAACATAAATAGAAATCAATTCAGAGAATAAAAAACAATTATTCCATCCATTCAATCATTAAAACAAGAAGATCATTCATGGATTAAAAAAATCATCAAACAACATCCATCCAAAAGTATGAGAAAGAAAAAGAAACATATCAGAGGAGTTAGCCACAAGCCCAAAACACCACCAAAGTGAGAATAACCAATAAAACACATGTGACTAAACATCCCAAACAGAACTAATCAGATGGAGGTGAAGGAGATGGAGGCATGTTGGAAAAATCACTGTTGCGACAAGCCTTGGACGTCCACTCAGATATTTGAGAGCCTTCTTTAGAAGCTTTTCAGTCTTGGACTAACGGTGCTCGAAAGCATCAAACCATTCTTCAGCACTCCTGGGAATACTTGAAGGAGGAGCTTGACTATGTGAAGTGGGAGGAGCGAGCTCTGGAGGATCCTGCTGTTGGGTAGGGGGGGGGGGGGCGCGTAAAGGGACATGGTGTTGTGGTGCTGAAACCTCTGTATGAGGGGGTATGTGCCCTTCTTGTGCATTAGGTTGAAGGTTCATTTGAATAACATTAGCATTGCTGAAAGGTGCATGAGAAATAGGGGTCTCAGTAGGGAGGAGAACACCATAAGAACGAGCTAATTGAGACATAAGGAAGCCAAAGGGGGCTGCAGTCTTAATGGCATTGGACAGATGAAAATGAACAATTGTCATACAGATTAGAGAAGGAAGGCACATCAGAACACCGGTAACCACTTTGGAAAGGACATTGACCATATAGGTAGATAAGTCGGTCCTATTCCCTTTACGAGCATAAACATTAAAGGTGAAGATGTGGTGCAATAATCTGTATTTTGGAATCAAGGCTCCTATGGGAAGGAAGTTTTTTTTGCGATCCCATGGAGTAGGATATCCGCAGAGAGCTAGAGTAGCTTCAGCCCTTTCATCTTCAGTAAGGGTGTCAGCAACCATGGTTAGGCCATTTGGGTTCACAAGAATGTTAATGATTGACAAAATGCGATCGGGGTCAATGGTAACTTCTCCATTTCGAACGACAACAGTGAAAGACCAAGAGTCAATTGTAGATACTACATTAATGATTGATGCATACATGCCGTATACAAGAAAAGGATAAGCTTTGTCTCCCCAATCCAAGATGTTGTCCCATCCAATCTGAGCAAGGATGGCTCCCGTCTCATGGGGATTCACAACACTACGCATAGTGTGTCGTTCAACCATAACTGATCTGGATTTCATGATAGCCAGCATTTTGGCATTAGTTTTGAGAACAGCAGGGCCCGACTGAGGCGGAGGAGGAGGTGGAGGTGGAGGTGGAGGTGGAGAAGTAGGAGGAGTAAGACCATGTGAGGTGGACTGAGAGGGTGGAGGAGAGATAGACGACCTTTCTCTACGAGAAGAAGAGCCGGGAGCCCGGGAGTAGATCGTCCACGTTTAGAAGGGCAGTTAACAGCTGACTTCATTCTAGGAGACATTTCTACAGGCAGTTAGAGTGCACAAGGAAAGACAAGGAGAAAACACAACACAAATGGGAAAAACAGAATCCAATAGATACAAAGAGGAGAGAAGGACAAGATATCCAGGAATAGGTGAGAGAAAAAGAAAATGGAGAGAGAAAGAGTATGGACTGAGGTTGGAAAGTCCTAAGAAGAGAAGGAGGGAAAATACACAAACAAGAATACAAAACACATTGTCAATAACAATGAGAAATCGAAATTAAAGAAATGAAATAAATTGAAAACGGAGGGAAAATACCTTTTGAGATCAGAGGAGATGAAAACCAAACTACCAGCCAAGAGAAAGAAGAACGAATGAATAAGAGAGAACAAAAAAAAAAGAAAAAAACAAAAAGGTTCTGCGCTGATATAAGTGCAATCTTGACATGGCGGTTAGCCGCCAAGGGGGTCCACGGCTAGCCGCACTCCTCTTTTTTACTCTATGTATATAACTGAACTCAAAAACATTTTAAAAGACACTGAAACACACAGAACAATCCAATATGGGGACATTATCTAATAGCACAAACACTAATGGATTTTCTCATATTCTCAAATTTTGAAACATCCAAAGGTTTTGTTAAAATGTCTGCTAGTTGTTTTTCTGTAGAAATATGCTCTAATACTATGACTCGCTCTTCAACCAATTCTCTAATGAGATGATGTCTGATATGATATGCTTAGTTCTAGAGTGTTGGACGAGGTTTTTAGAGATATTGATTGCACTAGTGTTAGCACAGTACAAGTTCATGCTACCTTGTTCAATACCATAGTCTTTGAGCATCTGTTTCATCCATAGCATTTGAGTACAACCACTTCCAGTTGCTATATATTCTGCCTTAGCTGTAGATAAGGAAATGGATGATTGTTTCTTGCTGTGCCAAGCAACTAGATAGTTTCCTAGGTAGAAGCACCCACCACTGATTGATTTTCTATCATCCATGTTTCCAGCCCAATCGGCATCTGAGTGTCCCGCAATGCAAATAGGTGAATCATATGGATACCATAAGCCATATCCTGAAGTCCCTGACACATATCTAATGATTCTCTTAACTGCTTTCAAATGAGTTTCATTAGGATTTGATTGATATCTGGCACAGGCTCCTACACTAAATGCAATATCAAGTTTGCTAGCTGTAAGATATAATAGACTGCCTATCATGCTTCTATACATACTAGGATCAACACTCTTTCCACTTGATTCCTTAGATAATTTGAGTATAGTGCTCACTACAAGAAACTGCACTTTTAGCGACGTTTTTTAGCGACGTTTTCATAAATTCGTTCGGCACAGAGTACTCTTTACCGACGTATATTATTTCGACGTTAAAAAATAGACTTTTACCGACGTTTTAATGAAAACGTTGGTAAAATCTGGATATTTTAGCGACGGTTTTTAATAAAACGTCGGTAAAATGGAATTTTTAGCGACGTTTTTTTATAAAACGTCGGTAAAATTCATTTTTTAGCGACGTTTTTAATATAACGTCGGTAAAATGTTAATTTTAGAATAATCTGATTTTCCGGGAAAATCAAAAGATTAGAGAGTTTTACCGACGTTTTAGAAAACGTCGGTATAATTGGATTTTTAGCGACGTTTATTTCTAAAACGTCGGTAAAAGGCTAATTTTATAATTATTAGGGAAAGCAAAAAAATCGGAGACGTTTACCAACGTTTTACAAAACGTCGGTAAAAGGTTAGAATTAACTCATTCCTAGGAAAAGTAAAAAATCAGAGTCGGTAAAAAGGCATTTTCAGCGCTTAAAGGTTAATTTTATAATTAACTTAGAAAATCAAAGACTTTTATGAAACGTCGGTAAAAGTTTAATTTTAGAATTAAATTATTTTCTAGGAAAAGTAAAAATCAGAAACTTTTATGGTTCTGGTTCCGGATCCTTTTTTTTGGAACCAATACCTAAACGATTCCGTTTCTAGATCCACAGTGGCTTAGACCTGTGGACCCGGGACCTGACCCATTCTGTTTTCATATAGTAAAGTTATCTTATGTTAGTGTAGCCTCCACTTCTAACGACCTGTGCTGTGGTTTAATTCACAAAGTCATTGCTGGTCCCATTTATTTAGAATTAAAAAATCAAGCTATTGGTATTCAACCATAAAATTCATCCAGTCATCATTCACCATCAAATATTCAGGTTTACCAATAACTTTTCATAAAAGAGAAATTCAAAAAATAATGCACTACTGAAGAATCAAATAAAAATGCTGATACAAGTTGAATTAATACATAAATATCACTGTGCTTTTCTCAAAAATACATCATTGTTGACTCAAAACACTTGATTGAATTAATACATATCTTTGCTTTACTAAAGCATAATTTTTTTTAAAAAGAAAAACACAGATATTAGTCCAGACCCGGAACCATACTCGAAACCAGAACTAGACCTGTCTCACAAATGGTTCCGATTCTGGTTCTGGTTCCCATTAATATTATCGGTTTCGGCTCCTAAACCAGCTTTCTGGTTCCGAACCGGGTCCGGTTCCCCCTCTTAAAAAACGGTTCCAGTTCCACCCTGGACCCGGACTTGAACCGATCCGTTTACAACCATACATGCAGCCCCTTTTTTGCTCCTTTTTTGTATTTTTGATGACTTGGCTTGCTAGGTTTTGATTTGGGTAAGGATTGGTAGTGTGGGGTCCAGGTTGAATTATGATTAAAGGTGTGGGGTCCAAGAGGGTTTTGAGAGAATTTCTAGGGGTTGGCCCACAATTTTAGTAAAAATAAGATTCTTCTTATCGCATGCAACTTCCTCTCTTGCGCCCAGTTTTTTTCCAAATAAATTTCAAATCTAAAAATCAGATTTGCAATGCAATTCTAATTTGAATGCATTTGGACCCCACTTGGAGTGTATCACCTTGAACCTTCATGGTTTTGGATGTGTAAAGCCTCTTTCGGATTTTTTTTCTTTTTTTTTTTCTTTCTTGATTCAAGATTCAAAATTTGAATATTAAATTTTATCTTCAATCATGGCTTCAACGTCCAACTTGGAATAGAGAAGCTTGGGAAGGCAAAGTGTTGGACGTGTGATATCTCCTTTGGATAGTTTATTAGCTTGCAAAACTTTCCAAATATTTGGAAACATATCTTGAATGAAATCCAGCTTGTAGAGTTCTTAAGGAAACCTAGACTCTTTGGATTTGAATTTATCTTGCAACTTCTTGGTTACTACCCTCCATATTTAGGCTCTGAAATTGTTTTTCCCTACAAAAATACCGACGAATTACAAAACGTCGGTAAAATCGGATTTTAACGACAATTTCTTGAAAACTGTCGGCAAAGTTCAATTTTACAATTAATTTTACTTTTAAGGAAAATAAATATCAGAGACTATTATTGGGGAATTTGAGCTTTTAGCGACATTTTAGAAAAATCGTCGGTAAATTTTAATTTTATTTTTGGGAAAACTTAAAATCAGACACCTTTACCGATGATTTCTTTTTAAAACGTCGGTAAATCCCTTTGTCTTTTCCCACTTTGTTTTTTTCCTCTCCCGCCATCAAAAGGCCCTCTTTTCCCCAATCTCTCTCTGCTATTTCACTCTCTCTCTCGCTCGATCTCTCTGCGATCTCTCTCACTCTCTCTCTCTCGCTCGACCTCGCTCGATCTCTCTGCTCTCTCTGTCTCTCTCACTCACTCTCGCTCGATCTCTCTGCTCTCTCGATCTGCTCTTTCTCTCTCTAGCTCTCTCTACTCTCTCTCTCTCTCTCTCTCTGCTCTCTCTCTCTCACTCTCTCTCTGCCTGAAAACGATCATCACTCGAAAACGGTCTCCCTCTCTCTCGCCGCTACCTTTGCTCGGACCCTCTCTGTGGTTGCTGCCTCTGCATTTTCTCCCCTCTCTGCCGTTGTTGCCTCTGCATCTCTCCCCTCTCTGCAGGTAAACTCTATTTCTCATCTCTTCTCTCTTCGTCTCTATCTGATATGAGTATTTGCAGCTTCTTCTTTGGAGTTTTCGTGGTTAATAGGTTACTTTTCTTTTTGTTACTCTCTGTCTTTTCTTTTCTTCGGTACTTCATTTTATTATATTTCATTTTTTTTTGTGGGGTTCTACTAGTAATCTGCATTTGATTGTTTTGCTAGTCTTGGAGCGAAAACTTTTGTTTTGATATGATGAATATTGATATTGCAAACCTGGCATTTGATTGATAGTTTTGATATCTGGGTTACAAGAAATAATAGTGAGAATTCATTTCATTTCTTGGGGTTGCGCTGTTTTTTTGGATAGATTCGTAATGTGAGTGGGGCTTTCTTCTTCTTAATCCTGATGATTTTCATTCTCAGATTGCCCAAATTTATTCTCTGTGTGATTGTGATGTATCTACTCTTGATCATGTATTTTCTCCATTTGCCATTTATTGTGCTCGTGAAAGCTAATTAATGGGGTGGGTTCTTTTAAGTGCAACGCCATTCTGCTTATTCTATGGGTTGAATTCGGTGCTTTTGAGCAGGGAATGGAACGAAAACCTTGTAGAATGGACTGCTATTAAATTGCATCTAGTCTTAATATTTGGCAGAATGGAGTTTGCATTTGGGTCTATCTGAAGTTGGAGATCACAATGGCTCAATGGCTGTTTCCAAGACCTTTTCTTCCATAAATGAGTATTTAGTTTTACTACTTCAGTCCATGTTTCATTGTTCTCCTGCTTTTTTAAATTGCTTGTCTTCTGCTTCTCAGTGTCTATAATATTTGTAGCTCTGTAGATTGAGCATTGGACTTTTTTTCAACCCTATTTGACATCATTGTTATATAGCCTTTTTCCATCTATCACATGTCCATTTTCCTCCTCATCATCACCATTTTAGTAACCATTGAAGCCTTAGTAGCATCTTACTGTGATAGGATTCATGTGCTGTACTTTTCCAATTTACTCTTTTATAAAAGCCAATGCACTGTCTGTTATTGTACAATTTCATGTCAAATTTGCCTCACTTTACTTCTTTCTATGTTATCTTTTATATTTTTTGAACTCTATATATTCATGTTATCCATCTCATCCTTAGCATTCTCATTTTGTTAGCTTTCCTGAAAGCTTCATATGTCAGTTCTGGTCTAATTGATGTTTCATGTAACTGCCTCTTCAATTGGCGTGGAGCAGATTGTGTGTGTGGGATAAGTGAGCCCCACTCATCACCGCTTGCTAGGTGTAGCCCATGCACATTATTATTATTTTTTATATGGTTGATGTTGATTCGAATGTGTGGGCATCACTGGTGGTAAGCAGGGCCAAAAACTTCAATGATTGTTGAAAATGTAAAACATTTACATAGGAATTCCATTGCTATAGCAAACAGTTGTTTTCAATTGGAATTAACCATGTAATTGGTAAATAAGAAATGAACATGGTGAATCAATTCATATGTGAATGCATTACACACTTTCAAATGCCTATTAATCAATACGATATGTATTAACCTATGCATATGTATTAGTTTTTCAAAAATCTTGGTGAGACTTAAATCAGGTATGCAAAAGTAGGGGGAAAAATGTTTTAAAAACGTTGTACATGTCGAAGTTACCACTTCGACTAGTGATGCTAGTGGAGTCAATGTTGCTGCTCAAGTTATATATGGAGAAGCTTCCAATATGTTTTCTTTCTAGATGACTCTGTCACGCTTATAAACACTCTTAGTCATCGCTCTAACAATACACATCGATATCAGAAGGATTTGCCCAAGCTTACCTCATTCCAGAATCTGAAAATCAGAACCTTCAAATCTGCTCCCATGAACAATGCCTGCATGGTTATCTCATTTCTTCAGGTATTTGGGAAATAATTTACTTGCACCGATTTGGCTAACTCATGCACCCCCAACAATTTCACGAACTCATGCACCAGCTTGGTTACTTTAACTGAATAGTCATTTACATGCTCATTGCAGCTAATTCTGCTGCCAACTGCCTTCACCGTACGCTATTTTTCTCACTTAATATGCATGGGAGTAGTTTATTATGATGGACGAATTTTTATAAACTTTGGGCATGACTTAGGCAAAAGGGTCATGTTTAAGCCCAAAGGGTCACGTTTAAGTTTGTGTTTGTCTCCTAGAGATTCATTATGTAACAAGGAAAAGCTGTGACTTTGGACTGCTTGGTGCATTTGATTTGATGATGTTGAAGGTGCTTAAATTGGTTACGCAGGTCAGCCTTGTTTGGATTGTATTTGAGTGAAATTGAGAAACAAATGAGGGGAGATCCCTCCCCTGTTAGGTAATGACTCTAAACTTCATGTTTGGTTAATTATTCCATTCATATATTTATGAATGATATCTCAAAACTATTCTGACACTTCATGCATGTTTGTTATTTTAGATGCTGCACTTGTAGTCAAGACGGAAAGGAGCACAAAGAATGTAAGTTAACAACGAACAAAGCAGATAGAATAAGAATTTTTAGTTAACAACGAACAAAGCAGATAGAATAAGAATTTTAATTCCATAGTTGGGGAACTCCTATTTTCTCACTAACGAATCCATTTTTTGTTAGTTAAGAAGCAAAAGCCTCTTGTTCTCATGACTTACTCTAAGGTTGCCTCCTGGGGACACTGTAAAGAACATGTGCATGTAAACTTGCATAAACAGTTTCTATGAGCAGTAGTTTGCATGCATTTGTGCTTGTTGAACTACCTGTAGCTTCAAATAAGATTGTAAGTCTTCCTCTTGTAAAATCCAATGGGTTGGATTGCTTTCATGTCCAATTGAATTTATCATTTCATCTTTCTCTTTTATACAACCGGCTGCCTACTTTGTACTATCACCTAGCTTGCATTTCATTGGTCATACCCAAACTGGATGAATAAAATGAAAAAAAGAAAAAAAGAAAAGAAGCAATAAGTTAACTCTTTCTATGAGGTCACAACACATGCTTGTATTTGGTTTTCTTTTTGGTGTTTTTGCATCAAGAACACTTGTGTTTAAAAAAATAAAATAAAAAAATCACATGATGGAAGATAGATGTATTCTATGAATATGCTTGTACTTTGGGTTTCTTCATGGAGTTCTTCTATCAGATACACTTAGCTGATTAAGATCCATGATATCCAGTGGGTATGATATTAATTGGTGTTCGTCCAGGTGAAATTGCCGAAAGAATTTGCTACCTGTATGGATTCCACTCAGGGTCACCATCGGATGGTTGATAAATACAGAGCTTCTTAACATTTAGCTTTATTATGTGGGTGTTCATTTCTTGTTGGATCCACTTGAACCATCTTTTCTTTCTTGTAAAGGTTGCACTCCAGAAATGCTGTTATTTAAAATTGATCTAAAGAAACGTAATTTTTTTTTTTTGGGTACTTCATTTCTCTGTGTGTTTGAGATGTATGTGGCTTGAATCTTTTGTGTTACTCATCACTGTTATGGTTGCTTTTATGGTAAAATATGAAAATTGAAAATCCCCATTAAAAGATTCTTCACCTTCATGTCCCTCTACTTTCCCCACAAAATTGGGAATCTCCCCTTTTCACTTTAGTTATTTTATACTCTTGTGGCATTATAGACTTTCCCATTTCTTCGCAACTACTACCAACATTATTGGTTGAATTGAAAAAAATTAGAGATGTTCATGTACCAACCCTGGACTTTTGATGTTCTTTTGTGGAACTTGGCTTAATTAATTTTTCTTATTCTCCTTTTAAATAACCACCAAATAATTTCTTTTAACACTAATATTTTCATTTAATCTTTTGATCATCATTTTAGAAAAAATCATTTTGACTTGCTGAGCCTAAGCAACTTGGAGTATTGGACTTGATAGATCTAGAGTCTGAGTGAGTCAAAAAGAAGAGTAGAGTCAGTTAAAATACTAGATTCAAATGACTTTCTGAGTTGGTTCAAGTTTTGGTTGTTTCAAGACAGTGCTTTAATAAGGCATTTAGATTTTACTTCTTGTGATGATGATTATTTGGCTTGAAATCAAGTTTCCTATTTTTGCAGCCCTACTTTATGGTTCTTTGCAGTGATCTTCTTGCTCTTTAACACTCATGGTAAGCAGAGTTCATCATAATTATCATTATCTGTATATTTTCTATTGTTTATTACTAAATGAATTGTAAAATCTGAATAGGATGGTACTTCTACCTGTGGCTGTCTTTCATCCCTCTAATTGTAGGTGCTCTCTTGCTGTTTCCATCTCTATATTTAGATTTCTGTGTGCAAAAATGTCTTCATGTAGAAATGATTTTGCATTTCAAGATTTTGTTCTCTTTGCCATGCCAGATGACTGTTCTATTGTAGTATTGGAAATGAGAATTGCAGGCTCATGTAGCGTGGTTTTTATTACAGGTCATTCTACTGGTGGGAACAAAGCTTCAAGTATTGCCATGCCAAATTACTCTGTTCTATTGTAGTTGTCGAGCCTCACGACAACCTCTTTTGGTTTAATCAACCCCACCTCTTACTCTACCTCATCCACTTTGTACTCTTCCAGGTACTTAAAACTTCATTAAACCCTACTAGTCTAAAACTTGGCAAGTGAAGTTGTTTTTTATTTGGTCTCATCTTGCATGGCCTGTTGGCTATTTGCTAGGAATTGGCTATCAGCTCAATCGTCACGAGCACCTCGCTCAAGGGTAGAGTGACTTGTAGGAACTGACGGTTCGCAAATAGTACTCCCGGTTAGAGAATTAGAAGCGAAAATATCGGATTTTCGAACACTTAAGGCTCGAAAACGGCCCGTCGGAGGTCCGGAATGGGAAACGGCCCTTGGAAAAATTGAAAACTGGCACGAGCACCTCGCTCAAGGAGAAATTAACTTGCAGGAACTTACGGCTCGTAAATCGGACTCGTGGTTAACGAATTAGACCTAAAAACGTTGGATTCTTAACATTTAGTCTTGAAAATAGGCCGTCGGAGGTTGAAAACAGAAAACGGCCATCGGACAGCCCAGAAACCGACACGGGTATCTTGTTCAAGGCCAAAGTAACTTGTAGGAATTGATGGTTAGTGAATCAGACTAACAGTTAACGAATTAAACGCAAAAACCGCCTGAATCTCAACACTTAAGGCTGGAAAAACAGGTCGGCGAAAATTTTAGGAAAATATTTAAATATATATATATACATGTTTATCTTTCATTTATAATTTAATTCATTGAAAAGATTCTAATGTCGTTTTTGTCATTGCAGATTGATGGACGCTTTGGGGTCGGTTGCAAATTAGCTAAATATGTTTTATTCTTTTTAGTTTATTTTTATATGTATATTGGACTGTATCATTATTGATTGTAATATTTGTTTAATGAGATGAATGATTTGATGAAAAATGACAATGGTTGCTTGCATGTTATTTTTTTTTATATTCAATATAGGTACATGAACAAGTTTATCTTTTGATACAAGTGTATAAATAGGTTTACAAAAAAATTATATTGGAAAAAAATGTTTTATTTAAAAAAAAATAAATTACTTTTACCGACGTTTTTGTTCGTCGGTAAAAGTATTATAATTTTTTTTTATTTTGCGTTTTCTTTTACCGACGAAAACTAAACGTCGGCAAAAGTATTATTTTTTATTATTTATTTTTCGTTTTCTTTTGCCGACGAACATTAAACGTCGGTAAAATGTTTTTTATTTTTTTTTATTTTTTCTGTTGTCTTTTTCCGACGCAAATAAAAAGTCGGTAAAAGTAGTTTTATTTTTTTATTTATTTTCGTTTTCTTTTGCCTACGAAAAGAAACGTCGGTAAAAGTATTTTTATTTTTTTATTTATTTTCGTTTTCTTTTGCCGACGAAAAGAAACGTCGGTAAAAGTATTTTTATTTTTTATTTTTTTTCCTTTTTCTTTTGCCGACGAAAAGAAACGTCGGTAAAAGTAAATTTAAATTTTTAGAAAAGTAAAAGTAAATTTACCGACATTTTCAAAACGTCGGTAAAAGTAAATTAATCGTCGGTAAAAATCCATTTTTTGTCGACGGAAAATGATTTCGTCGGTAAAATGTTTTGTCCACGACTTTTTACCGACGTCCGGCCGACGAAAATATTTTCGTCGGTAAAAGGTTTTAACGACGTTTTAGTAACTTTTGGCGACGAAAAATTTCGCGCTCATGGGAGCGTTCATGTGTCTGGCTGAATCTAATCCAAACCTTTTGATTAATTCTTTAGCATACTTGGTTTGGGAAACAAACATTCCATCAGACAATTGTTTTACTTGTAATCCTAAAAAGAAATTAAGTTCACCAACCATGCTCATTTCAAACTCAGATTTCATAAGATCAGCAAACTTTTCTGTTAACTCATTACGAGTAGAACCAAACATAATATCATCAACATAAATTTGAACAATCAATATAGTGTCATTTGTTCTTTGAAAAAATAGAGTTTTATCAACACTGCCCCTATCAAAATTATGATTAATCAGGAATTTTGTGAGCCTTTCATACCAAGCTCTAGGGGCTTGTTTGAGACAATAGAGAGCCTTTTTAAGATAGTACACATGTTTAGGCTGCTTGGGGTCTTCAAATCCTTTAGGTTACTCAACATAAACTTCTTTTTCTAAAAGTCCATTTAGAAAAGCACTTTTGACATCCATTTGATATAATTTAAATTTCAAGGAGCAAGCAATGGCAAGTAAGATTCTAATGGATTCAAGTCTAGCAACTAGAGCAAATGTTTCTTCAAAATCTATTACTTCAATTTGAGAATAACCTTGGGCAACTAATTACCTAGCCTTGTTTCTAACTATGGTACCATTTTCATCAATTTTATTTTTGTAAATCCATTTGGTACCTATAATGTTTTTGTCATCAGGTTTAGGTACTAATACCCAATCTTCATTTCTAACAAATTGATTTAGCTCTTTTTGCATAGCATTTATCCAACAATCATCAGAAAAAGCTTCATAAACAGATTTGGGTTCAATGATAGAGTAAAGCAAAGAAAGCTAACAATGTTTTCAATTTGACTTCTAGTCTTGACACCAACCAAGGGATTTCCCAGAATTTGATTCATAGGATGATGCTTCACATTTACCAAATCCTTAGAGAGATTAGAGACTCATCCAAGTTTGCAGTGGGGACACTTATCTCATCATTATCAGGTTTTTCTTGATTACTAGAATCCTTTAGTTTGTCATCAATGACAACATTTATAGATTCTTGTAAGGCTCCAGTGTTTATGTTTAAGACTTTGTATGCACGATTGTTTTGAGAATAGCCAAAAAAATGCCTTCATCACTTTTTGAGTCAAATTTGCTCAAATGTTCTCTATCCTTGAGTACATAGCATTTACTACCAAAATTTTTAAAGTAGCTAATGTTAGGCTTTTTCTCGTGCCATAGTTCATAAGCAGTTTTATCCAAGCCAGTTCTCAAGTATACCCTGTTTATGATGTAACAAGCTGTACTCACTGCTTCAGCCCATAGATCTCTGGGAACATTCTTTCCATGAAGCATAGTTGTGGCCATCTTTTGTAAAACTCTATTCTTTTTTTTCAGCAACTCCATTTTGTTTAGGAGTTTTAGGGGCAGAAAATTCATGGTGAATTCCATACTTATCACAATATCTTTCAAATCTGGAATTTTCAAATTCACCACCATGATCACTTCTTATTCTAGCAACTGCTCTTCCTTTTTCAACTGGGATTCTTTTCACAATCTTTTTGAATTCAACATATGCATCAGATTTTTCTCTTAAAAATGCAACCCAAGTGAATCTAGAATAATCATCGACAATAACAAGAAAGTATTTTCTGCCACCCCTACTCTCTTTCTTAGTTGGACAAACCGGGTCCATGTGGAGAAGATCTAAGGGTCTAGAAGTCTTCAGAGACTTAGTCTTTTTGTGAGAATTTCTGATTTGTTTACCTTTTTGACATTCTCCATAAACTGTTTTTGATTTACTGCTGATTTTTGGAAGACCCTTTACATACTTGTTTAACTTGGACAAGTCTTTATGGTTCACATGTCCAAGTCTTTGATGCTATAGTTGGGCTTCATCAAGATGAGCCATGTAACAAGCTGAGATGGATGATTCTTTGTGGTCACCAACAGCATAGCAATTTTCTTGGTTTCTAAGACCTCTTAGAATCACCTTTCCATTTTTGGAGATCTCACAACGATGACTAGTAAAGATGACAGCATGATCTTTATCACATATTTGAGAAATGCTGAGTAAGTTATGTTTCAAGCCATCAACACATAAAACATCTTTTAATAGAGGCAAGTTGGGAACATTCAGAGAACCCTTTCCAACAACTTTAGCAAAATTACCATCACCAAAAGTAACAATTCCACCATCATAATCAGTTAATTTGGAAAAAAAGCGTTTTATTCCCAGTCATGTGTCTGGAACATCCACCATCCAGAAACCACAAGGATTGGTCTCCAGCTTTAAGGGCTGTGTGAACTAATAGGCTTTCGAGTACCCATATGTACCTTTGGGTGAACGCAGTTCCACTAGAAACTTGAGACTTTTTATTAGAATCATGTTGATGAAAAGTTTTCTTAGAATACATTTTAGCATGATTATTGAATTGAATTTTTAATTGGTCAATTTGTTTCATAAATTCATTTAATTTTTGGGGAAAAGAGAGATTTTTATGATAAGATGTTTTAGTTTGTTTATTTCTAAAGGACTATCTTTTGGTTTGTTTCCTTTTACAATCATATTTGACATGTCCTTTTCTTCCACAAGAATGACATATAACTTTAGAGGTGTTTTGATTACTTGAGGAAGCCTCTCCTTTTATAAACTTAGTAGAGACATTGGGATTATGTTTTGTTTCTTTGTTGTATCCAAGCCCAGTTTTTTCTCTTTGATACTTATCCATCCTAAATAGTCTTTCAAACTTTTCTTCTCCATGGGTAAAGAAATACTCAAACTTTTCTTTGTACCATATTAGTTGGGTGACTTCATTTTTTAATTGAGTGATTAATTCTTTTAGAGTTTCAGTTTCATTCTTTTCTCTTGTTAACTTTCTTATATAATCACTAGCAATTTGAAATTTAGAATTGGTTTCATGAAGTTCATTTACTAAGATATTATTTTCATCATTCAAAGTTTCAATTTTGTCTTTTAAGACTTTGATCTTGGCTTCTTGTTTGCTCATAGTTTTAATCAATTTGCAGCTCTCATCATAGAGGCTATCATAGGTTTCTTGAAGATCTTCTTCATTGTTATCATTATCTGGACTGTCATATTCAGATTTAGATTCGTTCTCAGATTCATCAATATCAGATTTTTCAGAACTTTCATTCATTTCAACTGATGGATCACAGAGACTTCTAGCCATCAAAATGGTGTAGTTTTCTGTCTCATCTTGGTGTGATTCACCTGATTCAGATTCAAATTCAGATGAGTCATCCCATGTTCCCACAAGTGTCTTTTTCTTTCTTTCCATTTGACACTCAGATGATATATGTCCAAGCTTTTGACAGTTATAGCATTTCACCTTTCTATATTGACTCTTACAGGAGGAGCTGACTTTGTTTTTACCTTTATCAAAATATTTAAAATTTGAATTCTTCTTCTTAAAATGTTTTAGAAATCTCTTAGCAAGTAAAACAACATCTTCATTATTACTTTCTTCCTCATTATCTGATTCTTCTTTAGAAGGGGATGGTTGAGAATTTTTTAAAGCAATTGATTTCTTATCTTTGGACTTATTAGATGTATTATTCAATTTCATCTCAAAAGTTCTAATATTACTAGATAATTCTTCTACTTTCATAGTTTCTGGGTCATTGTATTCTTCTATAGAGGTCACTTTGGGGTGAAATCTGTCAGGTAAAGACCTAAGAATTTTGCTACAAACTTTGCCTTTTGGAATTTGTTCACCAAGTGATCACATCTCATTCACAATAACCATTAACTTTGTTTGAAACTCATCGAACACTTCATCTTCCCTCATTCTTAGAAATTTGAATTTGGAAGTCAACATTTGAAGCTTGGCTCTTTTAACAATCGTTGTTCCTTCATAAGTTGTTTCTAAGAGCTCCAAAGCTTCTTTTGTTGTGGCACATGTCGTACTCTTTTTGTATTCCTCAGCAGTCATGGCACAAGTTATGGCATTCAATGCCTTTGCATCACTATCTCTCATTGCCTTTTGATCTGTTGTCCATCTCAGCTTTGCAAGAGGCTAGATAGTGCCATCTGTAGTTGTGACTATAGGAGGAGTCCATCCATCCTCTACAGCATCCCAAACAGGTCCTCCAATGGATTTGATAAAGACACTCATTCTGGCTTTCCAAAAGGCATAGTTTGTACCAACAAACAATGGAGGTTTGTTAACTGCACTACCTTCTGGGTTAGACATTTGGCACTAGTAACTAGAAGGAGATCTACTCCGGGTTGTTAAGCCTTTAGGGAGTAACCACGCTTTGATACCAACTGAAAGTGCAGGCTAGGGCCAACGAATAAGTCCTCCAAGCGGGGGGGGGGGGGGGGGGGGGGGGGGGGGGTGGGTGGTGTGTGAATAGGACTAAAGGAATTCTTTTGCCAATTTTAATTTTCTTAGTCCGATTGTAATCCCAATTAGAATAATGAACAAAATAAACACAAATAAGAGTATAGCTTATGCGGAATATGTGTTCAACATGGGAGTGCTTAAACAATCAAAGATACCACACAGTTAAGTTTATGACAATAAGCACAAGTGTACGTGACAATTAAATCCAATGATGAAGTATCATATGCATCAATCTCCACAACATATAGATATGTAAATCTTGAACTTGAAATGGAGAAATTAACATAGAGGATTTATAGTGGTTCGGTCACACAGACCTACATCCACTCTTAAGGGTCACACAGTCCCTTCGTTCCACTATGAAAAATCAAACTACACAAGTACTGATTCTACCTCATTTTTGTTACCGAGGTTCGATCACACAGATCTACTCCCCCTTATACAATCTTAGAGTGATTTAGTCACACAAATCTGAACCACTACCACATTATACACAAATTTAGAAGTTTGAAGAAGGGTGAACACTTGCCTTTGATGAAGATTGAAAGTGTTCGAAGGAGCTCTGACCGTTGTCGAAGCTTTCACCTCTTGATGGCGTCTTGGTGTTGAGAAGGATGCTTCCAACGTGTTGCACAACCAAGGTTCAGAGGTTTGGTCTTCTAGGAATACTATGGTAAATGATTCAAAGAACAAGGGAGCCTAGAAGAAATTCTTCCTCACAATACACTCATCTTGGAGCTAATTAAGCTCTTGGATTTTCCTATATCTAACACATGAGTGTTTGGAAGAAGTTTGAGAGCTTAAGTTTGATGGGGAGAAAGTAGCAAAGGAAGCTCTTAAAAAATGGACTTGATGTGAACTAAAACGAGCTCTAGCTATTTATAGATAAAGTCCAACGGCTAGATTTGGCGGCTAGCCTCTTAGCACCTCTGCTAGCTCCTTTTCAATTTTCCTTAGACAACGGTCATATTTTCCAATTCGGTTGGCTTGTGGCTAGCCATCGGTGGCCTTGGTGGCTAGCCGTGAGGTGACCGCTGAGGTAACCGAGTTTCATTACAAAAACAAGAAGCTCTTGGGAAAGCTAACCGTGGGTTGCAGTTGCCTTGCGGTTAGCCACTAGGCCCTCGGCGGTTAGCCGTGAGCTGACTGCTAGGTGACCGAACTCCATATCAGATGAAAAAAATTGCTATCTGGAAAACTAATCGAGGGTTTTCGATTACCTGGCGGTTAGCCACCATTTGCAAAGGGGCTAGCCGCCAGGTGACCGAAAGGTCACTGAACCTCATTTCTGCAGAACTATTTTTGCTGAAAGTAAGAGTTTGAAAACAGGATAAAAACAGAACTTTTTCCAAGGGTTCTAAGGTCTGGTCTGGGTCTAAAAATGCCTGATTAGAACGGTAAACAACGCGGAGTCTTTCTTTAATGAATCCGGTCCTTCCAAAAGCTTGATAAACACCTTGAAATTGATCTTCCTCGAGGTACCATGAGAGGCTAGATCTTCTTGGACATATTGGCACGGAATAGACAATGCAAGCACAGTGCTCACTGAAATGTGGCATTAACAATCTCCCCCCTTTGTCCATTTCGTGACAAAACCAACTAACCTATTTATCTAGACAAGTAGATATTCAATATAGCTCAACATACAACCATTCACAAGCACAAGACCTTTTATACATTAAAACAATTTCAAGAACAATAGAAATCAAGAATTGTGTGGCGAACTCTTCATTTGAGTTTTGAGAAGGTAAAAAAAGCACAACACTAACAAACACAAAACATTATGGTAATCTTCTCCCTTTGTTAGTTTACGCAGACAATTAAGAAAACTTAGGAAGACTCTCCCCCTTAGTTGCATAGGTCATAGAGAGTTCTTCTCCCCCTTAGTTTGTACCTGTAATACAATTTTTCTTGGAGGGACTACATAGGATCATATTTCTCTCCCCCTTTATCAATACCACTTTTCTCCCACTTTTTGTCACAAATTGACAAGGAGATGGAACAAAAATAGAAATCAATTCAGAGAATCAAAAAAAAGTTATTCCATCCATTCAATCATTAAAACCAGAAGATCATTCATGGATTGAAATAATCATCAAACAACATCCATCCAAAAGTATGAGAAAGCAAAGGAAACATATCAGAGGAGTTAGCCACACGCCCAAAACACCACGAAAACGAGAATAACCAATAAAACACATGTGACTAAACATCCCAAACAGAACTAATCAGATGGAGGTGAAGGAGATGGAGGCATGTTGGAAAAATCACTGTTGCAAGCCTTGGACAGTCTACTTAGATATTTGAGAGCCTTCTTTAGAAGCTTTTCAGTCTTGGACTGACGGTGCTCGAAAGCATCCAACCGTTCTTCAACACTCCTGGGAATACTTGAAGGAGGAGCCTGACTATGTGAAGCGGGAGGAGCGAGCTCTAGAGGATCCTGTTGTTGGGGGGGCGGGGGGGTGGTAAAGGGACATGGTGCTCTGTGCTGGAACCTCTACAGGAGGGGGTACGTGCCCTGCTTGTGCATTAGGTTGAAGGTTCATTTGAATAAGATTAACATTGCTGAAAGGTGCATGAGAAATAGGGGTCTCAGTAGGGAGGAGAACACCATAAGAATGAGCTAATTGGGACATAAGGAAGCCAAAGGGGGCTACAGTCTTAGTGCCATTGGATAGATGAAAACGAACAATTGTCCTACAAATTAGAGAAGGAAAGCACATCGGAACACCGGTAACCACTTTGGAAAGGACATTGACCATATAGGTAGATAATTCGGTCTTATTCCCTTTACGAGGATAAACATTAAAAGTGAAGATGTGGTGCAATAATCTGTATTTTGGAATTAAGGCTCCTATGGGAAAGGAGTTCTTTTTGCGATCCCATGGAGCAGGATATCCGCAGAGAGCTAGAGTAGCTTGAGGCCTTTCAGCGTCAGTAAGGGTGTCAGCAACCATGGTTAGGCCATTTAGGTTCACGGGAATGTTAATGATTGATGAAATGCGATCGGGGTCAATGGTAACTTCTCCATTTTGAAGGGCAACAGTAAAAGAACAAGATTCAATTGTAGATACTACATTAATGATTGATTTCATGGTAGCCAGCATTTTGGCATTAGTTTTGAGAACAACAGGGCCCGACTGAGGCGGAGGAGGAGGTGGAGGTGGAGGTGGAGAAGTAGGAGGAGTAAGACCAGGTGAGGTGAACTGAGAGGGTGGAGGAGAGATAGACGACCTTTCTCTACGAGAAGAAGAGCCGGGAGTAGATCGTCCACGTTTAGAAGGGACAGCTGACTTCATTATAGGAGACATTTCTACAAGCAGTTAGAGTGCACAAGGAAAGACAAGGAGAAAACACAACACAAATGGGAAAAACACAATCCAATAGATACAAAAAGGAGAGAAGGACAAGATATCTAGCAACAAGTGAGAGAAAAAGAAAATGGAAGAGAGAAAGAGTATGGACTGAGGTTGGAAAGCCCTAAGAAGAGAAAACTATCACACCTCAAAATCAGATTACTACTTCCATCTGATCTCGGGGCATGAGTTTGGAATTTAAGTAATAATATTATTCTACCACAATCCGCGCGTGTGAGTATATCAAAACTCCATCACGTACATGAATATTCGTAGAAGCTTACATGGTGTTTGTGACCCGGACTCCGTAGCCATTGGATTTCGTGTCAGACTCAAGCGTTTAGCACAAAGCCATCATAACATGGCCCATCATCAAACTGGTACAAACCGTAAATGATAATAATATCTACGACATTTAAATGACATCACTGACACTACAAACCTCAAATACGTACGACTCCATGGTCGTTTCCCCTGCACTCTAGCTCAAAGCAAGGGTCATGCTTCCTAAAGCACCAAAAGTATAGTATGTTAGGCACGGCGACCGGGTGAGCAACTAAAGTAGATAACATAGCATGTTGCATTAAACAGAACAAACAAATTGATAATCAATAATGTAGTAAAGGTGAAGCATGCTCGGCATGAATCATAAAATAAGTAATCTTTGTATAACCATCATGTCCTAGCAAATTGGGAATCTACATGTAGCTTACCCCATCCATCATGCAAGGCTGGTGATAGGAGCATATGAGCATGTGTATCATACGAAATATAATAATAACAAGGCAATATAGCTGGCCACACACGAGACACTGGTACTAGTTAATATAAACACATGAGAAACCCATCTGCAGATGGTGTAATAAAGTACGGACCACAAGCTGGCTGATCAGACTGAAACCCATCTACGATGTCTGATGAAGAAGAAATCGCCCAATGAAGGGGCTGCCGGACATGAATGGGTATGAAATTAGGTTACAAAGAGAGAGGAACTCGAGGAGAATCCATTGGCGGCCCTCAATTTCGTCTTGGCGGTGGTTTGAGCATAATTAAAGAAGAGATGGAGTGAGAAAGAGAGGGAAAAAGGGACTGTTGCAAGCTGCCATCGTTGCTGGAATAGAGGACAAGTGAAAATGAGAGAGATGAGGGATGGTGGGGTTTATATATTAATAAAGGTGGAGCCCATAACTTAAACATCTTTCGGGCTTCATATCTTGAGACCGGGACATCGGATCAAGGTGCCGCAAGAGACAAAAGCTTATGTTTTTAAATATAGTTTTCAAAAAGTATAAATTTGACATGGTTTGGAGGTGTTGAATTGTTGGATCAGATTGCAAATGAAAAGAATGTTTCCTTGAATGGGTACGGACAAAATATGACAGTTGTATGAGATTATTTTATCCATCAAACGGAGTCAAAGCATGGATTTTCAAAAATTACAAATAACCCCCTGTACTTTCCTGGATTCTAGACTAGGCCCCTAAAGTGTTCGGACTCGCCAAAACGTCCTCAAAACTTCCCAATGCTATACAAAACATGTTCTAACTCTCAAATTAAGTTGTTCCACATACAAAACACTAGGAAAAACTATTAAACACAAATAATTATGATAAATTAGCATAATTAGTACTAATACATGTAATTTGGGGATCGGGGTCTTATAGTTTCCATCTAGATAGTAGCCTGTTTATTTATTATTTATGATTTTGTTACTTTAATTATAATGGACTAACTTGCATAGTCTGTTGACACCAAAAATGTCACTTTGCCTCTCCATACCCTTTTAACATCAAACAAGCTATATGAAGCTGTATCCGACCACAGCAGGCAATGCTACTTTAAGCATCAGATCTCATAAGAATCATCCAAAAACTTCAAGATCCTTCAAAATAGCTATAAGAAGAGTACACGTGAAGTTTTGGGCCATTTCAACATCATGTGGCCTAACTTCACTCTTTAAGCAGCTGAATAGGAGCACCTAGCGGAGGTGAAGCTGGAGACCTTGTTTCACAAAATAGAGCATACATTTCGCCTCAAAATGCCATTAGAAACCTCTACATCAATTTCCAGGGCATTCCGACACTGTTTGGCCAAAAAATGCAAAGAACCACATTCTCCACGCAACAAAGTTAGCTCTCCTGGCGACAACAAAATCGAAGACATCATATCTTCAAGTAGAGCCTATGGACGATCTTAAAACAATTCCAAGAGGCTTAATGTCAAATTTCAGGTCAAACCGACAACGTTTGACCCAACATCAACCCTTAAACATCAAAACCAAGCCTCTCAGCTGCGAAAACCACCAAGGCCCTCACTCATCAAACAAAGCACATTGATGGTCTCAACATAATTCCAAGGGGCTACATGTGAAGTTTTAGGTCATTTCGACATCATTGACTAGACTTTGATCTCCCGGAAACTAAATCAGGCCTCCCGTACCATGATTTACAAATCAGAGCTAATCAATCATCTTAAAATGATTCCAATAGGCTCCCTGTCAAATTTCTAGTCAATTCGACATCGTTTGACCGTACATCAAAGTGTGTAATCTTCCTCTCGACAAATCAAGTCTACTGGCAACAGGACCCCACACGGCTTCAAAACTCAAACGAAAGCCTATGGTTGGTCTTATTTATTGCCCATGAAGCTTCACCTAAAATTTCAGGTCATTCCGACATCAATTAACCCAGTTTTGGCTACTAACGGCAAACCAGCACTTCTACGCGACAAAGTCTTCGGCTTCCCCAGAAAATAAGAAACTTTTCCCTCTATTATGAATGGCTTCTCGTCAAGTTTTCTGTAGGAAAATCATGCCAAAAATTGAACAAAAATAACTAGAAAAATGCCAAAGTAGAAAAAGTCAGAAAAAAAATAAGAAGATAGCCGAAAAGAGCAACCAAAAGGGGTAAAAATGCCCTATGGTCGCGGGCAACCAACGGTGCATGGTCGTAGGCGACCCTAGAAATCCGAGTCATTGGACTTCCGCCAAATTCCCAAATTTGGGATCTTTTCACGTTTCAAGCTATTTGGCCTCTATGATTTTTCAAAAAAATGATTTTATGTGCACGCAATTCGTCGATCTTTGACAACATCATGGATTCGTCTTTGAAATAATGGGTTTTTCATCGGACACTTAGAAATCACCAATCGGCCGACCAAGAAAGCACACTTTCTGCCCGATCGGTCGAGAAATCGACAAGATAGCTGGTACCGACCCATTGGTAACAATTAATGTCTAAAGTTGCTTGATCATCCGACAACAATCGGCATGAAAAATCCACTAGTGATCAAGGCCCCCTACATCGCGGGTAGAATTCCAAAAGACGCAGCGCGGCCCGCAACTCTTCAAGTACTTCGGCAGCCACTTAATGCGGTTAATGACCCATTTTATGACAAGTTAATGTGGTTGATTACTCATTATTGTGGATAGTCCATCAAAAGCCAAGTAGTGGGAGTTGCAAGTCAAACACAATTATAGCATTAAACCATGTAACTCCTCCCATCATGGAGTATAAATGCAATTAAAAAGCTCATTATTCTCCAACGGCCAATCAAAATCTAAGGAAAATGAGTTACAAAAATAAAAATTTAAAAACATGTAACTCCTCCCATCATGGAGCATTAATGCAATTAATGCATTTAAAGCCCATAAACTCCCCCCCATGGCCACCAAAAGCCTATAAAAGGAGGCCATTTCCACCATTCCAATGCATGATGTGAAAATCCCACAAAAAATTTTACAACGTTGCTAGGACGCTCCAATGACAATCCTCCTTTCCGTTGAAGAAGATCTGCAGCGACCACCACTACAAGGTGATTGAAGACCCTTGGGGGGCCACCCCCCAAGATCCTCTCCTTTTGTCTCCATGGCTTAGAAGCGGCTTTTCAGCCCGTCTACTTAGATTCTTATTGGATATAGGAACTCCTTTTGATCCTTATTCTTTAAAAATCTGAGGTTCAAGCTGACCCAAGATAATCAAAAGCATCATCTGAAGGATGACGGCGAAGCCCAAATATGACCTACGACCATCAATCTGAATGAGTCCCTGCAATCTCCTGTGAAGTCAGATTTCCCTTTCTTCCTTTTCATTGTATTTGTATTTTTTAAAGAGACATAAAAATCACAACTCTAGTTTTTTTTATAAGAACTGTAAATCGCCTCTCACGGCATCCAAATTCAAATCATGTCTCTTTTCTTTAACACATGTGCAATGAAAGTTAGAAAAAAAAAGTTAATTTTTTTTTTTGAGATAATTAGCCAAAGATTCCTAGAATGTAATCTATACAGCCTGCAGTCCAAGGAAATTCTTTTTAAGGGTTGTAGTCCAAACAGCTAGACTGTTTGCAGCCAGACATCCCTAGAGCCAAACAGTTTCATTTTTTAAAACTAATTTGCCCTTGTAACTGTCGTAGCATGTGTTTGTAGTGGTCCCCAACGTGTCACGTTTATTTAGCCTGGAATTAAGAGCATAAGTGATCAGTTATTACTGATATGCCCCTGTAATTGAGCGAAAATCTAGTTTTTTGAAATTCAAACTGCAATCGATTCTGATCTTGAATCTGAATGTAGAAAATTTACGAGAGAGAAGATAGATCTATTGACTGACTCATAGTTTTGTAGATTCATTGTTTGCGAAGCAGATTACAGATCAAATGTTTTGGCAAGCAGTTCACGTGTAATTGTATTACAGTTTCCTAGTTTGTTTTCCTGAGTAGCAGGTTTCAGATTCAAATTGTGGGAAGGACTACCATCTTTTTTGAGGTAGGCGAGGTTTTCCAAACACAGCAGAGAGTAAGCAGTTTTTCTTATTTAAATGTCTAGATCTATATATATATATGTATATTTGATACTCATTGTCAGATCTGTTATTATTGGATGATAGTTTCGTAGATTGATTGATTGGGAAGCAGAAGCATTTTTATCGTTTTTTAGTTAAGCGAGATCTTCCATTCACAGCAGTGATTATGCAATGTTTTTTTATTTAGATTTGTAGATCTAAATATTTTTGTTTCTTATGGTCATTTCGTCGTGTATAGATTTCGATAGTTTTGTTATTCATAAGCAAATCAATTTGTATGAGTTCAGTTCATCTAAAAAACTTCCATTGTTATTCATTAACAAATCAATAGATTTAGATTTTAGAAACTGATTAATCTTCCATTGTTATTAGTTAGTTTCTTTCTTTTCATTACTTAGAAATTGTGTTGAGTGCTGCAATGTGAAAGAAGCCATGTAACCAAAGTTATGTAACCATAACATCAAATTTATCTGAGTTTCAAACAGACTTTTTGTTAGTTTATGCAACATTATCTGAGTTCTGGAATGAAATTATCTGAGTTCTCTTGAGAAATTTATGTGAATTTGAAACAGACTTAGATGTTACTTAAATTTGGCTTAAACCCAAATAAATTTATGCAGAACATGTGACTGTTTTACAGTCTGCATACTTTTTTCAATGCTGATGACACTTGATATTTGTTGAATTCTGTATTTTATAGATGTCACAGCCGCTATTGCTTCTGTGTAAGTATGGCATGTTTACTGCCGTAATTCATTTTAGTGGGAGCATGAGGTATGATGATCTGATGCGTCAAGTTTGTAATAAGTGGAAGAATCTTTCAGTGAACATGGCCTGTTTGACTTTTGAATTGCCTGGCCACCCAAAGTGCTTGTTGGACAGCGATTCGGATCTACTGAGCTTGTCTATGTTGGCGTCTTCAATGGGATTGGGAAGAGTGGATGTATTTGTATCAGAATCGCATGAATCAGAGGATGGTAATCAAGAGGAAAATTCTGATGAATTACATGAAGATGACCTAGCAATAGTGGGGTATGATGATACAGATATGGAGACAGATCTTCTTCCACAGTTTTGTACACACAAAGAGAAGCTTTTACTGTCTTCGGGCTGGGCGAGTGGTATTAGAGAAGTGGGGCAGAGGTTTGAGGGTGGTGTTGCAGATTTTAGAAGTGTCCTTTGTAGATATTCAATTGAGGTTGGTTTTGAATTTGTATATGTGAAAAATGATAAGGTGAGGGTGACAGCTGAATGCTCTCGCAGTCATTCGATGGAATGCAGATGGCGTGTTCATGCATCTATTGAGAAGTCGACTGGCCTTTTTTGCATCAGGACATTAAACAATGAGCATACATGTGGTGCAGCAGTTCGAACATAAAAAAACAGCCATATGAATTCTGAGACAGTTGCAGATTTAATAATCGATCATATCCGTGAAAAGCCGCTCACCAGACCGATTGATGTTGTGCACCACTTTAAGGCGAATTATGGGCTTACCATTACATATCATCATGCATGGTGGGGCGTCGAAAGGGCAAGAAATAAGTTGTACGGTGATTCCTCGCTATCTTTTGACCATCTTCGTTGGTATATTAAGGTGGCAGAGGAGGTAAATCCAGGAAGCCTTTTTGTGCTAGATTATGACCAATCAACTAAGTGTTTCAAGCGTCTATTTGTTTGTTTCTATGCTTCAATGGCTGGTTTTAATCATGTTCGTCCTCTGTTATTTTTGGACGGTACTTTTTTGAAAGGTAGATACAAGGGAAACTTGTTGGCAGCAACTGGGAAGAATGGAAATCAAGGTAAGTTGTAAGGCTATTTTTTTCTGATATTATGGACATCTTTATTTTATTCATGATTACCATGTTTTGATATTTTGAATAGTATTTGAAATATAAATTTTATTTATTCATGCCACAGGGTTGTTTCCCCTTGCTTTTGCGGTGGTGGACTCAGAGACAGAGGACAATTGGACATGGTTTATGCAGAACTTAAGGAGAGTTATTTTTTCGGATCGCACTATTACTTTTATCTCTGACAGAAATCCAGGCTTGATAGAGGGTATTTCAAGGGTATTTCCTTTTGCCCATCATGCGTATTGCCTCCAACACTTGAAGGCAAATTTGAGGGACAAGTTGTCAGGTGGTTACACTAATGAATTTAGAGAGAGAATGGTTATGATGCTTCGGGAATGTGCATATGCGCCGACCATTGCTGCCTTCCATGCAAAGCTGCAGTCATTGAGGCGTGAAGGTGGTTCCAATATAGACAGATTTCTCTGTGGATTGCCTCATGAAAGATGGAGCAATGCTTATTTTAAGGGCCAGCGGTACGGTGAGATGTGTTCGAATGCAGCTGAATCTTTTAACTCATGGATTAGAGAAGCTTGTTGTCTTCCAATTACAAAATTGGTTGACACAATAAGGGTTCAAATAATGGATCAGATGGCTAATAGGAAAGAAGTTTCTAGTAGATGGAAGTCAGTCATCTGCCCGGACATGGATAAGAGGCTGGATGCTGCTATCCGGCTTGGAAGGACGTGGACTGTTAGCCGTTCCAGTGAAACTGTTTATGATGTTCACTCTTATCCGTCAGTGACTGTGGACATTTTTAATCAAATATGTTCCTGTTATCAATGGCAAATCAATGGTTTTCCGTGTGCCCATGCATGTGTTGCGATTCAAAAGAGTGGAAAGGACCTGAATGTTTTTGTGGATCACTATTTTCACACTCATACATTTAGGGCATCATACGACGAGCAGATTTATCCAATTCCAACTGTTGGAATGCCGGAGCCAACAGTTGCTGAAGCTGTTATTCTCCCACCTGTGGTTAAACGGCCAGCTGGTAGGCAAAAAAAAAGGAGGATCTTGTCAAGAGGGGAGATCACACGGCAGATAAAATGTAGGCGATGTGGTCGGATTGGCAGTCACAATAAGAAATCGTGCAAGGAGCCTATTCTTTGAGAGTTCATTGAATTAGATGTTGACTTCAGTTGAAGTCTAATATTGTATATAGATTACAATATGAACTGTGGTTAATGAATAATAAGTCAAATTGACATTACGTTTAATGCAGTTTTACTTCTTGTTACTTTTATAAGTAATTTGTTTCCAATGTGTATAATTCATATAGTGAGTGTTTAAAGTTGATATTAAAATTGCATTACAATTGAGATTAGTTGGAACCAACAGTTAGAGAGAGTGATGGCAGGAATTTGCTTAATATGTAGCAGAATTCAGATAATTTCACTCAAAAGTCATATAATTTGATTTAGATCTCAGATAATTTCATTCAGATCTTAGCTAATTTCATTCAGAACTCAGATAATTTGATTCAGAATTTAGATAACTTCAGTTGGAATTTAGATAATTTCAATCAGATTTCAGATAATTTCATTAGAACTTAGATAAATTCATTCAGAATTCAGATAATTTCATTCAGAACTTAGATAATTTCATCCAGAACTCAGATAATTTCATCCAGAACTCAGATAATTTCAATAAGAAGTCAGATTAATTTGGCAGATCTCAGAGTAATTTATAACAGGACTCAGATAAAATCATTGGATAGCAATTATTTACGAATAGATTGACAAGAAGTTTTACATTCATCCACAAATGTGACAATTAAAATCATTCAGTTGTTCACAAATGTAAAAATTACATTGATAGGATTCTTTCCCCCACATTCATGTGAACCAAAAAAAAAAAAAAAAAAAATACATTCACAAGTTTGTTGTTCTGGCACTTTCATATACAAATGTTTACACTAAAATGTTTCTCCAACAACTTGTTTCTGCAATGGCTGTAGTTTTGTCATTGCTGTTCGAAATCATCATCATAAGTTTGTTTCTTGGCATGGAAGTTTTCAATTGTCCAGCTGTGATGTTTGTCATTTAGGAACTTGCTTGCTATCTCTGCCCTTAATCCATCAATGACGTGCTGTGGTAGCTTTGAAACAATTATTTGATTGTGTGTAAGTTGCTTCATAAGATAACAAACAATAACTCTGCAATCAACCCTGAAACAGGACATGCTATTGTTAGTTGATGGTAAATAAGTCATTGTCAATTCAATTAAATTAGTGTAGTTGCACAATTACACTTACGAGCCCATTTTTTGTTGTGGGGCGTCATCCACGCTTACCAATGGAGCTCCATATGGCTGTGTGTCTTCAACATTGATATAGTTGTAGTTCTCCACATATTGTTTCTGAAGGGAAAAAAAAAAATTTGTATTTTGGTTTGGTTTTTGTTTATAAAATGGGACAATGGTATAAATAATGTCTAAGTCAATGAGACATACCAGTACTCGTGCATCCTCGAAGTAATGATCGACTGTTTTAGCTGATCTTGGTCGTAAGGAGTTGTAATGTAGCCAATCTCATTCTTTTTGATCAAGCACCAACAGTGTCCAGTGGAAAGGCTCAGCATCTTTTCTTTTTCCATTTGAATTCATGGGGAAAAGCACGAATCTGTGGTTTGCAGTTCTACTTGGGGAGATCTGAGGGTGTAGAATCTTTTCCCTCATTTCCGATGATGATGAAGTAATAAATTTCTACATTAAGATTTGTTTAGTTACTGATTATTATATATTAAAATAAAGTATATGGTGACATGGTTAGCACAATTATTGTCTCTTACCCAGCATTAACTTGTTATGAAGTATGCTTTTTCTCGAGGCAGCATTTCTTCTCCATGGACTGTACTGAGTTGCTCGTGGATTTCTTCCTGTTCTCTATACAGCATCTCAGCGTAGCAGTCAATAACCTGTTCAATTCCGAATAGATAATGTTAGGCATCTAGTGTGAAACGTGATCATATATTATGTTTTGTAAAATGAAGCAATAGTTTGTCAATGTTTTTGTGTTGTGATGCTTACGGTGCTTGACATTTCTGCTCTGCTGAGAACTGCAATTATGTCCTCATAAGAAACAACATGTGTGCCCTCACCTCCCCAAACGAGCGCCCTGCAAATGTAGTTAGACATAGTGCTCAATTATTCTACATTTTTTATTAATGTTTCTTTAAATCAGCTGCTGTGTTGCTTAGTTGCATAGGTATGTAACTTACGAATTGCCATCTGCTTCGTAAATCTGTTTTAGGTTTTCAACATCAGACGCATTCATAAGCTTGGTGACTGCATTTTTTGAGAGTGTGAAGGGCGCAGCTGTTGGGTTCATTTTCCTTGATGCTGTTCTTTTTTTAATTCGCTTTACCATGGAGGATTGTTTCACCTCCTTAATTGTCTTTGATTGTGCGTCAGAGGACATGATCTGATCAAAATTTCAAGTAAACAAATTGGAATTTATTGAAGGATATATAAATTCAATAGAATGTCAGATGATTTTGTTGAAAGTCAATTAAAAATCAGAAAAAATCAGATAATTTTAATGGAACTGTTATAAGTTCAAACAGAAGTCAGATAAATTTAATATAAAATTAGATAAATTTGTTGAAAGTCAGTTAAAATCACATATAAGTCAGATAAATTTAATGAGAATTGTTATAATTTCATACAGAAGTCAGATAAATTTGATAGTTACTCAAGTAAAACATGAATTCAATCTGAACAAAAATTATCTAAACATGCATGGACATGTAACTGAATTACCTCAGGTATATTTCCTTCAACGTTTTGATTAGCTGCAGCTTTTTACACTGATTTCTCTGTCATTATAGACCCTTTTTGCTGTGAATTAAATTTTCTTGGAGGCTCGAAGATATCATCTAATGACTTTTGAGCCAATTCCAATCGCTTCTCTGTGTAATCGATTGTCATTTCCTTCAAGAGCTGCTGCAGTTTCAAGTTGTTTGATTCCAGATTTATCAACTTTTTCTTCAGGCTCTTTACTTCATTTTCTGCATTTGTAGCTCTTGAAAACTGTACATCTGACACAGTCATAGTATGTTTCAGATGCTCTTTGAGGGAGCTGACCATTCGAGAAGACTCCTCTACAGCCTGATTGCTTTCCATATTTTGTTTTTCAAGGGAATTCTTCTCCCTTGTCAGCTGCTCAACAAACAATAGAGCATCATCTCTTTCTACTATCAAGCTGGTGATTCTTATTTCATTTTCAATACTTTGCTTTTTCATGATATTTTTTTTCAGTCGACATCCTTTCAAGTTCAATAGCCATCCTTTGGATCTGTGCTTGTAACTCTGTCTTCTCATTGGTTAGTTGGATGACTAATGAAGTTGCCCTGTCACGCTCTTCGGTAAGACTCTTGAGCTTGCTATTTTCGGTGGATTGTGACTGGTTTTTATGACAAGGCATGGTATCACCAGCTTCCGGTGCTGATTGAGAGTGTGCTTCAGATTGCTCCTCATTTATTGTGTTGCTGGTGCTGCCTAATTATGTCAGCTAAGATGTTTGCAATCAGCAGATCTGTTTGTAAGGACATCTCTTCATAACCAGACATCTCTACACCAAAGGTTAAAGACTGTGTTGCAACGCTTGTGAAATTTGTTTCTTCACTGTTATTATTCTGTAACTGCTCTTCCAACTCGGATATGACCAATGTGTCTTGCATTATGTCTGTATCCGGCTGGTTGGCTTTAATCATTTTATTCTCTGCTCCCTGCCCTCCTTCTTCCAATTCATGTTGTTTTTCTTCATTTCCTTCCCCTTGATCCTCTCCTTGATCTCCATTTTCTCCTTCTACCCCTTCTTCCATGTCTCCTCCATCTCTTACCTCTTCATCTCCTTCTCCATCCTCATGGTTATTATCTTCCTCTGTCTCTGCTATCTCATGTTTTTCTTTTTCTGATACTTCTTCCTTTCCTTCTATATCTATTATGCCTCTCTCATCATGAATGCCACTTTCTATCAATGACTGGAATCGCTGCATTTCAAGAAGGGTGCTATTCAATTCGTCACTTAGGACCTGCATTTGGTAACAGTGTTACGGTGAGCATGTTAGATTAAAAAACTTAGATAAAATTAGATAGCAAAAACTGAGAAAAATACCTCAGTAGCTAGCAGTGAATGAAGGGGCCTTTTCCTAAGTGCCATACTCACTGCCTTAGATTCCACTTTAGTAGCCTTGGCGAATGCACTGAATCATTTGGGGTGATAATTGTTGTGTGCTCACACAACCAATACTGTTACAAAATCAGAAAAGGCATGTATATCAGTTATTATTTGTATAATCGAATTCATATGTGTAAATTGGTAGTTGTATGTCGTACCGGTAATGCAATAAGGCACCCAATAACTCTATCAGAACCACGGCTCCTGCTGTGTACTGACTCTATCAGAAATTTTGAAATCTCTTCTGCCCAGGCATAGTGCTTCATATCCATGTAATTTTCAACGTAACCCACGTATGCCCATCCTATTGTGTTTCCGTGGGTTGCAAAAAAGATCACGACAAGGATATACAGGCACAGTAGTCTAGCAACATTAGCAATGTCAGTTTCTGATTGTCCATTTAATGCTAGATGGAGCTGTTGCTTTATTTGTGGAGCAGACACCCTTAAACCGGTATTGAATCTTCTGGATATGAATTCAGATGTTTTCCTCTTTGAATACTTCAAATCAAGTGTTCTTGTTCCATTCGGTATCACGAATATGAGAGAAATGTCATTTGCAGTGAAGGGCACATAAGACCTTCCTAATCTGAATTGCCTTCTTTGGTTGTTGTATGTATCAAGGATCAACATAATGTCCTTGTCATACTTTCTGTACATTTGTTCTGAGATTTTGCTGTCCAACATGCTCTCTATAAGGTTCCAAAAAGGAGTCTTCTTTAATTCAACTACATGCTGTTCAGTTACCAATGGCTTTATACTTTGAATTAGTGTCACAGTTGACACCAAGTTTGATCTAAATTGGTAATGATTAGTAGTCCTTTTAGCCTTCTTCTCTACACTCACTGGTGTATTTCTTGATTGTTTACCCTGTGCCCTTTTTCTCTTGTTATGTTTTCCTGCTGCATACAGTAAAATAACTGAGATTCATATCATTTAAAATTTAAATAAGTTTAAACATAAGACAGATAAATTACAGAAGAGTCAGATAAATTGGATATAAACACAGATAAATTCAACATAAAGTTAAATAAATTGGATACAGAACTCAGATAATTTGCATACACTCACAGATAAATTTGATAGAAACTCAGATAAATTAAACACGAAGGCATAAGCTTTGTATAAAATTGATAAAAACATATTAAAGTACTGATTAGAAACTCAAATAAATTCATTTATTTGTGTTACTAACTCACAAACTGCAATAAGATCTAGTAAAATTAAGTGAAAGCCAAAGAAACTCTGTTAAATAGGGACATAAGTTTGTCTAAATCTATAATTTATGTTATTTTTCAATTCAAACTCATATGCATTTGTTTGAGTGCCATATAAAGTCAATAGACATTGATTCAAGTCCATTCAGAATACAGATAAATTCAACATAAAGTCAGATAAATTGGATACAAAACTCAGATAATTTGCATACACTCACAGATAAATTTGATAGAAACTCAGATAAATTAAACACAAAGGCATAAGCTTTGTATAAAATTGATAAAAACATATTAAGTACTGATTAGAAACTCAAATAAATTCATTTATTTGTGTTACTAACTCACAAACTGCAATAAGATCTAGTAAAATTAAGTGAACGCCAAAGAAACTTTGTTAAATAGGGACATAAGTTTGTCTAAATCTATAATTTATGTTATTTTCCAATTCAAACTCATATGCATTTGTTTGAGTGCCATATAAAGTCAATAGACATTGATTCAAGTCCATTCAGAACACAGATAAATTCAACATAAAGTCAGATAAATTGGATACAGAACTCAGATAATTTGCATACACTCACAGATAAATTTGATAGAAACTCAGATAAATTAAACACAAATGCATAAGCTTTGTATAAAATTGATAAAAACATATTAAGTACTGATTAGAAACTCAAATAAATTCATTTATTTGTGTTACTAACTCACAAACTGCAATAAGATCTAGTAAAATTAAGTGAACGCCAAAGAAACTCTGTTAAATAGGGACATAAGTTTATCTAAATCTATAATTTATGTTATTTTTCAATTCAAACTCATATGCATTTGTTTGAGTGCCATATAAAGTCAATAGACATTGATTCAAGTCCATTCAGAACACAGATAAATTCAACATAAAGTCAGATAAATTGGATACAGAACTCAGATAATTTGCATACACTCAGATAAATTTGATAGAAACTCAGATAAATTAAACACGAAGGAATAAGCTTTGTATAAAATTGATAAAAACATATTAAGTACTGATTAGAAACTCAAATAAATTCATTTATTTGTGTTACTAACTCACAAACTGCAATAAGATCTAGTAAAATTAAGTGAAAGCCAAAGAAACTCTGTTAAATAGGGACTTAAGTTTATCTAAATCTATAATTTATGTTATTTTTCAATTCAAACTCATATGCATTTGTTTGAGTACCATATAAAGTGAATAGGCATTGATTCAAGTCCATTCAGAACACAGATAAATTCAACATAAAGTCAGATATATTGGATACAGAACTCAGATAATTTGCATACACTCACAGATAAATTTGATAGAGACTCAGATAAATTAAACACGAAGGCATAAGCTTTGTATAAAATTGATAAAAACATATTAAGTACTGATTAGAAACTCAAATAAATTCATTTATTTGTGTTACTAACTCACAAACTGCAATAAGATCTAGTAAAATTAAGTGAAAGCCAAAGAAACTCTGTTAAATAGGGACTTAAGTTCATCCTATTTTATTAAGAACAGGTGAACAGAAACCAGGCACATATAAATACATTTTAATTCTACTGAATTTTCATTTCAAAATCATATACAATTGCTTTAATCTCAGATAAAGTCGTTGTACAGTGATTCAAGTTCACTCAGAACACAGATAAATTCAGTTACATGTATACAAAAAAGAATGATGTATAAACTCATAGATTTGTGTCGTTGACTCATAAACTCAATTAAAATCAGTTGAAGTTAATTTAAAGGTAAAACAAACTCACTTAAATTCTGAGATTAATTGAGGGGAATTAATCAAGAACAGAGAAATTTGTCAAAAATGTAAGATAAATTAAGTTGAAATTGAGAAAGTAGCAATGACTGTTCGACATTTGGTACTACATTTCGAATATATACAAAAACATTCTATAAAAATTACAGACAGTTTAAGGAAAAAAAAAAAACTATTTGGATACCTTCTACTTCTTGTTGTTGTGGCTTCTGGCGTTCCAAAAGTAAGGAAGACTTTGTTCTCGCCATTTTCTAAAAAGCTTTTCGTTATTAGACGAGGAACCAAAAAGAACGCTACAAGAAATTTCAAATTGCGATTAACAGTAATATGGGTTTCCGATACCAGAGGAGGAAGGATTTTTCAACTTACAAGGGAAATCAGTAGTTTGAACTATTGTTTATGCTTTTCGAAACGCTTCTACTGTCAAACAACCGGCGCATGCAACTAGGGTTTGGATGTCGTCTTTCTTGTATTTCTTCTCCACGAAATCGAAGAAATCTTTGATGCAGACACAAACTTGCAATGAAACAGTTAATGTATGGAAAGTTTTCAAAATTTTTAGGGCTAAGTACGTTGTTCTTCGCTGCATGCAATCAGAGAGACGAAACATCGCCTTTTTCTTCGGGGGTTTCTTGTTTGAGAAGATTCGAAACTGTTTTTTTCTGATTCTTATCGCTTTCGTTGGCGTTATGTTAATAAAGAGACAATCAATGGAAGGGCAAGTTGGACATTTCATGTGTGAGAATGTGTTTGAAGGACCTTTGGCTGCATGACTTTTTTTTGTGGGCTGTTTGCATTAAAGTCAAGAGTTGAGGGATCTCTTACCAAAGTCCCCTTTTTTTTTCTACTTGAAAAGGTGGATCTACGAACCATCGCTTGTTATTTCCAAGTAGAGAAGGAAAAAATTTGGCATACCCGTACACAAAAATTGACGTTCGCTTTGTCTCTGGCTACGAAAGGGTTGGACCCCACAGATTCTCACATCCGCTGACCTTGATAGTTCCGCGAACAAATAAGCGAGTCGATCATAGTCGTACCTGTTATTTAACTTTGGATTACATAAATTGTTATTTATATTATGTTTTGTACCTACAAACTATGCTCTTTATTTTGGATACTTGCCAAGCATTCTTGTCTGATTTATGCTTGGTGTTGTAGGTATGGTTACCTGACCCGTGCCCTAGTGTGTTTTCCAAAGGAGGTGGTTACAGTGTTGCAGGAGGCAAGTGAATGAGTTGCATAGGTAGTCAGGTAGACTCTGCTCTTGGCACATGAGACGTTTCACACAAAGAATTCTATTTTAGATTTTGTATGATGGTTTTCTGGTCTCTATCGCCCTTTTATTTTAGGAATTGAAATTAATACATCCTATGTGATTTCTAACTTAAATTATGGTAATGTAATCTCCGGTTCACTTTTCTAACAGTATTTATCTCTTGCTAATGTTTATACCAATTTGATGATATTATATATAATAACATACCGCTAAAAAGAAATTATTCATGCAACACAGAATCCGATGTGTTCCGAACTTCGAGTTGCACCACAATGGAAGCTTCTGCTAAATGTTCTTAGGCAGTGATGGACCTCGTATCCTCACCCGTGCGGATCCTGGGGAATAACAAAGATTATGCTACAGTAATTCCTTAAATCATGGCCCCCTAATCATATCCTAATTTTGGGGTCATGACTAAAGGAAGGAAGCACATTATATATGCTAATGAAGGTGGGGCCAACATCTTAAAATTGGATGTGGGGTCATAACCGTAGTTCTAGACCTCGGATGGACTCGCCGTAAAAGGGAAAAGTTAATAAAATCAAATATATTTTCCAACGAGCCTAAGAATGATGCATTTCGAGAAATTGGCAAATTGACTCAATTTTAGTAGAAAAGACGACTATGCCCCCCGGCTTGAGTGAAAACTGCGAAACAAAGGGTTTCCGGGTGTTAAATGGCCACGGAAAAAACACAAAAGTTGTTTGGAATAATTTTATCAGTCTAATGAAAAGGAAATGGAAATTTTCCTGAATCTACGAATGAGGCACTTATAGGTTTTTTTTTTTTTTTTTTTTTAATTTTTTGTTGAACTTGGGAACCCGCCGACCCCGCTTCGGTTGATCATTGGTAAACCCATGGATACATAGAACCATCCACTAGCCATATTTATCGGGTAAGGCCTTAAGGGATTCGAAGGCAGGACCTCCAAGTTAAAACTGGACTTCCTAACCACACGAACATTTTAAGTGTGGGTACAAAATAAAGGTGATAAACTAAATCCAAATGCCCTCAAAACTCCCTAAAGTTATACAAAATCTATTCCAACTCTAAAAAAAAAATCAGCCTCTAATCCTACTTAGTCAACTAACAAAATATCTAAGCCTCTTTCTCCCATTTTCCTCTCTACCACTCTTGTTGCCTCTCAACTCCCCTTCTCCATCGCTAGGGCTAAAGCTCTCCAAGGATCCTTAAGCTTTTTCCAAGGATTTCCAAGCTCCCAAGGACTTGCTCATCATCTCCTTCACCACCTCCTTCCCTCATTTCTCATTTCAAGGTGAGCAACCCATTCTCTCCTTCATGTAGTTTCATTTCCCCTTACCGAGGTCAGGCATTCATGGTTTAGGACTGTTTTTCCTTTTATTTGGTGTGTAGGAGTTGTGGTTTTGACTTGGATGGAGTGAGGAGGCGTGGGAAGATTTGGAAGCCCTAGGCACCAAGGAAAGAGGGGCTTTGTGTGAACAAGACAAGGCAAGTGAATAAATGTTAATAACACATCCTTTATGCCATATATGATTGATTCTAACTATTTATTCAACAACCCCTTTCAAGTTGATTAGTATGTGATGGTTGGTAGTTGAGGTCTTTATGCTCATTAATGGTGGTTTGTAGAATGACCTCTAAAAATGGTGAATGATGGATTAAATGGGGACTTTTGACTGCCCTTTGGATGCGGTAGAAGGCCAAGAAGAATGTGATATTTTCTCCCCCTGAAACCCACCCCGAGACCCTATAGATTCGGTTTTTGTAATGTCACACTCGACCATAGGGGTAACCGTGGACTTCTCTATGGTCTTCTCTCGGTAGGGATGTAAATGGGTCCCCGATTCTTCGATTACCCGCAGGTTCTGACGGGTTACAAATCGGGTTTGGCTCCTTATTTTGGCCTTGATAAATAAATGGGTCTGGGTCCGGTTCCACCTTGGTTCGGACCCATGGACCCGAGACCCGACATATTACCTCAATTCTTGAAAATCTCTCCTAAAATTTTAATATCATTCTCAACCTAGACCTGGACGCAGATCCAAACCCATCACATATATGGTTCCGGATCCGGTTCCACCTTCTCTTTAATGGTTCCGGTTCTAGGTCCACCATGGACCCGGACCGGAACCGACCAGTTTACAACCCTAGCTCTCGGCTAATCGTGGAGGTCTCACGTTCGACAGTGAAGGGGTTATGGTTGACTGTGAGACCCTTTTTTCTTTCTATTACTATAGAACTTGAGATAGTCCTTGTCAAGTCTCCTTCTACGGCGAGCTCACCGTCGACCGTGAAAGGTTCACGGTCCGCCGTTCACTCACATTCCAGAATCTCAATTTTGGGAACCTTGGACCCTTGCCCTCACTAATACACATGGCCCCTAGCCTAGGTAATTCATGACTATGATTCAGACCATCATTAAGGAAATTGGTGAGATTGATGTCTCATTACAGGTTGTCTAGTTATGCATGTGGGGACCTAGATTAGACCATGGGTGTTGTGTAGTGGGATTACCGATATGCCGATAAGTTTGGAGGCACCAAAATAATTACGTAAAGCATCCCGACCTTTGAATCCATGGTTATAGACTGTGTAGGCCCACACATGAGGACAACCCTGACCCTAGGTTGGTTTAGTGTCCACCCCTTTGAGTCTTTTACTAAACATTCCGAATAGGTTAAGATTAGGGTAGTGCCGCCATATAATTACATAAGGCGTACATGTATCCACTCTATTCGTTCGTCCTCTTGTTGGTCGTTATGTGTGATGGGTATGCACATATGGTTATGGGTGGGTTGTTATACTTGGGTTGCCATGATAGGGGAAACCTGATTAGAGGCTTTCCGGGCTTGGTAATGGATATCGGGAACTACTCGGTGGTGGCCATGGTTGTGTTTGGTGAAACATGAGTGTGGAGTAGCTCCTTGTTCCTTTGTTCTGTTGTCCCCTGGTAGTGATACCCAATAAGAGATAGCCTAACACTATGTAGGTGTGTTTGTGACATTTGACCCTTGAGTCAGGTACCACTAGGCTGGTTTAGCCTCCCACAGCTTGGGCGCCTGCCCATGGGTAGGGTTATCGCATGCATGTGTATATTGATCCTCTGTGCATCGAGAGGTGAGCGTACACCATCAGGCTTAACGTTCATCATGGATGTTTTTAGGGCACTAGGTATGTAAATACCCCTACGGGCTTACTACTTCTGGTTAAAAGGCTACGAACTCAAAACTAGTCACAAAACTTTTTATTCTTTTCAAGACTACTAACTAAACACTTTTTTTTCTTTATTTTTTGTTTTTCTGTGCTTCCCAACAATAGGCAGCCCTTTCCATGTATCCACCCGTCGAACCAGGAAGCTCTGTAACACTAAGGGTCGGTTTTCCATTCTTTTTCGATTATCAAAGAAAAACAGAAATCACAGCTTCACATTTAAAAGCTTGAAAACGTATACAACATGTGAAAAAGTGAGAGATCAAGATTCGGCACTTTTCCGAAAACCCTTTCCTTAAGCAAAACAGTAAACCATTGTTTTGTTTTGCCCAATGCATCAAGAATTCCAAAATTTGAGGTATCTTCGTTTCATAAAAATCCTCTTTGACGTTTCCTTTCGAAAAAACAAATAGCATTTTTTTTGAAAACTTTCCTAAAAATCCTAGAAAATCAAACAAAAAGAGTGAAATTCTTGTCTAAAGATGGGCAAGTGTGTTTGTTCTCACCCCCTAACCTAGCATGAACATCGTCCTCGATGTTTAAATAAATGAAATGTAAGGAAATATAAAACACAAGGATTAAAAGTACAGGAGGGTAAAGTGAAGAAGTCACCTGTAAATGAAGCTTTTCCAAACCTTGTCCATGGTTAGACAAACACACAAACAAACACGAAACGGAGTACCCAACATTGAATCCACCCGGATCCCAAACAAAATTTTCCTCTACACATTGGACAAAGACTAGATAAAAAGTTCCAGCACATTGGACCACATGTTTCTTGTCAAATGATGAGAGGACAATAGCCATTAAAGTCTCTTCCTTTAATAATGAATCATGGAAGTCTAAAGCAAGAGATTGTACAAATGAGCATAGTGGTTCAAGTGATTCTCATGTATTGTAATTTCTCCTCTAGCACGGGTGTGGAACATGCGGTGGCAATGTCATCATTTGCATTCTTGGAGGGTGCCATGCATGTTCCTAAGAATTCATACTCAAAGGTCTGAAGGCCGTTTTCCTCAAATTTGGTAGTAGGGTCCCCTTTGAGGGGTGTGATTGCCATTTCCCATAATGATTGATCATTAAAAGCTAGGAAATGAGCAATACTTGATTCCAATGATTCCAAATTGTCAAATTCGAAGAGCTGCAGAATTGGGTCATCAAAAAATTGTCAAACCCCTCTCTTGGGAGGCCCACAATGTGTATTAGTTTTTTCCTTTAAAATTGGAACATCAAATTCTTGGAAATCAATAATGCATGATTCCATTATTATGAACGAATCAGAATCTAAGAGGGACTCCTGGGAATCTTTCTCCAAATCAGAGGCAATGATGACAGGTAATGTCTCGCCATTACCAAGGAAAGCATACTTTAAGGACTCAGGCAATGGTTTGAACTGCAGCTTAGGAGGCTCAACAATGGAAGGCAAAGGTATCGAGGTGGAAACCGGTAATGGCTCTATTCTCTCTCTCCAACGGCCAATTTCCATTTGATAGGCTGAGTCCAACATTGCATTGACCTCGTGAATGGATTCATCAATGTTAATATCATAGTTGAATTGGGCCAAACATTGTTCCAAAGGGTTTTGATAACAAGATTGTTGTATTGTCTGACCTATCAGGACATCAACCATGTTCACTTCTTCCTCATCATCCATCTCAGGGACTGGAATCCATTATTGAAGACATTCAATTTCGACTTCATGTTATCGAAGGCCAACGTCATTACTCCATTCCTACATCTGATAACTGCATCGGAAGTGGCAAAGAATGGGCGGCCCAAAATCACAAGAATGTGATGGCCCGGATTCATGATGGGTTCGGTATCTAGGACGACAAAGTCTGCATGGAAATAGAACTCATTCACCTTTACTATGACATCCTCTACTATTCCCTTGGGAATCTTGATTGACCGATCTGCTAGACTTAAAGTTATATATGTGGGCTTGAGCTCCCCCAAACCTAACTGTTTGTATACCGAGTAAGGCAGAAGGTTCACACTTGCCCCAAGATCGAAAAGACAATTATCAACCATTGTGTCTCCAATTTTAATAGAGATAGTAGGGCATCTAGGGTATTTTTATTTGGGAACAATTGTTTGCTGGATCTGCCCTGAAGCCTGAGCTGCCAACGCAGCCTCCCTAGGGACATAAGTCTTTCTCATAAGAGTGGTCGAATCTTTCAAAAATTTGGAATAGGAAGGTATTTGCTTGATGGCATCTAAGAGGGGGATTGTACACACAGAAATTACCATGAAAGTTCAGTGGGTTTGTGGAAACTAGTAAACTCAAAAGATGCAAGATGATATTTGGATTAATTATAAACAAAAAATGACATTTAATAAAATACTCATGAACCTTTAAATCAGTTAACCACACAAACTGTTTCACCCATCATTTTGTGGAACATGTAAAGATATTTGTTTGCATGGGTTTTTGAAGATGAAATGATTTATACTTATTCAAGGTGTATTTTCAGACAGATTGGAGTCAAACAGAAACCACATCCATAAGAAACTAAGTGTGCTGTGCACACTTGGTTTCTTGCAATGGATGGTGACAGCCCCTACTTGAATGAGTGATGGTATACTATAGCTACAAACACAAACAAAAAAACAGAAAAAAAGAGAAAGACTTGAGATGAATATTCACTGTTAAAGACATTAATTCATTTTTCTTCTTTTTTTTGTATTCATGAAAAGAAATTTACAATGCAACATTATCTGCAAGCAATAAATTTCAGAGAAGAATAAAAAAATGTAGACTCAAAAAGAGGTTCTACACATGCAATTCCCATTTTCTCACTCTACATGAAATGGAAATAGACAGTAAAAACAATGTAGGGGTGTGGCTCAAAATTAGGAAATCATGCTCCATCACTTGATGGAGACATGATCCTAGTCTTTAACCTGCTTCAAATCTTCTCTTTAGGAATGATCTCTTCGCTCGATAATTCCGGCAGCGCGTTGTCGGAAAATGACAGTGTAGTTCTCTATAGGACGTGACGTAGATGGATATATAGGAGTACATGAGGGACATGGATACGGTAATAGAAATGAAGAAGGGAAAGATATTTTGGAGTTTGTAGTGGCTTATGATCTCATGGTAACTAACACATTTTTTAGGAAGAGAGATGAGCATTTAGTGACTTATAAGAGTGGCTCCTCAAGGACACAGATTGACTTCTTCTTAACTAGGAAAAGAGACCGTTTAACTTGTAAAGACTGCAAGGTTATACCGGGGGAGAGCTTGACTTTCCAACATAGGTTGTTGATCTTAGATATGCAGCTACAAAGGTGGACTAGAAAAAAGAAGTTGGATAGATTTTCAAGGACTAAGTGGTGGAACTTGAAAGGTGATAAGCAACTAGCATTAAGGGAAAGAGTACTAGAGGAAGACATTTGGGCGGTAAATGAGAGTGCAAATATTATGTGGGATAAGGTAGCAAAGTGTATTAGGAGGGTAGAGAAAGAAGTCTAAGGAGAATCCAAAGGGGGTGCTCCGGCACAGAAAGAGGCATGGTGGTGGAGCGAGGCCGTCCAAGACAAGATAAGAGTTAAAAGAGAGTGTTTTAAAACTTGGCAAAAGGATCGAAATGGAGAGAACTTGGAGAGGTATAAAGAAGCAAAAAGACAAACCAAAAAGGCAGTTAGTGAGGCCAAGACAAAGGCATTTGAGGAGCTATATAGGCGACTCGACACTAAGGAAGGCGAAAGAGAGATATTCGAGCTTGCTAAAGCCAGAGATAGGCGGACCAAGGACTTAAACCAAGTTAAATGTGTTAGGAATTTTGTATATTGCAATTTGATGGATGCATTATCATTTCAGCATCATTTGAATTTTCACACTTGCATTGATTTAGAAAAACTTGAAATTTTGATTTTCTCATGCATTGTTTTATGTCTTTTAGAAATAATGATTCATGCATGTTTTATAATTTAAACTTGCATGCAAATAGTTTTGAAAAGATCTTTTTGAATCAAGCAAGCCTTTGGTTTTAAAAACATTCAAATCATCTTAGGCATTTTAGGATTCATGTTTTTAAAAAATCTTAGAATGATTTAAATCATGTTTCCAAGCTTGATTCAATGGCCCAAAGCTTCCCACAAGTAAATACTTTAAAAATGCAATTTGTGGGAAAAAGGTCCCTGGGCCCAGGTCAACCCGCAGTGTGCGCGGTCGACCGAGCCCATGGACCCGGTCGACCGCGCACACTGCTCGGTCGACCTGGAAAGAGCCGTTGGGCTCTCTTTCAAACGGTCAGATTTTTTACCGTTGAAGGCCAGGTCGACCCGGGAAGGGGCAGGTCGACCGGGGACTAGCCGTTGGGCAGTTTTTGGTATAAAAAGAAGCTCATTCCTAAAGAAATTTTGAGGAACAAAGAGGCACTGAGGCCCTCCTTGAAATGTTTTGAGGCCAATCAAAGGGGAATGAGCTATGGAAGGATAAGGGACATTTGGAAAGCTAAAGCTTGGATTAATGAAGTTAAATCACTAAGTAAGCTTTACTTTTCTTAATCATATGTTTTCATGCTTTGTTTTATTTATTGGTAAATCTTGTCTAGCATGATAAACTATGATTTGTTGTATCCTTAACATGTTTATGTTTTGATTTGATTTATTGTTTTGGATGCAACACTTTGATTCAAACCAAGTAGTACTTTAATTGGTATATCTAAGTAAATCATGTTTTTGTAAACATCTTTAAAATTATATGTAAACATGATTCCTATACTTGGTTGAATATTTGGTTGTTGTTTTTCATCATAAGAAAATCACTTTCAAATCTATCTTATGTTTTGGATTCAACAACTTCACAAATCATATGTTTTCATGTTTTGCTTTAATTATTGGTAAATCTTTTCTAGCATGATAAACTATGATTTGTTGTATCCTTAACATGTATATGCTTTGAATTGATTTATTATTTTGGATGCAACACCTTGATTCAAACCAAGTAGTACTTAAATTGGTATATCTAAGTAAATCATGTTTTTGTAAACATCTTTGAAATTATATGTAAACATGATTCCTATACTTGGTTGAATCTTTGGTTGTTGTTTTTCATCATAAGAAAATCACTTTCAAATATATCTTATGTTTTGGATTCAACAACTTCACATGTACTTTTGTTTTAAAGTTTCACAACTTGCTTAGCTTTGATAGGTATATCATTTTCAAGTTGTATTTTAAGTACATGTAATTTGTCCCTTGATTTCAATCAGATCTATTTTTGTGCTTTACACTTTCAAATGCTTTAAAGCATACATATATTAAGCTACATTGTTAAATTGATTGAAATTCTTATGCATCACATGTTTTGTTCTTAAACTTTCACAACTTGCTTGAACTAGATTGGTGAATCTTTTACAAGTTGTTTTTAAACATGTGATTAGCATTCTTACCTCAATCATAAATGTTTTTATGAGCTAAAACTTTTAAAAGCCTTTGGCATACATTTATGAGCTTTAAGTTTCAAATTGATTGAGGATATCATATACATACACTTTGTGCATTCATCTTTGCATTCATAGTGTGTGTGTGTGTGAATTAGTTTTTCACTTTTATATCCGCCTAATTAAGAGGCATTGTATTGAGCTATCATTGTATCTCCATCAAGTGTATGTTAGACACTACTTAGAGAGATAACCAACCTTTTGGTTGTAGAGGTTATTGCTTAGCCTAAGAAAAGCATAGTGTAAGAGGTTATTGTTTAGCCTTGGAAAGCATGTTGTAAAGGTTATTGCTTAGCCTATTGAAAAGCATAAATAGTGGAAATCTGGTGGGGTGTTGGATCACAAGCCGGTAGTGGATGTAGGCATTGAGGCCGAACCACTATAAATCCTTGTGTTATGGTGCATGCTTTGTGATGATTGTTTTTGTTATCTTCTGCACTTTAGTTCTATATCATCACTTATGACTAATTGATTTTAAAGAAGTTAAAATTTGGCATAATTGGTCACTAATTAGAAGCTCACCCTATTCACCCCCCCTCTAGGGTTCGGATCCATGGACTTACAAAATGCATTAGGGATAAGGATGAAAGAGTATTAGTAAAGGAAGAGGAGATAAAGGAGCGTTGAAAGAGCTACTTCTACAAGTTATTTAACAAAAGCAGTAGTAGTGACATACAATTGGGCCAGCTTACCATTTCTAGAGAAGAATCGAATCATATGTTCTATAAGAGAATCAGTAGGAAAGAAGTTAAAGAAGTATTGAAAATGATGAAGAATAGGAAAGCCGTTGGGTCAGATGGTAACCCTATTGAGGTCTGGAGGTACTTAGGGGAGGATGGCATAAGTTGGTTGACAAAGTTTTTTAATGTAGTGCTAAAGAGCAAGAAGATGCCTGATGCATGGAGGAAAAGCATTCTTATACCCATATACAAGAACAAAGGAGATATTCAGAACTATGCGAACTACCGTAGGATTAAATTGATGAGCCATACGATGAAATTATGGGAGAGAGTTATTAAGAGAAGACTAAGAAAAACAACAAATATTTAGAGAATCAATTTGGTTTCATGCCTGGGAGATCAACCATGGAGGCTATCTTTCTCCTGAGAAGGTTAATGGAACAGTATAGAGAAGGTCAGAGAGATTTACATATGGTGTTCATTAACTTGGAGAAGGCCTATGACTGGGTTCCTAAGAAGATTCTATGGAGAGTATTGGAAAAGAAAAGAGTGTGTGTCGCATATATTGAGGCGATAAAGGATAGTATGATAGAATGTGACATCTATAAGAACGACTGGCGGAGAGACTAAAGAGTTTCCTATCACGATCGGTCTACACCAAGGCTCAGCGTTAAGCCCATACTTGTTTACCCTAGTTATGGATGAGATTACAAGACATATTCGGGATGAGGTGTCGTGGTGTATGTTATTTGCAGGTGACATTGCTTTAGTGGATGAGACGAGAGAAGGAGTGAATGCTAAGCTAGAATTGTGGCGGAAAACTTTAGAGACTAAAGGGTTTAAGCTATGTCGATGCAAGACAGAAAATATGGAATGCAAGTTTAGTCAAAGTAGGACACCTGGTAACAGAGAAGTAAGTTAGGGCACACATAAGATTGCAGAGAAAGAAAGTTTTAGATACTTTGGATCTATGGTGCAACAGGATGGAGGGATTGATACTGATGTAAGCCACATGATTCAGGCCAGGTGGACCAAATGGAGAAGTGCTTCGTGCGTCTTGTGTGATCGGAAAGTCCCCCTTAAGGTTAAAGGAAAATATTATAAGGTGGCGGTACACCCAGCGTTGTTATATGGATCAGAGTGTTGGATAGTAAAGCATAATCATGTTAAGAAGATGGAAGTTGCAGAGATGAGAATGCTAAGATGGATGTGCGGGATCACAAGGAGAGATAGGATTAGGAACGGGGAGATTAGGGGCAAAGTAGGAATAGCACCGATTGGAGATAAAATGAGAGAAAATCGACTGAGATGGTTCGGCCATGTTAGAAGGCGTCCAACGGAGGCACCTGTTAAATGGTGTGAAAGCATGGAGATTGTCGGGAGTAGGAGAGGGAGAGGAAGACCTAAGAGAAGTTGGAAATAAACTATTAAACATGACATTGCCTATATGAATCTAACGGAGTACATGGCCCTAAACATATTTGATTGGCGTCATCAAATCCATATAGCCGACCCCACTTAGTGGGAAAATGCATGGTTTGGTTTGGTTTGGTTTATATATATATATATATATATATGAAATTCTGCAGAGTTCTTCCTTGTGTCTTTTACTCCACCAAGTAGTGGCCTTTTATAGGCTTCTTGGAGCCATCCAGGCAGTTGCTGCCCCCCATGTTCTCCACTTTGCTACCCATTTTCTATAGCTTGGAATGGATAGGCACCACCTGTCCTCTTCTTAACTACCCTCGTCGCCATGTTGGTTACCCATTTCCTATGGGTATTTACTTTTATCTAAGGAGTGGATACTCTTTCATGTTGACTACCGGTTCATTTCTTTGCGTTACCCATGTTGCATTTTCATCTAAGGAGTGGGTGCTCCTCTTGACTCCACCTGTCATTTGACCACATATTTGCAAAAGACTTGGCCCCATCACATGATTGATAACATGCCTAAATTATCGGGCTCACATATAACAACCCACCCATAATCTATCAAATTCAGTCATATGATTGGATAACATATTCACCAAAAATTGGGTTAGGCCAACCTAGCATGACATGGTCACAAAAATAAGCTTGGCCTTACATAAATATGGTCATCGGAAATTTATTGGATAGAGATCCATTACTAGTCATAAAATATAACATGGGGTGTGACTCACATAAATAGGTGGCCAATTATTAACTTGGGAGTGAGCCCAACGGCCAAATGGATTTTAACAAGTCAACACATAAGTGAGCCCAATGCATAGCTGGGTTTAGGCCCATCTAAACAGGTCCCACAACAATGGGTCTTATGTCCCATAGATTGTCATTTTTATCCTGAATCAAGCCTAGTCCAGAATTTCGCTTTGGCTTAGACCAAGATTGGTCACATACTTAGGCCAGAAATGACCCTCCTCTACTCAATCAAAATTGGCCATATGGACTATTTCATATGGCTCAAGCCAGAAATTGACCACAAATTGGCATGGATTAATTTATATGGCTCAGGCCAGAAATTGACTAGAACCATCATCAACAAAGGTTGGTCACATGGTCTGACTCAAGTCACTCAACCAAAATTAGTCATGTGGTTTAGGCCCAAAAACTTGGCTTGGGCTTCATTGGACCTGACATGATATGGTTACACAAGTTGACTTGAACCTAATCATATTAATCTCCCTTGTAAATTCAAGAGATCTTGACATGTTCCATCAAATTCATCAGGGAACAACTCCACGCCATATACTGGTCACCAATCATTGGGTTGGGGATGGGTCCAGTGGCTAAATTGAATTAGTCTCACTTGATCAAGATCATGCTAAGCATTGATGACGGTGTATATATGTATTTTTTTTATCTTCCAACAAATGCCCCCCTTGGGGAGTGACGACAAAAGGTTGATCTTGAGTAGTTGGTCCTCGAATTCATCGAAATCTCTTTATCTCCCAATGTTTGGAACTAGGTGGTTGTTGATGTTATATCTTGACCCTTTGAGACTTGTCATATTGATCTCCCAATGAAGTGGAAATAGTGCATGGCCTTGCAATGTCTTCCTTGACCAGTATCTCATTATTGACTTCTTTTCTTCTTGTTTTTTTGATCCCGGGCATTATTTGTATCAAGGTTTGGTGAAGTATTATAGCAGCCATTGAGATTTTATGGCATGACATTGAACCTTGTAAATGAGAATACATAGGTTTCATGGACTACAAACATTTTGAGGCTTGATATTGGACTTTCAATATATAATGGATTTGAGGATTTTTTAACATTTTTTTTTTTATCAAAACGCTTGAGGTTGTGAGGCATGATAAAAGAAAAAGTTTCAAGGCTTGGTATCAAAGTTTGACATTTGAGGCATGATAGAAGAAAAAGGCTTCGAGGCTTTGTATTAAAACTTTTGAGTTTTTGAGGCTTGGTATCGAAGCTTAAAAATTGTTACTCCAAATATGGAGTTGTGACATCTAAAGCATGGTATCAAAACTTTTGAGGCTTTGAGGCTTGGTATCAGAGTCAGCATTATAAAAGTTGACATTTTATGAACTTTGAGGCAGTGTCAAAACTTTTGAGGCTCTGAGACTTAACAACTTGTTGCAAACTTTGAGGCTTGGTTATCAAAACATTAAATGTTCTGAGGCTTGATATTAAAGTTTGACATATCATGAACTTCAAGGCATGATATCGGAACTTTTAAATATTCCGAGGCTTGGTATCGAGGTCCAAAACTTTTCGGCTTTCGAGGCATTATATTGAGACTTCTATGACTTGAGGCATCATATTGAAAATCGAAGATGATAAGAGGACATGCTTTCATGGATAATACTTCTTAAGAAATTTTCCATTGATGGGCATAAGACATCAATCACCATCTTGATTAATTAAATTGTAAGAGCCATTAGAGTAGACAGAATTGATAACAAATGGTCCCTCCCATTTCTTGTAAACTTTCCTTTTGATGTATGGGTGATAATCATTGGTCTTTTAACAGCGAGGACCGAATTGCCCCTTTTAAAGACCCTTTGATGTATTTTTTTATTAAATGCACTTGCAATTCTAGATTGGTAGATTTCTATGTTTTGACGAGCGATGAGCCTTTCTTCGTTAAGAGATTTCAATTCTTGTAGTCGTAATTTAGCATTCCCTTCTTCATTCATGCCACTAGCTAACGCAATTCGAAGTGAAGGGATTTGAATTTTGAGTGGTAGAACAGCTTCACAGCCATATACGAGTGAGAAAGGTGTGAATTGAGTAGCTCCTCGAGCCGTGGTACGATAGGCCATGGCACTTCTGGCAATTGCTCATGCCGATCTGTTTTGTTTTTTAGAGACCATTTTCTTTAACAATTTGCATATCGTCTTATTGAATGCTTCAGCCAAACCATTGGCAGGTGGATAATAAGCCCTAGAGGAAATACTTTTGATGTGATATTTCTCACAGAATTTATAAAAATGATGGTCTCGAAACTATGGTCCATTAAAATGGACAAACCTATTTGGGACTCCGAACCTACATATAATGTTGGCTTTGAGAAAGTTAAGAACAACAGTGGTCTTGACTTCAATCAAGGCTACTGCTTCAGCCCATTTAGAAAAGTAGTTTGTTACAGCAAATATGAACCGATGCCTCTTTGATGACGGAGGATTAATCGGCCCAACTATATCCATTCCCCATGCTTCAAATGACTAGGATGTCACTGAAGGGTGTAAAGGTAGGGGCCCTAGGTATGTAATCAGCATGAAGTTGACAAGCCTTACATCGTTTGGCTAATTCATGTGTATCTTTAATCATGGTTAGCCAAATATAACCCATCCTTCTAATTCAATCACATAATTTTGGACCCGTTTGATGTGATGTGCTCCACAGGTTCCACTATGAGTTTTGGTTATGACTTAATTTGCTTCCTGACTTGATAAATAACGAAGTAAAATACCATCATATGACTTTCTATATAGAGTTTTGGTATTGACGTCATAGTAAAATTTAGGAGCCCTCCTTCTTATGCTTGTTCGTTATTTTGGGTCATTTGGTAAAATTCCAAACTGCATATAATCAATAAATAGGTCACGCCAGTCTCCATTCGCCATTTCGCATACAGAAAATCTACTTGATTTGACTAATTGGCATTCAGCAATGGCTTCATGTGTATCTAATGGCGGCAGGATCCTTCATTCACAAACCAATACTTTAAAGACTTCTCCTTCAGGAAGGGCCATCAAGGCCGCTAGACTTGTTAATGCATCTGCCCTTGCATTTTGGTTTCGCGGGATATGTTCAATATTGCAATAAATGAACTTGTTCATCAATCGTTGTGCCATCTTATGATAGGAGCGAATGTCGGGTTTCTTAACTTCATATTGATCATTCACTTGATTTACAATGAGTTTTGAATCTCCACGTATTTCCAAATGTCGAATTTACACCTCATGAGCTATTTCCATTCCCATAATAAGGGCTTGATATTCTACAATATTATTAGAACATGATTTGGTTAGTGAGAAGGAATGAGGGATCATATATTCATCAGGGGTTATGAAGACAACTCCTACCCTAGATATCCTCTCTCTGTTTCTATCTGTCCTACTAGCCATCAAAATACATCTCCTAAGATTCTTGTTTTGAGGTCTGAAAGGTGTCAACGTAAAAGACTAGGTCATCTGGAAAAGCATCCCCTAGCTCGGAATTAGGTTGTAACGGATGCGCGGCCAAGAAATTTGCTAATGCTTGACCTTTCACTGCTTTTTGTGGCACATATATGATATCATACTAGGAAAGGAGAATGGATCATTTTTCTTATCTTGCACTCAAAGATCCCGCCTTTGTTACTAAGGTCTTTAATGGGTTTATATGAGAGACAAAATAAACTGATAGCAGGCACTGCCATAATTTATGTATTGCAAACATTAGTGCGAGGCATTCTTTTTCTATCTGTGGATATCAATGTTCTGCTCCTACTATCATCCTACTTAAGTAGCAAAGTGCCACCTCATGCCCTTGGTTATTCTTTTATGCTAGCATTGTCCCGAAGAAGTGATCAAGGGCTCGTGTATACAGAATGAATGGTCTCCCTTGCACTGGAGCAACTAAAACAGGAGGTCTAGTAAGATATTTCTTGATAACTTCAAAGGATTCATCACATGCCTGATCCCATACAAAATTCACTCCTTTCTTCATTAGATGTGAGAATGGCCGGCATCTTCTAGATAAATTAGAAATTAATCTTCGAATATAGGCCAATCGACCTTGGAGTCCTTTTAGCTCTTTTAGATTTCTTGGAGGTTTCATTTCTAAAATGGCTTTTGTCTTTGATTGGATCAAGCTCAATTCCATCTTTGTGAACAATAAACCCTAAGAACTTTCCCGAAGAAACACTAAAAAAGCATTTCAATGGGTTCATGCGGAGTTTATACCGTCGAAGCCTTTCAAACACTTCCCTAAGGTCTTTGAGGTGATCCTCCTTTCTTTTGCTTTTAACAGCAAGATCATCTTATGTTGCATAACTTTAAAGATTTTTATCATTGCCCTTTGATAAGTAGCCCTTGCATTTTTTAAACCAAAAGGCATCAAGGTGTAACAATAGATTCCAAATGGTGTTCGAAATGCAGTGTGCTTCTGGTCATTGGGATGCATTTTGATTTGGTTGTATCCCGAGAACCATCCATGAAAGACATTCTTTCGTAACCAAAAGTATTATCAATCATGATTTCTGCGATGGGTAAAGGGAATTTATCCTTAGGACAAGCCTCATTTAAATTTCTAAAATCAATACAGATTCTAATCTGGCCATTTTTCTTTGTAACTGGAACGTGTTGGCTAACCAATGAAGATGTTGTTCCTCCCTAATGAAGCTAACTTCTTTTAGCTTTTGAACCTCTTTTTCAATTTTATCCAGTATGTCTGGTTGGAATCTTCTTTGATCTTGTTTAATGGGTTTAACATCTTTTCTTAAACTTAACCTATGCATTGCAATTCCTGGATCAATGCCAGGCATTTCAGAATAAGACCATGCAAAAACATCTTTAAATTCATTCAAAAGACAAGTATACTCCAAAATTTCATCTTTATTCAATTCTGCATTTACAAAGATTGGACGAGGATCACTTTCTGTTCCTAGATTAATTTGTTTAACCTTATCCTCCGTGGGGGGCCTTGATTTTACATCTTCTGTTTCTTTTTCCAGATCAAAGTACATTTCTTCATTTTCATCTACGTGCTCACCTGAAATGGAAATGCAATTAATTGAAAATACAGCCTAACTTGATGAACTAATTTTGAAGTTCAAGTGTTATTCTTCGTGGGTGGGTGTCAAGAGCTTGTTGCAGTCATGGTGATTGGCTGTTATTGTTGATGTCGGACAATATATTAGACCATATGGGATGAATCTAACATGTCCATGATTTTTCCACAATCTTATGTTCATCTCCAATGTAACTGGAATGCCACGACCCTGCTTCAATCCTTGCTGGCGGGTTACATCATAACCCATCCTTCGCATTATCCATTTAGCCTTATAGCTATACATAGAGGAATCAGGGGTCCCTTCCATAGGAATCTCTCCAACAATCATCTATGAAGGGTGCGATACTCTATAAAACATGATAGGAGGCCGATGTTTCATGGGAACAACAAAAATTGCTCCTTTTAGTTCTTCTGGAGGCCTCAGAAGATATATCATCGGGATAGGGAGTTTAACAGAGTCGATAAGTGGCTCTTTCCCTCCACTTTCATCTTCTCCCACAAATGATATTACGCCAGCTGAGACTCTTTTTGATCTGGCACTTGGAACCTCTACTAGGCTTTTCTTAATGAAAGTTGTCTCTTCAACCTTTGGACGAATGCTAATCTTGGAGCATTCAGGTGCTTTTGTGGCAAAGTTGGTAGAGGATTCACCATTTATTATCTCAACACCATCCAGTAGCTTTGCGGGTGGAGGTACAGATACCTTGAAAATTTTCTTTTTGTTTTTAGACTTTTTGACAATCAATGCTTCCGATGTGCTTTCATTTGCATCACCGTTAGGCTCTGACGTGTAAAATCTAGCATCAACACAATATGCTTCCATCCCTTTGAAGGGTTTCTTGTCAGCAAAGACTCGACGTACTTCTAAAATTTTATCGATGTATTTGATACATTGATGTAACATTGAAGGGACTACATAGTTTTCATGAATCCATGGCCTTCCGAGGAGCAAATTGTAGGAAGTTTTGGCATCAATGGCGTAGACCATGACCTGAGATTTCGTGTCTCCAATCCGACATGGAATAACTATCCTACCAATGGCCTTTTGTGTTTCTCCATTGTACGCCGATATGCTGAGTTTTGTATAGATGAGCTTGCTAGTTGGGATTCCCAAATATTTTAAGGCCCGTAGTGACACAAGGTTAATTGCTGATCCATGGTAAATTTGTATTCTTGGTAATTCAACTTCACCAATATATCCTGTGAAGTGTAATGGCCGATTGTGTTTTACGTCCCCAAGTAACATGTTATCCTTCGTGAAGCTAATTGTAGCAGCCATGGCTGCTCTTAAATTGAAGCATTCTTTACATTTCACTTTTTTCTTTACTTGTACTTGGTGGACATGAGATGCATATTGATTTGGGTTCATGAGAGCCCCTGCAGTAGCTTTTCGAATGTCTGGAGACAGCCTCAACATGTCATGCATGCTAATACGTGCGGGGATGCGTGCTAGATGTTCAAGCAAATCAAATCTAAAGGGCTCCTGAAGGCTAGGTAAATCACCAATCTTGACATTTCTTTTTGTAGGCTTTGTAGCCTTGCATTGGTTAACATTTGCATCATAATTTTTATGGCAATCTAGCCCAGAGCGAGTCCATTTGCTTACCTCCTGTACCTCAGGAAAACATAAGGAAATCTCTTCGCTATCTGCTATTGCAGTTTCCAAAGATTCAGAGGATGTCAAATTAGATGGTTCAGACATTGATTAACTCTCTGCTTTGTCTTCATCTTCATTTTTCTCCTCATCAGAAGTTTCATGGTCAATCCCAACCATATTGCATGGCCAATATAATCCTTTGACATCCTCATCAGCATCCCATGGGGTATCATTATCCCATGTTAAGGCTTCACTTTCTTGGATGGTCCTGGGTCCTCCTACAAAGCACCATGGAATTGGGTCTGAAGGATTAAGGGGCCCAACTGGTCTAGGCATGTGGCTCATTGCATGAATAATCCTTTTTGCTTTGATTTTTCTTCTAGCCACATCATCATGTGCCCAAACTTCATCTTCCTCTGATACATATTCGTATGATCTTATGTTTTTTCTATTGGATGAGTAAAAGATCCACACATCAAAGTCCGAATCTGAACCATCTACATCATACCCATCAAGTGCGAGGGAATCATCACCTACATCCGAGGACTTGTCCACTTCATCAATCCTATCAATATCTGGATTTTCATCTGCTACTTCTCCCATGATAATTGTAGGAAGATCTTTTCTTTGCCATTCTGGAGTCAAATTCCATATGGATGCAGTATAAATTACAATTTTCATGGTGCCTTCAATCCATCTCCTAATATCATCATCATAAAGCAATTCATTGTCATCATCTGGGTCGGCTGACAAACTTGAGGGTTTCGATGGGCCACTGTCACTCTCTTCCGATGTGGGGTCAGGGGTTAATCGAACGCGCTGAAGGGGGATAAAGTATGGCTCATCGTGGTTTCCTTGAGTAAAAATATGTCGTCTGGTTGAATCTTGACTTAATTCATCTGAACTTTCGGAAGAACTCACACCATCTTTATATCCCCATCTAAGGCCATAGTTACCATCATCTTAATCCAGATCTCCTTTCAACTCTACTAGTGAGAGACAGTTGCATGAGAATATATCATCGTTTGATTTTTCTTCTAGCCACATCATCATGTGCCCAAACTTCATCTTCCTCTGATACATATTCGTATGATCTTATGTTTTTTCTATTGGATGAGTAAAAGATCCACACATCAAAGTCCGAATCTGAACCATCTGCATCATACCCATCAAGTGCGAGGGAATCATCACCTACATCCGAGGACTTGTCCACTTTATCAATCCTATCAATATCTGGATTTTCATCTGCTACTTCTCCCATGATAATTGTAGGAAGATCTTTTCTTTGCCATTCTGGAGTCAAATTCCATATGGATGCAGTATAAATTACAATTTTCATGGTTCCTTCAATCCATCTCCTAATATCATCATCATCAAGCAATTCATTGTCATCATCTGGGTCGGCTGACAAACTTGAGGGTTTCGATGGGCCACTGTCACTCTCTTCCGATGTGGGGTCAGGGGTTAATCGAACGCGCTAAAGGGGGATAAAGTATGGCTCATCGTGGTTTCCTTGAGTAAAAATATGTCGTCTGGTTGAATCTTGACTTAATTCATCTGAACTTTCGGAAGAACTCACACCATCTTTATATCCCCATCTAAGGCCATAGTTACCATCATCTTAATCCAGTTCTCCTTTCAACGCTACTAGTGAGAGACAGTTGCATGAGAATATATCATCGTTTGACTCACTTAATTCACCTCTTTCTGCTTTTGATTTTCTGAGAGATCGAAAAAGAGATCAAGTGGCAAGAAGTCCTCGAGAGTAAATGGAACCCGAGGCTCTTGTATTAACAAACCTACTGGGGTGACAACCTCTTTTGATTTACTAGGCTTTTTCTTGTTATTTGGCCTACGCCTTTTCTTTTGTTTTCTTGCCCCCAATATAGCATTTTTTCGTAGGATAGTTGTCAATCCAGAAAGGATTTGACGTTGTAACAGAGCGTGATTTGCTTCTTCCTATCTCCCACCCTTCTAACAAGATGTCTAGATGGACCCACATCATCACACCGTTTGGCATTTCTACTAGAACCAACTCATCCCTACTTTCCAATGGGTTTACCAAGCGAAACTCGACATCTCCCTCTTCTTCTTGCTCAGTGGGAATTCTAACTAGTTGTTTGAAACTTCCAAAGTGAACAAACACCATGTTAGTTGTCACCTTCTTGTCTTCTTAAGCCAAGGTGATGATCCCATTGTCAAGTAACTCCTGGACCTTATTCTTAAAGACCCAACAGGCTTTTATACCATGACTTATGACCTATGGTATATGCAATACTTTGGATCATTTGTTTTGCCTTCTTATTCTGGTCTTTTACATGGTGAAAGCTTGATTTTCTCATTTTTTAGGAGAGTACGAAAAATTATCTCAGAATCTTCAATAGCAAAATCATATTCTCGAGACATTCTTTCTTTAAAAGTCTGACTTCTCTTCATCTTGTTTTGGTCCTCATCATCTCTTTTCTGACTATTTTCGAGTTTCCTTGAGTCAAGGGTGAAGCTACTTGAACTACCATAACTTCTTTCTTTTTGCCCCCACTTTTGGGTGGTTCAATCTTCTTGGTAGATATCTTTTCTATTTCTCGATCTTTAATGATTGTTTCAGCTTCTATTGCTGCTTCTAACAACTCACCAAGGTCATTTGCTTTATTCCCGACCAACTTAGCCCTTATTTTTTAATGTAAGTTTGTCCTACACATGTCCGTCAAGGACTCGTGTGAAAAGTTTTCCGAACATTTGAATGACAAAGCTTGCCATCTTTTGATAAAGGCAGTCGCTGATTCTTCTTTGCCTTGTTTTTCTGTGCATAAGCGAGCTGTAGTCACTAAACTGTCAACATAAAAAAAAATGATCAGTAAACTTTTGTTCTATATCCTTCCATGACTTTATGGAACTGCTTGATAGCCTTTTATACCAATCAAATGTTGTCCCTTTCAATGTATTTGTGAACAATCGGATTTTTAATGCATCATTATTAGATATCTCTCTAGTCAACACCTTGAAGTGGCATGCATAGATGTTGATAAGATGAAGTGCTTCCATCATACGATTGCAAATGAGGCTGCTTGAACTTAGGTGGAAATGGCTCGTCATCCATCCAGGCTGGATAAGGTGGGTTTAATCCTTTTTTGGATGATGTTGATCCCCTAGTGGCATTTTCAATCATCTTTTGGACTGCTTCAATCGTGACTCGAGTTTTGCTCAACTCTTCTTCGTCATTATTATGGTCCATATCATGATCATGACTATCTCTTTGATCACCTCTGTTGTGATCATTGCGAGAATGTCATCCGAACTCCCTTTGGTTAATTTGGGTTTGAAGAGTGACCATCATTGTCATCATCTCTTCAAATCGTTTGTTTGTATCCTGGACATATTGCGTGAAACTTGGCGGGGGATTTGACTCCGAGAACTCTAGATTACCCTCTTGGCCTATCATATAGATAGGAGCTACACTTGATTCTAACGAGAGAAAACCTGTGAGCTAGCGTAATACTCCCAATGTTCTTGGTGCCTGATCATTAGATGATCCTTCTGAACTACTTGAATCACAAATGTGATCTTTTTTTTGTTACTTTCCTTCCTTTGGCAATCGTGACAGTCCTTGTTTACAGTCGCTGGGTGTCAAATAACTCCACCATTTCCTTAACATAGGCCGATGATTCTTTCTTTTTCTTACCTTTACCAACCATATTGACTGACATAACTGATTCTTCGGGCTCTTTGGGGATCCACATGGGTGCAATCTTAAATTCATGGGCCATGTGGGCCGCTCGTCTTTTCTTTCTAGATGCCCATTAGCGTGCTACTTGTACATTCTCTCATCAGATGGTGCCTTTTTCTTTAAGCTTTATAATCAATTGAGGTGTGGCATCATTTGAAGGTCACTCCATAATTTTGACTTGGGTTGGATCAATTATCCTCTTTGCTTTAGCCCTTTTGGCATAGCGACGAGCTTTGTCTTGCTTGACTTGGTGAAGGGATTCGGTCTGCATAGGTGGAGTCCCACTTGAATTGACTTGCTTGTTAATTCTTCTTTTATAGCTCTTGGATAGAACTCGAGGTCGGACCATCTGCTTTTTTGCAACAAAGTCATAATCATCCTTTTTGCTTCGAGGTCTAAATTCTACCGACATGTTTTTTCTTGTCATCATTCGAGGATCATTTGAGCCCGGTGAAAATTTGACAACTAAAGGACCTCTCATTTTCTTAGGGGGGCGCTGTGGGGGTCTTTTCACCCATTATCACAGTCTTTCCCTTAAGCAATGTGAGAAGCTCAAAAGCATTTTCAATGGCAACCGACAATTGGTCCCACACTAAAATCTTCCTAGGCCGTTGTGTCCGGCAAGGCCTAGCCACTTTGATGGGGTAAGCACTAGGACGCGACCTGGTAGCATCATCCCAAGTTATAGCCTTTCTTACCACTCTGGTGGGGTAAGTGCTAGATACAAGGGGCTTTTGTTTCATTTTTGAGCGTCCATGACCCATAAACTGTACCGCTCTAGTGTGGCAGATGTGGGTGCATGGAACTACAAAATTATCTTCATCAATTTTCATTTGACAATTTATATATGATTGGAATTTAATAGGTTGACCAAACTTGGATTCATTCAAACATACCTTATTTTGAAATTGATATGTTGACGAAATTGGGTGAAAGTTAGTCAACTGACAATCAGCCGTTTGGTTAGATGTCTCTTGCATGTCCTTTGGAGTTTGACAGTTTGCTAATCCTTTTTGAGGTCAAAGACCATTAGCTACATGATCAACTCGAAAAGGCTGAAACCTGTCTTCTCTTGGCACTTCATAAGTGTTAGAGAAAGCAAATTTCTGATTTTGCAAAACTGTATTTTTTTCTTGCAACTCTCCAAACTTTCCTTTTGCAGTTTTTATATGAGTTTTGATCACTTGCACGGAATTTCTTGCTTGGATTTTGGCTTCTAGGTAAGCCTTGTACTTGGTATCGTCAAACATGATAACCAACTTAGTTGCCATTGATGAAACTTGATGACAAAACTTGAGATACTTTCTATTTTGCAACCTGAAAAGAAGAAAGAAACATTGAGCTGTGGTCCCACCGGGTGTGCCAGATTTCTGTACACGCAGAAATTACCATGAAAGTTCAGTGGGTTTGTGGAAACCAGTAAACTCAAAAGATGCAGAATGATATTTGGATTAATTATAAACAAAAACTAACATTTAATAAAATACTCATGAACCTTTACATCAGTAAACCGCACAAACTATTTCACCCATCATATTTTGGAACATGTAAAGATATTTGTCTGCATGGATTTTTGAAGATGAAATGATTTGTACTTATTCAAGGTGTATTTTCAGACAGATTGGAGTCAAACAGAAACCACGTCCATAAGAAACTAAGTGTGTTGTGAAAACTTGTTTTCTTGCATTGGATGATGACAGCCCACCTGAATGAGTGATGGTATACTATAGCTACAAACACAAACAAAAAAAAAAAGACTTGAGATGAATATTTACTGTTAAAGACATCAATTCATTTTTCTTCTTTTTTTGTATTCATGAAAAGAATAAAAAAAATGTAGACTCAAAAAGAGGTTCTACACAAGCAATTCCCGTTTTCTCACTCTACATGAAATGCAAATAGATAGTTTAAAAAATGTAGGGGTATGACTCAAAACTAGGAAATCATGCTGCATCACTTGATGGTGACATGATCCTAGTCTTTAACCTGCTTCAAATCTTCTCTTCAGGAATGATCTCTTCACTCGATAATCCCGGTAACGCGTCATCGGAAAATGACAGTGTAGTTCTCTTTATATATATATATATATGAAATTCTGCAGAGTTCTTCCTTGTGTCTTTTCCTCCACCAAGTAGTGGCCTTTTATAGGCTTCTTGGAGCCATCCACAAGGCAGTTGCTGCCCCCCATGTTTTCCACTTTGCTACCCATTTTCTGTAGCTTGGAATGGATAGGCACCACCTGCCCTCTTCTTAACTACCTTTGCTGCCATGTTGGTTACCCATTTCCTATGGATATTTACTTTTATCTAAGGAGTGGATACTCCTTCATGTTGACTACTGGTTCATTTCTTTGCATTACCCATGTTGCATTTTTCATCTACGGTTCATTTCTTTGCATTACCCATGTTGCATTTTTCATCTAAGGAGTGGGTACTCCTCTTGACTCCACCTGTCATTTGACCACAGATTTGCAAAAGACTTGGCCCCATCACATGATTGATAATATGCCTAAATTATCGGGCTCACATATAACAACCCACCCATAATCTATCAAATTTGGTCATATGATTGGATAACATAATCACCAAAAATTGGGTTAGGCAAAACCTAGCATGACATGGTCACAAAAATCAGCCTGGCCTTACATAAATATGGTCATGGGAAATTAATTGGATAGAGATCCATTACTAGTCATAGGATATAACATAGGGTGTGACTCACATAAATAGGTGGCCAATTATTAACTTGGGAGTGAGCCCAATGGCTAAATGGATTGAAACATGTCAACACATAAGTGAGCCCAATGCATAGCTGAGTTTAGGCCCATCTAAACAGGCCCAACAACAATCGGTCTTATGTCCTATAGACTGTCATTTTTATCCTGGATCAGGCCTAGGACATAATTTAGCTTTGGCTTAGACCAAGATTGGTCACATACTTATGCCAGAAATGACCCTCCTCTACTCAATCAAAATTGCCCGTATGGGCTAATTCATATAGCTCAGGCCACAAATTGGCCACAAATTGGCATGAATTAATTTATATGGCTCTGGCCAGAAATTGAGCAGAACCATCATCAACAGTGGTTGGTCACATGGTCTAACTTAACCAAAATTAGTCATGTGGTTTAGGCCCAAAAACTTGGCTTAGGGCTTCATTGGACCTAACATGATATAGTTACACAAGTTGACTTGAACCTAATCATATTAATCTCCCTCGTAAATTCAAGACAGGACCCATCAAATTCATTAGGGTACAACTCTACGCCATGTAGTGGTCGCCAATCATTGGCTTCGGGATGGGTTCTGTGGCTAAATTGAATTAGTCCCACTTGATCAAGATCATGCTAAGCATTGATGATGGTGTATATATATTTTTATCTTCCAATAGGGATATTGAATTGAACATTCTGAAACACCTCTAAGATCCCCTTGAAGTGTTTATTCTTCCTTTTGTCTTGTAGGCTCTAGGGATAAGGAGCCTTGGATATGTAGGGTGTTACTGGATGGTTCTCTATAGGAGCCTGGTTCATCTCCCTTTTCTCTTGGACATTTACTGGATGGTTCTCTATAGGAGCTTGGTTCATCTCCCTTTTCTCTTGGACATCTTGCCCCTTGTCCCCCTTGTCCTTATTTGGTTCACCCACATTTACATTCCTTTCCTCAAGCATTTTGACTTGGTTGTCCACTTGCTTACCAAACCTCAAGGTGTGGATGGCTTGTACCTTATCATGGGGTAGTCCTAGAGTACTATCTATTCCAAATTGGCCTCTAAGAGCATTTTGAACATTAGGCTAGACCTTGGGAGTAGGAACTGTTTGACTGGGAAACTGCCCTTTCTCTCTCCCTTCTACTGATATTGCTAACTGGCCAAGCTGGACTTCCATCTTGGCGATGGCCTGGGCAATAGCCTAATTCCATTGGGCTTGGGCTGTGTTGGTCTGTTGCTATTGTTGGATGAATTGTTGTTGCAGCTTCATCATATCAGTCATCATAATTTCCATGGATGAAGATTGTTACGGGAGAGATGGAGAGTAATTTTCCATTGGGTCAGGAACTAGAATTCTACAGTTATTGGGCTATTGAGGAGCAACATATGGCTGTTGAGGAACCAAAGCTTAGTTTCTCTGAGGGTACTGAGAAGAGCCTTGCCTTGAAAAGTTCCTTTGGAAACCTGGAGGACCAACACTTTTTTGTTGAATAGGTTCACTCTGCTTATAGGAGAAATTTAGGTAAAACCTATTGTCAGGATGGTACGTTTGACTAAAAGAATTTGGTGTATTTTTCCTAAAGGTACTATATCCATTGATGGCATTGGCTTGCTCAGCTTTAAAGACCGACAAATTTGGGCAGCACTCCACCATGTGCTCATAACTATCGTAAAGGACACACATCGCACTTGGTTCAAACGTAACATTCATCAAAGAATCCTGGTCTTGGTGGGGGTTTCTGTTGGGCATCACTATAAAGGCATCAAACAAGCCATAACATTTTTTAGATCAAGGTCTGTTTTCATCTCATAAAGTCCTTGCTTTCTAGACCCTATCTCTTCTCTCTCATATCCTCCATCATTGCTACTCCGGTTTTGAGAATTTTCAGCTAGCTCTACGAGAAAATCGTATGCTTGATTGGGAGTCTGATTCAAAATTTTCCCTTTGTGCATAGACTCAATCAAAGTACGTTGTGTAGTGATTAGTCCTCTATAGAATAAGTGGACCAACTTGGCTTTGTCAATCCTATGGTGTGAGCATTTGACTAAAAGGTCATGGAACCTTTCCCAAGTTTGAGAAAACTCTTCATCAAGTCGTCCCCTAAAGTTCCTAATGGCGTCCTTCATTTTCTTTGTCTTAGTCATTGGGTAAAATTTTTCCATTAAGTTCTTTGACAACCCATCCCATGTTGTTATAGAATTAGGAGCAAGAGAATTCAACCATGCTACAGTGTGGCCTTCTAAGGCTAGGGGAAAGAGCCTTAACTTGACATTATATGCATCTAAGTTCTGATTTTTAAATGTTTGACAAATTGTCAAAAATTTGTTCAAATGGATGTAAGGTTCCTCACTCTCAAAACCATGGAACTTAGGAAGCATATTAATGGTAGCAGCTCTAATCTCAAACTGGGCTGTAATGGTTGTAGGTAAAACTATGCAAGTGGGTGGGGTAGCAGAAGCGGGGGCAGACATCTCATTTAGAGTTCTCTCTCGGTTTTCCATTTGGGGATCAATTGAGAAACTTTCTACAAAGTTGATGCGTATCTCAAATAATTTAACTCGGGCTAGACAACCTCCCTCACGTGTTCAAGTTTACATAAACCAAGCACACCTTAATGTTAACACACCAACAACCTAATGGGTTAGCCTATGTCAACTAGAAAGCTCCTAACTGGTTGAAGAGTGCACCTAAGCCTTCAATCCGGTATTATGAAGCCTTAGTTGATAGATCAGCCCCCAGATAAGGGTAGGATTACTTAATGAACCCGTTTAAAGGACCTTGCCTTGAAAACAGTCTAGTTGTCTCCACACTTTGAACAAGGCATTTCTTAAATCAACTTTGGTCAAATAACACAATTGGTGCTGATCTTTGACCTAATGAGCTCGATGATCCAAGGGCCAATGTCTAATTTATTTTAAATTAGTGGCTTGGTACCTAAATTGGGTGTGCTTAACCTAATGAGCAATAGTCCGGTGATGAAATCTAGTCCTTATCTTTTTGGGGTGAATGCCCTCACTAAGTGTGTGATTCCAATTTAATTAATGTGTAACATTTAATCAATCACACTTTTGCAAAAATCCAATAACCATGAATTAACCCACTTACTAAAGAGGCGTGGGTAGGGTTTCAGTACTCACCTCCCACTCATGATGGGGGAAGATCTAGTTGAGACGACTCGAGCCACTGATACCTAGACTCAGTGTACCAACCTGAGGTGCAAAGGCGATACCGTCCAACTAGCGTCCTTCCTTGGCCCTAACTATTTCAATCTGGGAAGGCCAAAATTTTGATGTGCTCAAAATAATTAACCGCCATTACATAAATTTCTATTAAGTAGATAATGGCAAGTACGGGTCAATCCACAGAGATTTGTAGAAACAAGATTAAAAATCCTCAATCAGTTTTCACACTAGGGATTTTAAAACCACAATTAATCAAGAAAATAATAACTAAAATGATATCAAAGGTAATCTAAACACAAGCTGATCAAATAAAGAGAGATCAGGGTATTGGATTTCACCAAAATAGATTTAATCACTGCAAAATTACTTCATAGTCTTATCCCAAACAAATCTCAATCCAATGTACAAGCAATTGCCTTAGATCGGAAGATTTAGCTTTGAAAACCATTTTTTTCTTAAAAATCCCAATTCTCTAATTAGTACCTAAGACTCCCTTTAGTTCAATATGTTGAAACTTTAATCACTATTTATCAAGATCAAGCACAAACCATTAAAGGAATTTAACCTAACATGATATGTCAAGATCAATCATAAAAAGTAAAAGACATTCTAAATAACCTTTGCAAAACCAGAAGTTGAATAACATTTATGAATGAGAACCTATTAAATCATTAAGCATAATGAGGGAAAGACATAGAAAAATAATAAGGAACAATCTCACCGGTTTTGGTTTCCTCCTCCACCCTAATCCACGGATTAGCCAAGCATTGTAGAACAAACAAGAATAAAGAAACAAATCTCCATTATTAAAAGCCTTCAAAGTTGTCTATTACACCACTCAATTTCCACCTTCACTTTCTAACAAATATTAAATAAAAAATAATTTTCAGAGCAAGAGAGAGCCTCCCCTTAAAAAGAGAAAAAATACAAGAAAAAAAAAGAAAGAGAAATCACTCAAATTCATCATCCCTCGTATCCCTCCATTTGACAGCCTGTTTTGACCCCCAAAACGTTAGACTTGGGAGGTCCATGTGAGATATGATATTCCTTTTCATTCAGTTCTCTTTCTAACGCATCAGATGTTGCCTTAATCGAAGTCTTGAGTCAAAAGTTATGATCAAAATAGTAAAGCTTGTGCAAGATAAACAATAGCATTCTTATTGATGTCCATGAGATTTCTTCCCTTTCTTGTAAAGTTGATTGCTATTTTTTAGTGGTGGGGTCACCAAATTCGGTCTTCAAAAATAAAAACAAAAACTAATTGTGCCAAGTCTTGAACTAATGAACCCTAACTTGAAATTCCAACTCTCCTCCAACAAGCCTATATGCTCTTCATGTATATCTTTTCTCAAATGGGGTTTTAGGTTTAAACCTCTCCGAATTAAGCTCAAATATGCTCAACTCCTTCTAATTCCTGCATAATAAGAAAAAGGCTATAATTAGAACATTTAAGATAAAATAAACAACTAGTAAATTCAAATAAAAGGGTAATTATTAATATTATGCCATGCATATTAACATGCAATTTATTCGCCAACTTGTCGGGGTGCTTGCCCCGCCAAGATCCCTCTTGGATGGGTCCAAGTTCAACTATCATGAAGGGTTAAGTTCCAAGTAGCTAACCATGTCTTAAGGTACAAGGCTCTAGTCCAAAGAACACATAGTTAAGTCCTTCTAATTGGTCCATCACTTAAGCAAATCCTCAAGCCTAAATATGTTAATTAATAGCACTAATTAACTAGGGAATGTGTCAAGGTTAGAGGATCAAAACCACCCTGAAAACAGTCCAAAAGAAGGCAAATAGTGTTTTGTTGGACATGGGGGTCAAATAGAGCCCATGTCCGACCAGGAAATTTTCTGTCGGACATGGGTCCACAATTGACCATGGAAGACCCCACGATCGAGTACTAAGACCATGGGACAGTCCTCGGAGATGACTTACCCGATGCTAGTTTTTCAATCTTTTCTTACCCTCCTTGCGGAATCTTCTAGGAGTCTCTTGGCTACTTAGAGGGGCATTATCGACCATCAAAATCCCCATCAACTGGGCCTCATGAAACATGATTAAAACTAGAAAATCATTAACCATTTACATGACACAAGAAAGGGAAATGTACATGAAATGAACATGAGACGTGCATGCATGTTATAACATTTAAATTGAGCACTTGCCTTGAGTCTTTAGGCTCCTAAAGGGCGTTGTCTAAAAGTAAAAATTTGTGAAACGAACGGTTTTGGGACCTCGGATTAAAGTAGTCTTAAATCACTTGAACCTTCTAATGAGCCTAACTCGGGATTTTTTTAAAATTCCAAAAACTACTCTTGATTTGGCACATTACTCCCCGGTTAACTGTTTAAGGTACCGAGCTGGGTCTGAACGGACTCGAAGCCTTCCAAAATATTGCAAACACTATTCTAATGTGTAAACTAAGGTAATTAACACCTAAAGATGCTTAGATCTTAATTAAGCACAATAACTCTTTGTTAGACCCTTAATTAAGGATTGGGATTTTACCGTTGTCGAGTTGAGGCCAGGGTGTAATCCACAAGAGAAAAGATTGGATTCAAAGATAATTATTGGCCATTTCATTGGTTACGTAGTAAGGTCCAAGGGATTAAGGTTGTATTGTCCTTCCCACACTCCCAATATTGTTGAAGGAAGAAATGGAAGACTTCTTGAGGGTAATGACTTTAGTGAGAGTGAGCAACATTGAAATTTAACTTTTAGGGAAATGAAGGTTGTCGGATGTGAATTTTGATCCCCCAGGGAGGAAAGTTGCCATTCAACTATGAGATATTAAAAATTTACATCGAAAATGAGGATTCCGACTATCCTCAAAATTGATGGATTACGATCTCCAGCTACAGATACGGTCGTAACACCATCCTTCGACGAAAGCCCAAAGAAAGCGGGAGAAAGTAGGATGGGTTCTTCCTCAAGTCTAATGTGCTCTCGGCAACACACAACGGTTGTGTTTTCACTTAATTTGGGTCTTTCAATTTGGGTCAAATTACGGGTCTCAACATAAGGTCATAGTGAACTAGGTAGGGGAGATCTAATTTATCGACATACGGGCTAATTGAGATTAAATCCAAGTATTTTAAAAATAAATAAAATAATATAGAAGTAAATTAGGAAAATAAGGGGGGAGGTGCCAAATATTTAAAAGGAATCAGCCCCATTCCCCGGTACCCCTTCTATGCCCTGGGCAGAGTAAGGTTTAGAAGCTAAATTCTCGAGTCGCATTGCTGACACGAACAAGATATAATGTGTGATTCCGACAGGGAATGAATTTTGGCCAATGGGCCGATTTGTTTCAGGGGTGATCGCATGCAGGTCAATGTGGCCAATGGGCAAGTTTGTCTGATTGATAATGACGATGGGGGAAGTTACACATTAGTCTCATCTTTGTCATTAATTTGATTTTCTAACTTAGCTTTGCTCCCTTTAATCATTGATTTCAATTGAATATTTGGCACAGAAGGTGGAGGAAAAGAGAAGAAAATAGTTTTTGGGTTTGATTTGTTGGTTTTATGGTTTTATTGGATTTTAACTAATTGGAGCTAGAAGGGCCTAACTAGGGAATATTTCTACTTGGATTTAATTTAAATAATCCATTTTCCTAATGGATCTTTACCCTGTCCTAGGGTCTTAACAGCCCTCATCCACTCTCCCGGTCCCTTGACGGGGCCCAGAGAGTAAGAAAGGGACCTAACTTATTAAAATAAAAGAAACTGAAAATAATCTAATATGGCTAGAGGGAAAGACCTGGATCTATGTCCAGGTTTGACCTAGTCAGCCTATGGGGAAAGACCTAGACTTGTGTCCAGGTTTGACCTAGTCAGCCTAAACTATTATTTAGTTTCTAACTTTTTTTAATTAATTTTTATTACTTTTTCTGATTTTTTGATATTTTTTACTTTGTTTTTGGTCTTTTAGGTTTTAAGTTTTTTGTTCTTATTTTGGTTTATTTCTAGAACCTAGAATTTCCTAAATTGAATTTCCTAATTTAGAAAATTCTAGGTTCTACATAAGTATGTGATGCTGGGCTGGACTAGGTTCAATTAATTGGGTCTAGTTCTTTTTTTGGTTGAGGTTTGGGCTGTTACGCTTGGGGCTATGGATTGATGGGCTATAAGTGGATTGATAGGTGAGTCGACAATTGGCCTAGCTGGGTTGGACAGGTGGGGTAGATGAGACTAAATGGAGTGGGGGCAATAGATGGGTTGGAGTGAATGTGAGGCTCAAGTTCAGGTGGCGGTGCAGTGGGTGCGAGGGGAGTAGGTGGCAGGCAGCGGTGCCTGTGCGCTTGGGCGGAGTGCAGTGGTGGTGAAGGTGGGCTGTGCAACAGTAGGTAGTGGAGTGGAGGGGGAGAAGAGAAGGGAAAGAAAAGGGAAAAAAATAAGGAAAGAAGGAGAAGAAGAAGAGGGTGTTGCGTGCAGCAGATGTGGATGCAACTAAGGTGGAGTATGATTGTTACACCCCGACCCGAACTAATTATGATTAAGGCTAATTAATTGAGATTAATGCTAATTAAGCATGAATAATTTGGTTAGTCAAGGTTAATGACCAAAGAGGGACAAATCAGTCTCAAATGATACATTAAGCATAATGGAATGGATTTGAATGAAATTGAATTGATTAAGATGAGTTTAGACTCAAACAAGATAGGCTAAGGACTTTCTCGTAAATACGGGTTTTTGCATATTTCGTCAAATACAGAAATTCTTGATATCAACATGTGTATTTCAAAGAGTACGTTAACTTTCATAATAAGCGCGATTCCATTTGACCTCAAATGGGCCAAGTGGAGCCTCATTTGACTCAAAGTGTAAATAGGTTAAATGAGAGGGCGCTTTAGTGTTAGAGTCCCATATATTAGAATGAAATGGTTCATTTCTCATTCCATCTCAAGAAAAGCCCTAGGCTCTCCATCTTCTCCTTTTCTCTTCCATTCCTCTTCATTGAGAGTGAGATTAGGGGTGATTGAAGTGGTTTTGAGGAGTTTGCCTTCAACTTCATCTTCTTCCTCAAGCCATCCTCCCTTGTAGAAGTGATAGAGTTTGAAAGAAAGTTCCAAATCTCTTTGCTTGGACCACAAGTAAGTGATTAAGTGTTTTCATAGGATTTCCAAGTTCTATTAGTGATTTTGTAGTGATTTCTAGCATAAATGGCTCATGGGAGTACATATGCTTGTTTTATGGATTAGGGTTTGAAATTGGGGAAGTTAAGTCTCAAGCCAAGCTAAGCAAAAGAGGGCTTTGAGTTCATTAGATCAAGAGAGGCAAGTATAAACCTTTCTTGTAATTAGTGTTAATCATTATAGAAATGCATGGTATTTTCATGGGTTTTATGCACTTTTCCATTAGATTATGGAGTGGATTATCGTTTAATGAATGATTAGAAGTATGGAGTTGTGAATGGATGATGTATGAGGGGGAACAGGAGGTTCCAATGATCTTATGCAGGTTGTGGAAATTAATGGAGAAAGGAAGTGGAAGAAGGAGAGAGTGTATCAGAATTTCGGGTGAAATTCTGAAGGGTTCGCTCGAGCGAACAGTACATCCGCTCGAGCGAACGAGGTTCTATTTCGACTGATAAAAGTTCTGAGGAGTTCGCTCAAGCGAACATTAAGTGCGCTCGAGCCAACATAGTTCTGTCTGGGTCCACTCAAGCGAACAGTGGGTCCGCTCGAGCGATCAACAATCTGTCTTGGTCCGCTCAAGCGAACAGCAACTCGCTCGAGCGAACCTGATACTGGTCAACGATAACAGTACGTCTCATGAGTATAAATGCTTCACTGATTAGTTTTAAGACTAATCATGGATTAAAATAGATTATTGAGAATTAGTAATATTTCAAAAGGGTTCCTTGAACGAACCATAATCGATAATAGCCTAAGCTCCATGAGTGTTAATTACGAGGACTAATAAGGCACATATTAAATGTATAAAAGTGATGTCCATCAAGAATAACACGTGCATTTGGAAACCAACGGTTACACCCAAATGGTTGTTTAGGATTGAGATAAAAACCGAGTAAAACCATAGGTAATTAATAATACTCTCATGGTATCATTGTGATCCAATCTAATGAGATTGGTGTTATGATTATTTCCTTCCTTTGTTATGAAAGGAATTACTGAATTGAATCAAATCCATAAAAGGATTTCCTACTGAAGGTTGTTGACCGTTGAGTCTGGCACTACCTGACCATTATATTAGAGCTCTAAATGAGTTCAATGAATAATGAATAACTAATCCTGCTGCAGCAGATGAATATTGGGGTGTTCCGGAGCTCCGTGGTGATGCTAGTTGTCTCTGGCCCGGACACTAGTAAGTCCCACCAATTCCGATCATATCTTCGGATATTGATTGATGCCTTCCATTGGAAGATGAATCCTCCCTTTGATGGGAGATGGTAAATAAATAATCCTTTCTTTGAGGGAAAATGGTAATGAAATGAAATACAATGCAATGAATGCTATGGTAGTGGCCATTTTATATGTTTACTAGTTCACATTGTGTCTCCTAAATTTTCACTAACTAACATCACTGGGCCAGTATCAGGTTCGCTCGAGCGGACCCACTGTTCACTCGAGCGGACCCAGGCAGAACGTTGGTTACTCGAGCGGACCCACTGTTCGCTCGAGCGGACTCACACAGAACTATGTTCGCTCAAGCGGACTAAATGTTCGCTCGAGCGAACTCTTCAGAACTCATTCCGTCCCAAACAGAACCTCGTTCGCTCGAGTGAACGCTTCAGAATTCCATTCCGGAATTCTGAACCATTCTCTCTTCTTCTACTTCTTTTCTCCACTACACTTCCACAACCTGCATAAGAGATTGGAACCTCCTGTTCCCCCTCATACATCATCCAATCACATTCATTCATAATCACACTGCTAATCATCCCTTAATAACTTCATTAATCATTCATAATAACCCAAAACTCAATGGAAAATCCATAAAAACAAATAGAAACTCAATGAGCTTCTACAATAATTAACACTAATCACAAGGGTTGTTTATACTTGCCTCTCTTGGAGCTATTTAACAAAAATCCCCCTTTGCCTAGCTTGGGCTTGGACACAATTAATCCCTTTTCAAACCCTATTCAATAAAAACATCCAAATGAACTCCCATGAGTCATTGGTGCTAAAAATCATCACAAAGCCACTAATATGACTTGGAAATCCTATGAAACACTTAATCACTTACTTGTGGTCCAAAGCAAAGAGGTTTAGAGCTCTCCTCCAAGCTTTATCACTTCAATAATGGTGGAAACAACTTGAGGAAGAAGATGAAGGTGAAGAGGAACTCCTCAAAATCCCTCAAATCACTCCTAACTCTCTCTCTTGATGAAAAGAAATGGAAGGGAAAGAGGAAAATGGAGAGCCAAGGGTTTGCTCTTGAGATGGAATGAAGAATGAACCCCTTTCACTCATTTCACTCTAATATAAGACCTCTTAACACTTAAGCCCCCTCTCATTTGGCTTATTTACATTTAGAGTCAAATGACTCCTCACTTGGTCCATTTGAGGTCAAATGGAATCGTGTTTATTATGAAAGTTAACGTAATCTTCGAGATACGCACGTTGGTATCAAGAATTTCCATATTTGATGAAATACGTGAAAAACCGTATTTACGAAAAAGTCCTTAGCTTACCTTGTTTGAGTCTAAACTCATCTTAATCCATTCAATTTCATTCAAATCCATTTCATTAGGCTGAACGCATCATTTGAGACTAGTTTGTCCCTCTTTGGTCATTAACCTTGGTTAATCCAATTATCCATGCTTAATTAGCATTAATCTCAATTAATTAGCCTTAATCGCGATTAGTTCGAGTCGGGGTGTAACAGTAATGAAATGAAATATAATGCAATGAATGCTATCGTAGTGGCCATTTTATATGTTTACTAGTTCACATTGTGTCTCCTATTGTCATTATAGAGATTGTCTAGTCTTCTCTAGAATTGAAATTGATATTAATGCAATATGAATGTGTTAATGTGCTATTACAAGAATTGTTTATATGTTGTTGAACAGTCGTGTTCATTAATGTTATTGATGGCATTACAGGCCCGATTGCCCCTGCCAGTGCAGCAGCGCCCCCGGCGCCAGCGGAGGAGACCGCTCCGGTTCCTCCAGGAGGACTGATTGAGTGGATCAGGCGGGATACCATATGAATTGAGTATCCGAGTGCGAAAATGGAAATTGAAACATTTTGAGAAATATTTTGAATGAACTATTTATAGATTCATTTTGGACTGTAATTAATTATCATCTGCATAATGTTTTGAATATGCAGTGTTGATCAATGTATATTGGAAATGATACATGTATAAGAACTTTATTTTGTATACATGCAAATTGTAAGTTGATATTGTCAAATATGAATGCTTCCGTAAAAAGTTTTGTATTTGACAGGTATATTGAGAATAATATCCCTTGTGGATTCCGTTTTAACTTCGGTTAATTCAGGGTTTACGGGAGTAAGTATGTGATCACAGCTCGGGGTTACCAGGTCTCAAGCCCGGTCGTGACAATGATGTTGCGAAGGTGGGCTGTGTGGTGGCAGTGAGGTGGCTGATACAAGTGGGGAGCAGACGGAAAGAAGAAAAGAAGAAAGAAGGAAATCAGTGGAGGGGTGTGCGTAGTTGAAGTGCAGGAGTGGTGGTGAGAGTGGAGTGTAGGGAAAGGCAGTGCAGGGCATTATGTAAGGCGCCTGGCCTTAATTAAGGGGTTAGCATTATTAATTAAGATTAGTATTGGTTAATCTAGTTTTATAGCATAATTAGATGCATTGAGTAGCCTTCATCATACATGACATTCATATGTTAGACCCATCATACTATTGACCAAAACCCACCTATAACCCATTTAGAAACCCACCTCAAAATGACCCTAAGCCCTTCTAATATCATAAAACCCGCTTAACAGATGGGCTTGGCCCTTATTAGTAAAACCCTACAAACTATTTCTACAAATCTAAACTTCTCTTTCATTTACATTTCATTTCATTTCACTTCTCTTTCATATACATTTACATATCATTTCATTTCCCCTCCAATTCTCTTCATTTCATTTCATTCACAACACTTCATCTTCTATTCTCTACTCTCACATCTCCCTTCCCATTCTCTTCTTCCTCCATTACCTTCCCACCATTGTGCAAGTTTCCAAGGCCAAGCCAAGGCTCCCCAAGCTTCCCTAGATCATCATCTTCCTCATCCTCATCAATCTCCTACCTCATTTTCACCTTTTGGTAAGCATACCCATTTTCAATCTCCATGTATTTGATTCTATTCATTGTAGAACCTTGCATCCATGTCTGAGGTATGTTTTTCTTCTGATTTGGCATTTAGGAAAATGTTTTTAAGCATTGGATTAGAGTAGGTTGTGGTGGAGATCAAGATTTGGAAACCCTAGGTACCAAGAAAGCGGGGTTTTGTGTAATCAAGCCAAGGCAAGTACATAGACATGAATAATAGTGTGTACATGTTACATTTGTTGGTTTTGATGTTTAAAATGTGTTCAATATCTCTATTAGATGCTTAAAATGTGTTCAATATCTCTACTACTTTATTGATCATGGTAAGATTCTTTATTAGAATAATTTCTTCTTAAACGCTTTAATTTATATGTAATTTGTCACATCTGAATGAAAAGGTAGTGCGATATAATAAAGTTCAACTGCTATATTTTTTAGCATAGGCCACTTTTGTTAATCATATAAAATCATTGTAAAATGTTGTATAATAAAATCAATACACAAAGTAAATAAGAGTCAGATAAGGATAAAAGGTCATAAATCGATGAGGAGTCGTACTATATGTGGGTCCTATAAAAACCCGATCTTCTCCGTCCCTATAGCTTGTAGCTTTTGAACGCCTTTGGCAATAGGCTCACGGATCCCATCGTCTCCATCCCATCTAAACAACTCTTCCAATCTCACACAAGTTGTTTCTTTGTATCTTTATCAACCAAGCATGACACTCACCAACCTATTGGGTGAAGTGCGTGAGCTGTGAGGGCTCAATTGTCCTTGTCCAAAAGTGGCAAATTTCATCCTTCCAACAAGCGCCCAAGAGAAAAAATATGTAGAAAGAGTTGTGAAGTAATGAATTCTCATATAATATCAAAGGCGAATGAAAATCAAGCGCATGCAGTCAGCAGTACTCTCAAAGCTACCCTAATTATCCTATGGTAGCATTCTAAACTCCTCTTACCTTGTATATTCCTTCTTAAGATTTACCTTTACCTTGCGAGCTAATTGTTTTGCTGTTTATAACACACAATAATGGGACAATTAATCTAAGGGTAAGAAACAAATACGGGGACCATTCGAAATTGGAAAATGTGGAAGTACCCAACACCTTTCCTCGTCCAAATGACCATGGCCCTAAACCCCTGATGGTGATAGACTATGATGGAGTCATTTCATTAAATTAGTACATTAATTTCTAATTTGATTTTCAATAAATCACATTAATCTTTCTTCCAAGTCAAAAGTGGGCTAGTACAAGACTCGCATGTGCCCACAGACGATAGGGCATGCTATAGCGATCAACTAGTGTTTCTAGTTATCTATCAATGATTAAAACTATATATAGAAGTTCATTAGGAAAGGAAAAGGTATAACAACAATTATTCGGTAATTTCAATGGGAGCAATGGTACAGTTCCCTACTTTAAAATGCAAAACATGACCACACACTAAAACCATATTACATATCTGACCATCTGACAGGAGATAGTATAACTGCACGAGCAAGTACTTTGACAATCATCTTAAGAGAAGTGGTGTTTTGGAACCAAATGAAGAGGGAACTTTTTATGAGTAGTTATCCCAAGAGCTTCCGACATGTCTAAATCCTCTTTTGTTAGACCCGAAGGCAACTCCCAATCATACCAATATAGGAGATTGGCAAGAGCAAGCTCAAGTGAAGCAATAGCAAATGACATTCCAGGACAACTCCTCCTTCCTGCTCCGAAAGGAATGAATTGAAAATCATGGCCCTTGAAATCAATAGGATTGTTGACAAACCTCTCTGGGGAAAATTCCTTAGCATTTTCCCATGACTTGGGGTCCCTTCCAATTGCCCATGCATTGATGAAGACTCTAGTATTTGAAGGGATGTGGTAGTTTTGTATCTTAACATCAGTTGTAGATTCTCTCGGAATCAGTAAGGGAAGAACAGGATGCAAGCGCAGAGTCTCTTTGATTATGAATTTTAAGTAGTTCAATTGTTGAAGGTGTTCCTCTCTCACATTCATTCTTTTGCCCACCACTCTTCTTATCTCCGCTTGGGCTTTCTCCATCACATCGGGATGCTTTGTAAGCTCCGCCATAACCCACTCCAGTGTCAAGGCCGTTGTATCTGTTCCACCACTGTACATGTCCTAAAAAAAATAAAAAAATAAAAAAGGAAAAAAAAACAGAGACAGTAGCCCAATCAACTCTTCTATTGGGAAAAGGCAAATATATAAATATGTCCAATTCTCCAGTGAGGATGTTTCTCATTGGAGACATTGTACACATCCGTTTTAATACTTATAAGAGACCCGTGTGATCAATCCAACACTCTCTCTCACCAACCACCCCAAGCCCCAATAGTACGAAGCCACAAACCCATCATTCACTGGTACTCACCATTTGGATTGAAATCATGAAAAAAATGATGCCTTCTTAATTTATTTTTTTTAAAGATTTATTTTTAAACCATTAAATTTTAGGCCATTAATTAAGAGGTTAGAACGATCTTTTGGGGTCAATAATTTACACATTACTAGGCGTCTTTGAGATCTTTTAATTTTCCATATCTCCAAGATTAGCATGGCCATGAACCCCACCAAACTCTCTAAAGCTTGTCTCTCGGGAGAGCACATGCCTACAATATATGTAAGAATTTTAATTCGTTGGCAGAGAGGTGTCTCACTATAGCGAGACACATGCTCCCTATAGCGAGCCAGGTGGACAAGCCCAGTTCCATCCGAACTCTTATGCAGAGGTTGATTATGACTTCTATTCTAATTGAAGTCTAATTAAAAGTCTTATGCACGGATTTGAGGCTATAAATTGGGTGACTCTATCAACCCAAAGACAAAAGACAATAAGTTAATTCTCTCTCTTGATCTGAGGTTAGAATACCCTAAAAGAGATTTCATTGTTTATTTAAAGCTATATTGAGATATTGTTCAGAATGGCTGCTTTAGAAGGTTTTTGTTGTTTCTACTCTCTTATAGAAGGTTGATCATCTTGGTTGACAAGGTGTGAGGAGATCAAGTAAGGAGAATGGTGCACGGTGGAAGTCATGTTGGTGGATTCTATGCAAGAACAACTATGATCCTTAGGTCTAGGTACAAACTGAGGTAAAAGAGCCTGTGAGTATATCTTGTAACTGTTCGTGAAATCTCAATTTTTAGGTAGTGGTTTTTCTCCCTGGAAATGGTTTCCACGTTATATTTGTGTCTGCCTTCTTGTGGTGATTGTTTGGTAGATTTATTTGTTAGTTCTATCTTGTTTGATTGGTTACATCCACTGCATTGATTTCATTAACTAAACTGGCATCCATTCTAGAGGGTAAATTAGTACAGAGCGGGTTATACTAATTTATTGTGTTGATCAAATATTGTTAGAATGGATATCTACTGCGAAGGCACTTCAACCAATAAGCCTCCTCTGTTGGATGGTAGCAATTATGCTTATTGGAAAGCCATGATGATTGCATTAATTCTTGAAAGCCATAGAGCTGAAAGTTTGGAAATCTGCTATCAATGGATATTCCTTGCTTACTATTACTACTGATGGGGTAACTGGTCCCAAACCTGAAGATAAGTGGACTAAGGAAGAAGAGTTGCTGCCACTTGTAACTTTAGAGCTTTGAATGCTATTTATAATGGAGTTAATATGTCTGAATTTCGAAAAATTTCTACATGCACTACGGCAAAAGAAGCTTGGGATATACTGCAGACTTTGCATGAAGGGACTGACACTGTCAAATAGTCGAAACTTCAGAAATTGTATACAACCTTTGAAACTATAAAGATGGAAGAAGATGAGTCTTTCAATGAATTTAATGGTAGGCTGAATGCAATTGTCAATGATACCTTTACCTTGGGAGAACCAATTCCTGAAAATAGACTTGTTAAAAAGATTTTGAGATCTCTCCCGGAAAGGTTTGATGGAAAGGTTGTGGCCATTAGAAGAAAGTAAAAATCTGAATACACTCAAAATTGATGAGTTGGTTGGCAACCTACAAACTTTTGAAGCAAACCTTAGGTCTAATGTGAAGACGCAATCTCAAGATATTGCTTTGAAAGTGTCGAAGGAATCGTACAATAAAGCGTCCAATAAATTATACAAGAAAGCTACAAGTGATTCAGATTCAAATTCCGAGAAAATTGATCCCCAAGTTGCTGTACAGATCATGAAGAAATTCAAGCTTTTTATGGAGAGGCAGAAAACCAATGTGAGGATCCCAAAAAATTCTGGAAAGAATAAATCTTATAAAGGGATTCAATGCTATGAGTGCCAAGGCTATAGACACATTGCTAATGATTGCGGAAACAGAAAATCTAAAAAGAAGGCTTTGAATACTACTTCGGAAGATGAGACTTCTGATGAGAATGATAAATATCCTGAGTCTGACAAACCTGACACTAGCAAGGGGAAGTTTATTGCTTTTATGACAACTTCTAGTTCTATTGCTTCCTATGTTTCTTCCGAAGCTGAGACTGATTAAAATACTGAGTCAAATGTAGAACTAGACTGGAAAGCTGAATATGAAATAGTTTTCAAGAAGACCATGAAGATGGTTAAGGTGAATGAAAAAGTTGCTATTAATTGGAAAGTGTCTAAAGAGCAGAATGCCTCCTTGAAAGCTGAACTTGCAGAAGCACTTGTAAAAGTACAAAAAATGGATGATAAAAATAATATGTTGGCTGACAAAATAACTGTAGAATCACAAAAGTGTGACTTACTTGATTCTGATTTGAAGACTTTGAAAGCAAAAAACTCTGATCTGAATATAAGACTCAAGATAATTCTATCTGAGTTGAATACTGCTAAGGCTTTACTGAATAGGATGAACACCGGATCGAGAAAATTAGATGACATCCTATGTAGTCAAGAGGCACACACTGACAAGAATGACATTGGCTACGTTAACGGAGCATCCACTTCGAATGCGAAATGTAAAAACCATTTTGTTAAGAATTCAATTATTACTAATCTTGTTGTTAGTGTTGTAAAGAAAGCTCCAAAGAAGTAGAATGTGTCACGTCTTGAACGAGTTCCCACTTGTCATCATTGTGGAGTTAAAGGACACATTCGACCCCATTGCAAGAAGCTGTGGAGTTTACTGAATCAAAAGCAATAGAAAGCGCAGAAGGTTGAACTGAAAAATAAAAGAATACCAAAGCTATCTGGGACAAGAAAGAAGACATCTCTTCTGTGTTGGTACACACTTTGCTTAAATCTTTAAATTTGCAAGTGTGTGTGCCTAACCTTCATCACTCCTGATCTGCAAGATCAAGCCCCCACCCTAGTGCTGCTATGAAGATTATATTGAGGGGGAGCTACTGCATCCAGATTGACAGAAGCTGCATGATGATATTTGTTTGTCAATTATGGACAAAAACAGGGAGAGAAGAATGGAGTCAAGGGGAGCTTTACAAGCTAAGGCAATTCAGATCTGGAAGTTCAAACAAAGGCAATAGAAGATCTACAATGATTCTTTTTTTTTTTTTTTTAATTCAATGTATTTTGGAGTTTTCTTATGGGCAGATCAAATTATATTGTTCTAGGGGTTTTGTCCAAGAATTACCAAAAGGGGGAGATTGTAAAATTTCAATTCGTTGGCAGAGAGGTGTCTCGTTATAGCGAGCCAGGCAGACAAGCCTAGTTCCATCCGAACTCTGATGCAGAGTTTGATTGTGACTTCTATTCTTATTGGAGTCTAATTAGAAGTCTTATGCACGGATTTGGGGCTTTAAATTGGGTGACTTTCTCAACCTAAAGACACAAGATAAGAAATTAATTCTCTCTCTTGATCTGATATTAGAATACCTTAAGAGAGATTTCCTTATTTCTCTAGAGCCATTGAGAGATTGTTCTGAAGGGCTGCTCTAGAAGGTTTTGTTCCTTTTACTTTCTTGTAGAAGATTGATTATCTCAGTTGGAAAGGTGCAAGGAGATCAAGTAAGGAGAACGGCACACGGTGAAAGTCGTGTTAGTGGATTCTTTCCAAGAACAATTGCGGTCGTTAGGTCGAGGTACAGACTGAGATAAAGGAGCCTGTTAGTATATCTTGTAACTTTTCTTGAAATATTGATTTCTAGATCGTGATTTTTCTCTCTGGAAAGGGTTTCCACGTTATATTTGTGTTTGCCTTCTTGTGGTGATTTCTTGGTAGATTTATTTGCTAGTTCTATTTTGTTTGATTGGTTACATCCGCTGCATTGATTTGAGTAACTAGACCAGCATCCATTCTAGTGGGTCCTAAAAAAACCTTCAATATATAAATATATATAGTTCTACATAGAGTACCCATCAAGATCTGATAGGCCTAAGATTTCATACAAAGTTAGGTCCCATCAAGATATTTCCACAGTCCCCCCATCCCACTGATTGGTGACGCCCAACATGGCCCCCATAGTGTAGGGCGTGCAAGGTGCACCATCATCAAGGGGCACAGCGGGTCAAGTCTATATATTTGTCAAATATCCAACGAATTGTAACCAAACCAAATTTGATCAACCCGGTTGTTACTCACTGTTGGACTGTTGGATTGAAATCCCAAAAAATTGATTGCTTTCAAAACCCTAAAACGTAAGGGCCATAGATGACGGGTTCAGATTAGCCCCATGGGATGTCTCACGTCGTGCAAGATATCCACACCTAAACACTGGCCATAGATATTGGGGTGTCATAGGCACGGATGTCACAGCCAAAGTGGGGGTTTGAATGTTTTAGATGGGACTATAACTTATATAAAAAAATTTAAGTCAATCATATCATCCTAGTTCTTTAATTTGTGGCTCTCAAGTTAAATAGAGGTGGTAAAATATAATCCAACTATGACCCTGTCCCGTCCTGTGTTTAGCCCACCAAACTAGACCTGCATAAAATACGTGTCGGTCACGGGCTAGGTTTTAATGGCCAGCAATAATACAGTTTTGCTTAGGGTTAGCCCATGTAACCCCCGCATGACCCGCATGTACTTCAATTGAATTTATATTTGTACCGAAAGATATACCGTATAACAATATTCTAATAATTTTGGTGTGATTCAACAATTTGGATTGTTGAAAAGGACTTCCGATAATGTAGATTTGAGTTCCCCTAGTCCGGTCATTCCTCTCAAATTTCTGCAATTACCAGATTCGGGGGAAGAACAGATGAAAGAAGAAGCAGGAAGGGGATTTGTTTCTTCACCAAAATACAGATCCAGCTACAGTTGTTGCGACCGGTCCGTTTGGTTGAACTTTTTTTTTTTTTCTTTCAACAACATCAACAAAAGAATTTGAAATCTCAAAGTGATTTGACCCACTGTGATGTTGGCGGACCAATCACGGTCCACAACGTCACAGTGGGGTAGGCCCTGCAATGGACATAGGTAGACTGCCCGCGTGTATGATGCAGGCAGCCCATGATGACATAGTGGACTGTAATTGGTACATGCACTCATCTTGGGTCAAGACTGATCACTAAGTCTAGACTCCCAACAAAAGCAACTTTGTCCCCTTTTGAAATTGATCCTCCTTTGCCTTTTTCAAATCATGACTAAAGCAAATGGGAACACCAGGATGGGGCCTAATTATCGCAATTCAAACCGTCCAAAATAAATTTCATATCCATAGGATGTTTCCTTACTGATGGAATGATAGTCTGTTATAAAGAAGATAAAATAATGCATAAGATTTTGTTAATCATTTTTTATACTGAGCAGCCAATCATACAGTTGAACTAATTTAGATTAAAATAAAATTTGAGAAAACCCATATAACATATGAAAATTTATTTTAAATGGTTAAAACTTTAATAGATAGGCTCCATTGCTCTACTTCTCTTGTTTGGCAACTCTACGGTTAGAATCAAGTAAGATAAAGCCCTAATTTCTATAAAAAAAAATCCCACTAAAATACTTTAATTCAAATTTTCCACCATATTTTTTTAAAAATAAAATAAAAAAGTAACCTCATTTCTCCATTAAAAAAAAAAAAAAAAAACTTTACTTTTCAATAAAAAAAAGTTAAAAAAATTTGATCACTAACAACTAAATATAAAATACCATTATAACCTATTTATATTTTATTATTTTTTCAAAATAACCCTTACTCCACTTAATTCCATTAGTAAAGCCCGAAACAGGCTTAAAGTCATGTTTTGTCTAAGATAAGGAGTAGTGCTATATGGACAAACTTTTTTACTAGAATTTTGGATAAACCCGTAGATATCACTTGAATATCATGATATTCAAAGGATATATAGGGGTTTGTCTAAAATTCGGCCAAAAAATTTGGGCATGTAGAGGTTTTTTGCTAAGGTAAGCCAGAGCACTTTCTAAGCACCGTAAGGTAAGTTTAGAAATCTGAGTCCCTTTCCTCGGCCAACGTGCAATAAGCAGCACATGCAGAACCTTTTACCGCATATTAATGATTTATACGGGTCAGGATTCCTGGGCCTGGGTTTTCAAAAATTCAGACCGTTAGGCCTAGGTCAGGTCATGTCGTGTCTGGGCTGTGCCTCATGCCGGGCCGGGCCTCCCGTGGGCTTGGGGGCACTGGCCCAGCATGGCACGGATTTTATCCATGTCAGGCCTTGGGCATGGCAGTCCAAGCTCAGCACGACCTGGGGGGACTCTCGGGCTGGGTTGGGCCAGCCCGTTTACCAAGTCAACGACCAAGGCACAATTTTTTCTTGCCGGGCCAGTGCTGGGCTTGGGCAGCAGGCCCATTTATATGCCTAGTCAGGACGGGTCAAGCCCAGTTGACCCGTCTAGGGTGTGGGCTGGGAGATCATGACCCGTCCAGGTTGAATACGAGAAAACAACAATAATTATAGACCACATGGACCTATGTTTATAGGAAGGTTATAGAACTACTGTATCACGTTATGGATTTAATATATTATTTGGTTTGCAATAATGGAATCAAATCAGATCCAATTGAGTATGAGATCGCCTAACCTTTTACCAAAAAAAAATAAAAAAGATCGCCTAACCATGGTTCTAAAACTGATCGTGAGTTTAAAAGTTGACTGGCTCACTGGCTCGGAGAGTGAACTCAGGCACTAACAATGCCCAGAGTTCAAGAAAGTCAAGAAATTCTTAATGAGTCACGGGTTAAGACGTGGTCAGGGAACAGCACATTACCCTAGTCGACTCGGGCTGAGCTATGTTTAAAAGCCTATGGTGTGAGTCAAGTTCTAAGAATTGTGAACTAGACCCATTACACAACTACTTCATAGTTTTGAGAAGATGAACTAACCAAGATGATGGCTTTGAGGTTGTCTCTGGTGAGATGAATGTCGAGCATGGAATCCTTCTGCACTTGGAGCAGCACATCGACCAAATCTTTCTGCTCTCCACCATCACAGCTGTTCTTCTCTCTACGGACGAGATGATCATCGATCACCTGATCTAGAAAACAATCCAACGCACTAGAATTCCTCTTTAACCTCGCATCCATCCCTGTAAGAACATCGACCCAAGCGAGGGAAGGAAAGTAGTCTCTCACAAAGAAAGCTCCCAGCAGCACCGCCAACTCTTTCACAAGAGGGGCGAACTTGTTCTTTCCTTCCTCTCCTTCTCCTTCTCCTTCATACTTCTTCCCAAAAGCAACCCTTGTTATTATGCCGCTCGAGAGCGAGAGCCCTAACTCCGCCAGATCAACTGTGGCCCCTGTTGAGCATGATTGGGAGATCCTCTCAATCATGACGCCCACTTCTTCTTCCATGATCCAACCGAAGGCGTTGACTCTCTTCACGCTCAGAAGCTCAAGCATGCATATCTTCCTCACTTGCCTCCAGTACTCGCCATAGGGAGCGAAGGCCATGTCGGTGCAGCCATAGAAGAGCTGTCTAGCTGAAGTTAGAGGAGGTCGGCTTGCAAAGGCGATATCGTGGGTTTTTGTGATCTCTTTAGCCATATCAGCTGAGGAGACGATGAGAGTGGGGATCTGGCCGAGATGGAGAAGCATCAAAGTTCCGTGTTTATCGGCTAGGGATGCCAGAGAGCGGTGTGGGAGAGTGCCTAGCTGATGGAGGTTTCCAATGATAGGAAGCTTGGGTGGAGACGGGGGTATGTTGGCTTGCTTGGCTCTTTGGCCATTGATCTTGAGAAGGAAGATGAGAGCAGAGGCCAAGAAGAGAACAGAGAGAAAGAGAGGAGACATGGACTGAGAACTGTGATAGACAACTGGAGCATTTGTCGTTGTGGGATTTTATAAAATGTTTCTATGTGCCGAATCTCGTCTTGGAGACTCGTGCGAAATGCTTACGTCCCTTCTTTTTCTTTTTTCTTTTTTTAATGATTTCATCTCCGGATTGGATTGTGCGAACCCTTGGAACGGGCTTACGTGAAATTAGCCGTGTGTTACGGAGGGCCCACTTACGATTATTAATCATATTTGTTAACCTATAGTCAGTCTGGTGGGGCCAACTCCTATTAAGTAAATTTTAGCGACATCCCGTAAATAGTAAGGGCATTCATTTTGAGTGGCTAAATTTTCAATAGTGGCCAATATCAGTACCATTCTTTCAACTCATGAATTATTTAGTTTATGGACTTAGAAGATCTGGACATGTATTACATAAATTTGGTTTAGTGCTAAATATAATTATTGTCTCATTGTGGGTGCCTCTAATTGGAGTGAAGCTTTTGTTCAAGCGCCTAGATCAAAAGAAGTGCATTCATTTTGAGTGAATAGATTTTTTTTATTTTTTTTTTATAAATTAACCACACATGTGGATCTAATCTCAGATTTGGATCGATTGTCCAAGCCTTTTGTGGGCCATATACTGTTCATTCCGTTCTTAAATTTGTCTTTTACAATTTGGCGAAGCTGATTTAATGAATGCATGGCAATTTGATATAAGTTTTTTCTTTTATTTTTTTGGTGATTCCAAGCCTCAGCTGTAGTACTCTAATAGGATGGAATTGATTATATTTTTGAAGGATAATCCTATTAAAGATTCCTCTTGAATCCGGGAGGGCAAGTGGGCCCAATCAAATATAGAAAAGGTAATTACTAATTAAGATTCAATCTATCAATGGTATTGATTTTTAGATGGCTAATCCTTATGGTCGATCTGTTAAATATATACCTGGTGTAGCCCATGAAACCATAAACTCTCCCATGTTTTCCATTTTCAAAAGAAGAAAAAGAAGCAACGAGGTTTATAAGATGTGGCCACTGTTGCATGGGATATTGTAATCTTCTTCATATACATCTGAGCTGTCTCTCGAACGTTTGGGACTCGAATGGTGATAAAAGCAATTCAAAGAATTAAGGATATTGAACAAGATAATTGACGTCTTCTTTCCTTTTAAAAAAATAAAATAAAATTAAGATGAATGAAACATGGTCTGTAGTTTAACTATGATGCTAACAACCCTGCCGACTTATGTTTTATTTTGCAGTATCACCCAGAATATAAAATGAAAATAACTAAAATAACTTAATATAATATCAAGAAGATGATGATTCATCATTGTTATCTCGTCATTAAAAATTTTAAAATCTAACTTATAATAACATGAGGGTAATTTAGAACTACTTTAGAGTTTTATATATATATATATATATATCATTATAAGATTTAAAAATAAATCTTATAAAAATCGAAACGACTCTGGAAGTTGACTTTGCAATTCCCCGAGCTGACGCCACTCCTTTACTCACTTAGTCAAGTTATAAGTAAAGAGTCAGAAACAAATGCTTAAAGCACCCAAATGTCATTAGTTTTACTTTTTTCTAAATTACTCTCTTCTAATCATTCTTTAAATTTCTTATCCATTGGTAGTCAAATAATTTATACATCATCTTTCTATAGGGACTTGTATAGGAAAACACGTCTCTACACACTACATCGGGGTGATTCGCACAGGCAGTACTCAATTGGTGAAGTTAAAGACGGAAGAAAAAGGGATATTTACCAAAATAATCTCACTAGTTAGAGTAATCACTATTGAGGTCCCTAATATGTTATAATATCATCCAAGGACCTCCCACCCATATCCCATTATTTCATTCCCTTTTCGTCCCTGAGTTTGTTGATGTCAACAAAACCCTAACATAGAAATCAGCCCATTTCGTTTTATTCATATTCCTTTTTTGCAATTATGTTTATGCTGATGTCGACAAATATTTTGTTAACGTCGACAAATAATATTGAAAAACCGGCCTTAACATAGGCTGAGGTCCCGCTAACCAAATCTCTATTAAATATCAATCCATACGTGATTAAACTAATAATTAGTCCTCTATCAGAGTAAAAGCTATCAAACCACACAATGAGAAGGACAAGTGATGTATACGTGGAAAACCCTACTCGAGAAAAAACCCGCGGGCCTTATCGTCCAGGCCAATAAACAACCAATTACTAATAAAACGAAAGTTAGAAGAAATAACTCACAACCCTTTTACCAGTTGCAACTCAACCTAAGGACAGTGCTATCTTGGCGACTGCTCGTCATACACCTTCACCGTGCTTGAAACGAACACCTTGAAGTCGTCTTCAAGATGTATCTACTTCAGACGAGTAGAATGAAATCAGAACTATAGCTTGATCTTCAACACAGGAACTAGAAGCCTGGATTCATGCCTCAAGAATTGTGATACGATTAGGATATAACTTAGCATCTTGCGAGAATTTAGGAGAGAGTTTCTGGATGGATCTGCAACTCATCCAGGTTCGCTCGAGCGGACAGGGAGTTCGCTCGAGTGACCGAGTCTCTGTCTCAGGTGATCAACACATACGTAAATTAGCTCGAGCGAAAAGAAAAGATGGGTTGAGCGATGAAGCCTCTGTTATGGGTTGGCTCAAGCTAATGGGACTTCGCTCGAGCGAACACAGTCAATTCCCAAAACGACTGATCTTCTTTGCTGACAAACTTGGGCAGTCCATTCTAAATAAAATTACAACGACCCGGTTTTGTCCATAACCAATGAATTAGCCAACTCTCTAAAACCTTACAATCTCCCACTTTAGCAATTCATGGACAAAACTCCTAGTTACAAAAAAAAAAAATCTACCCAAGTTCTAGCACTAAAACATATCCGAAAAACAATCAACTCCAAAGAAGTCTTGACCTGTAAAACCCTGCAAACACATGTTCACTAGATCAAGTGTGTCATCTTACTAATAAAAAAAAATATCAAAAAATTCAAAACAATTGACAACAGTTCAATCAATTCAGCTCATCACTTCCCCTTTTTGTTCATAATTGACAAGGGAAAACATAGAAGAGATAAACAAAAGGCAGGTCAATAGTATGCATTGTCATCAGAAAAGATAAGCAAAAGTCTCACCAATGTCACAAACAGTTTCACCCAAATTAAACATAAACCACAAAAGCAACAAAACATCAAGTAAACAATGAAGCATAAAAAAATCATAGGCAGAAAGATTAGAAGACACAAAAACGATCAGTTGCAGTCACTGATTTCTAAGTCTCACAAGGATCACAGCTAGAACTTCATCAATAGAGTTGAACCGACCATCAAACGCATTCAGACGGCCATCCACTACATGAAATCAGGCATCGATGTTTGCATTCATTGCTTGCATCTGTTCCGCAAGAAGGGCAATTTGAGCTGCATCTCCATGTTGTTCCCCCTGGACATTGGCATGTGGAGGAGCTTCTTCCACCTCTATCTCTTCACTCTGAAGAACGGGTGGAATGTGAGCGGATGATTGAGCCAAGGTATGAGTATTGATAGGGTTCCTAATCCACTGAATCGGCTCATTTGTCTTCTTTTGAACTTCTTTCCACACAAGAAACTCGATGATAAAAGCAACAAATGGAATAATGGAGTTGCGCTTTGCGGAGAGCATCTTGAATAAGACATTAAAAATCACTTGAGGGATGTTCATTTGCTTCCCGGTGCCAACGCAATATAAAAGATAGCCATTCTTATGGCTCACATCAGATGTGTGTCCCCTTTGTTCTAAATTGTAGCAAACAAAGCGATGTAGAAATCTGTATTCTTCGGTCAGATTGCCATGAAGGATGCATCCACTAGGCCAGGGTGTGTCTTCGCTGCACAGAGTAGTGTCAAACATGTCATAATTAATCTGTACTTGGTTGTCTTCTGGAAGAGGATAATCAGCACCCTCTACTATTGATATGTCAAGAAATTCCGAGAATTTCTGCTGCTGTGATGTTAATCCATTTTCCATGAATATAAGTCTTCAATGAAAGAAGGCACATGCTCCAAATTGTTTAGAATTCTCGAACCCAGTCAGGGTAAATCTCTCTGATTTCAAATTGCAGTAAAGAATACCAATTCCTGTTTGCAATACTGCGACAAACCTCTTTTTCAAGAAGAGCCTCATCAACTTCTCTCTCAGACTCAACAGTCCTTTTCAAGAACTGCTCTTGGAAAAGATTAGATTTGTTCAGAGAAGGAAATCGATGACGATCAAATTGTGGTTGAGAGGATGATGACTCTGCATGAGTTCTCTTCTTGGGAGCCATATGAAATTGTAAATGGCAAAGAAAGATTTCATAGAAAGTGTATCTCAGAAACAAACAAACAAAAGAACAAAAAAAAAAAAAAAAAAAAAAACCACAGTTCTTAAGCAATACTTCCAGCCAAGATTTGGCATTCATAGAAGTCAGCATTTGAACAGAAGACAAATAGTAATCTGTAAGATTCATGGGGAGTGCAATCCAAAAAATTGATCCAAGAAAATCAAAGAGTTGAAGTCTGCAGATAGAAATCATCCAACAAACTGTATTTCTTCTAAGATATGTCTTCCAAATACCATTCAATGAATCAATTTCAGAAATTCATTCCCAAATTCCATAAATAAAAAACCACACTCCAAACCACCAAAGAGAACATCTAGTGCACACTCGAACTACTGAATTTGCACAAACACAAGCTACAAACTGAGCAAACTAATTAAGGAAGATGTATTCAGCGACAAATATGTCGAAGCAGAGACCTGAAATAAAACTTGCATAGCAACTCATTCTCGAAACCAATCTCCTTTTAAACGAAAATCCAGAATCCACATTCCAATCCAACAATCACAACCCAAATGCAAAGCACATAAGACAATAGGATGAGTGAAATAAGGTAAATGGAACAAGTGAAACAAAAAATGAGATATTATCAGGCGGGAAACCAGAAAACAGAGAATCCACAATTCGATGATCTCTCTAGAAGATGAAGAAGGAAATGAAGGGAGCAAAAATGTTGAAGATGAATGTAAATAGGAGAAGATTACCTTTGTGAAGATCTGAAAATGGGCGCGCAAAGTAAAGGAGAAGAAAACAAAGAGGGGAAAATGAACAATCGCAGACTTAAAGGCTGCAAGTTTTCGTTCCAACGAACGTGAGTGGTCACTCGAGCAAAGTGCCTTGTTTTTTAAAAAAATTTAGAGCAGCGTGGCAAAATACTCTAACGTCTATTGTTTGGTCGAATCACTCCATTTGATACAATAAGAAGAGATTTTCATAAATTTAAGCACACAGTGAAAATGTGAACACTATGACCAAGAAAAGTAAAAAAAATTAGAATGAAGCCGAATAAATTGAGTTTGAACCACTTCCCCTAAATCTTATTGAGATGAACATAAGTGTTGCATGGGGAGCACACCCATCAACAAGAAGATAGGCAGTTCGGCTTTTTTTTTCTTTGTAAAAACTACTATTCCCCTTTTTTTTAATTCCGAGCGCCAGATTAAACCATAATGGGTGACTTTTACACTAATGAACATGGTAGCCTTCTCCAAATGAAACTTTTCAATCAAGTGGAAGCTATCACACACATTCTTAGGTAGCCTTGATCCTTCGTTTTAACCTGGTTACCATGACATCTCTCAAAGAATAAATACGAAGAGAGCCGTGAGAGAATCGAAAACGATCTATGCTGTGCAAAAAAATTAAATGCAAACAGTCTTGGTCAAGTGAAAATGTGTATGTGCACCTAAAGAAACAAAAATTTATGGAGTTTAGGGAATAAGAGACATCCCTAGAGATTTACGTAGAGATTCAAACTGTGTTGCATCCAATGGTTTTGTGAAACTATCCGCCAATTGATTTTCAGTAGGAATGTGATGCAAAGAAATTATGTCCTCCTCCACAAGATCACGAATGAAATGGTGCCTAATGTCTATGTGTTTGGTTCGGGAGTGTTGTACCGGATTTTTGGAAATGTCGATAGCACTCCGATTATCACAAAACACAGACATTATTTTTTGCTCAATTCCATAATCTTGCAGCATCTGTTTCATCCATAGAAGCTGTGTACAACAACTTCCAACAGCAATATATGCAGCTTCAAAGGTCGACAAAGATGTCGAAGTTTACTTTTTACCATGCCAGGCCACCAGATTATTTCCAACAAAGAAACATCCAACTAAGGTACTTTTCCAATCGTCAACACATCCAGCCCAGTTATCATCTGAAAAACCAATAATGGAAGTGTTGGTATCTTTGGACAGCCAGATGCCATACTCAATAGTACCACCTATATATTTCATAATTCTTTTGACTGCTTGTACATGAGATTTTGTAGGTCTGGACTGATATCTCGCACAAACACCCACATTGTAAGCAATATCTGAACGACTAGCAGTAAGGTAGAGAAGACTACCTATCGTACTCTTATAGAGTGTTTAAATGATGTCCTTTCCATCACTATCAAGACCGAATTTGGCAGTTGTGCGCATAGGAGTCCTTGAGTGTTTCAAAGATTGCATGCCAAATTTTTTTAGTAGCTCTCTAGCATATTTTGGTTGGGAGATGAAGATACCAGAAGGAGTCTGCTTGATTTATAAGCCCAGAAAGAACGAAAGTTCACCAACCATGCTCATTTCACACTCGCTAGCCATTCTTTCAACAAATTTATCCGACAAAAGCTCAGAAGTTGAACAAAAAATGATGTCATTGACATAAACCTATGCAATCAGAATGTTCCTCTTGTCTTATTTGATAAACAAGGTCTTGTCCACACTGCCTCTTTGAAAATCATGCTCAACCAAAAACACTGTCAAGCTCTCATACCAAGCTCTAGGTGCTAGTTTCAGACCGTAAAGAGCTTTTCTTAACTTGAAAACATTATCCGGGCATTAAGGATCTTGAAATCCCTTTGGTTGTTCGACATAAACGTCCTCATTTAGAAAACCATTTAAAAAACACTTTTCAACTTGAGTATACCCCTGAGCAACTAAAAGAGCTTTGATCCTTATCACTTGACTTGACTCATCGGTTTTTTTTTTATTTATTTATAATGTATCGATGACGTTTGTGTGATAGGGTCTAGGAACAAGCTTTCAAACACGATTTATTTTTAAATCTAGCTATCACCAACAAGAGCATCTTTTACATTTTCTCGTTCTAGCATAGAAACATAACATAAGTGGCTTACCTCATTGCGTACCTATTTTTTGGTTTTCAAAAGAGCTGAGATCTCACTGATAACAGTATTCGGAGGATGATCTTTTAGTACTTGTCCTCTTTGAGATCTTAAATGAACAGCAGATAGAGATGTATCTTTTCCAAGAGTTTGAAGGGTAGGTGAAATTTGCTTAACTTTGGATGCTGATGTTGAGCTTTTTGACACACTCTTCTCTTCGAATTGTCAAATGATATCTGGCACTCTAGGTTCTGAAGATGATTTCTTTAAACTTGCATTTTCTTCAGTTGCAGTAGTTTCCTTTTACTTTTCATTTTCAGAGTCAAGTTTAGTTTGACTTTCAATATCTTTATCCATGACCTGTTTAGAAGAGGGAGAAAAAGTCATGCCTTCATCATCATCCGAAAAATAATCAGATGTTCCTGCATCATCCACAACCACATTTATGGACTCCATGACTACAGAGTTTTTAAGATGAAAAGGCATATAAGCTTTACTCATCAATGAGTGACCAAGGAAAATTCCTTCATCAATTCTAGAGTCAAATTTAGTTACGTGTTCTCTATCTCGTAAAATGTAACACTTGCTACTAAAAGTTCTAAAGTATTTGATATTGGGCTTGACTCCGGTCCAAATTTCATATGGAGTGGCTTTTGTGCCAGGCATGAGATAAACACGGTTAATAACATAAACAACGGTGTTAACAGCTTCAGCCCAAAACTGGTGGGGTAGGTGTTTGCTATGTAACATAACCCATGCCATCTCTTGGACCACACGATTTTTCCATTCCACCACTCCATTTTGCCATGGTGTTTTTGGTACAGAGAATTCATGTTTAATGCCATGTCGAGTGCAAAAAGTATAGAAGTTAGAATTTTGAAATTCTGATCCATGACAGGAGCGAATTCGAGAAACTCCTACAAATTCTTGTCCCTTATCTGCAATAAGCAAAAACCATAAGTCATTAGAAAAAGCAAAAGTTTCAGACTTATCATGCATGAATCGGATCCAAGTTAATCTAGAAAAATCATCAACGGTCAAAAAGATATATTTTTTACCACAAATACTTTCAAACTTAGTGGGTTTCATGAGATCCATATGTAACAGCTCTAAGGGTCTCTTAGTGGTAAGAGACTCAACTATCTTATGAGGAGCTCTAATTTGTTTCCCAACTTGACATGGGCCACATACACTATTTGGGGCTTTTTGGAGTTTGGGCAATCCACGAACTAGTTCAAGTTTTGATAATTTTTCCAAGTCATTGTGGTTGACATGGCCCAGCCTTTGATGCCACAGATCAATATCAATTATCATAACTGAATTACATAACATGTCATTTTGTGTGGACATCACATAACAGTTGTCGGGGTTCCGTTTACCATGCAAGACAATTTTCCCCTTGTTATCAACAATGATGGACTCATTAGCAGAAAAGTGAACTTCATGCTTGTTATCACACAGTTGGCTTATACTTAGAAGATTTGTCTTAAGCCCATCAACCAAGTGAACATTTTTTAGTTGAAACGTACCTAGAATTGAGACTATACCTTTTCCAGTGACCTTTGCCTTACCTCCATCTCCGAACCGAACACTTTCACCATTATAGACTTCAAGGGAAGTGAATGATGCTTTGTTCCATGTCATATGCCTAGAAGAGCCACTGTCCAAGTACCACACATCTGATTCTGTTGCATTAAGTGCAGTGAGGATCACATTACAGTGTAGGTCAGATTTATGGACCCAGAAGGTCTTGGTCCTGACCTGTTGAGGAGAATTATATTGCTTCCTCCACTGATTTCGTTGATAGTTCCTCAGTTTATTACAATGTGGATGTATGTGTCCTTTAATCCCACAAAAGTGACAAATGGTAACAAATTTGGGTTTGGACATATATCTTTGATAATAGTTGTGTGAATATGCAGCATTTGAATAGTTCGAAGGCATAACAGTCATAGTAGGTCCTTGAACAAAAGTAAACTTATCTTTGTCCTTTGATGAGGAAGCTCCTCGAACATAACCAAGTCCTCTTTTCGAAGAAGCAGACTGTTGATATCCGAGAATTTCATTCAGTTTCAATGATCCTGTATTCATCCGATTGATTGAAGCTTTGGCTGAGTCCAACTCTACTAGTGCCATCTTCAATTTTCTAGCAAGATTCTATTTTTCAGATTTGCATGAGTTCAGCTCTTTTTGCAAGTTCACCAACTCAGGTTCAACTTTTTGTGATTGTTGTTGCAGACAAATATTCTCTTGACCTGTAAGAATCAACTTGTTAGACAGGATAGTACGTTGATCTTCTAACTGTTTTACCATAGACTGAGATTCTATCAATGTCACTTGTAATGATGTATTTTTTTTTAATTGCCTTTAATTTCAAGGCTCTTTTCTCGCTAATTTTCGATATTCTGATAGATTCTTGAAATAACTTTTGATAGTCTTCATCACCTTCCTGTTCTCTATCAGAAATTTCCTTAATATCTAAATGATCCTCTGACTTAGATTCCTGCACAGAAGAGGTATTAGAAAGAGCCACGAAAGCAACGTATTCCAGATTAACTAGAAGGTGAATTAGGTTTAGAAACTTCTTCATCAGATTCCTCATCCCAAGCAACATTTAAAACCTTACCTTTGCTCTTTTCTTTGCGATTAGCACACTTGGCAGCAGTGTGACCATACCCTTGGCTTTCAAAACATTTGATTGTCTTAATTGTACCCTTAGATTTATTTTTGTAATGTTTTGAGTGCAAATTTTCTTTTGAAGGTGCCTTAGGATTCATTGAATCTTTCTTGGTAAAGGCCCTTTTGTTTTTCCACATCTTTTTAAATTTTCTAACAAAATAAGCCTCAAATTTTGCATCATCAAAATCACTGCCAGAATCTCTAATTTCAGTTTCATCCACTGAGTTGGAATACACAAGAGCAATGTCCTTCCCCTTTTTCATTTGACAATGATTCGCCTCAAAGGTTTGCAAATAACCAATAAGTTCTTCAATAGTTAGGGAATTGAGATCCTGATGCTCCTCTATGCAACCACTTTTGAACAAAAACGTTTTGGAAGAAAAAATTTTCTTGACAATTTTAGATTGAGGAATGGGTTCTCCCAGAGTAAAGCATGAATTTACAATCTTAGTCAATTTTGTGTTAAATTCATCAAAAGTTTCTGAATCCTTCATTCTTATCGTCTTAAAAGCAGTGGTCAGATTCTGGAGTTTGGTTTGTTTTACCGTGTCCGTTCCCTCATGGACAGTTGAAAGCGGATCCAAGGCTGCCTTGGCATTAGGGCATGCTGAAACTCTATGAAATTCTGTTGCAGTAATTTCATTGTAAATAGCATTCATGGACTTGTTGTTACAATTGCATTTACTCTTTTCATTAGTAGTCCATTGGGCTTTGAGTTTCAGTTTAGTCTGCCCATCTACAACAATGGTGGGATCAGTGTATCCTTCCACAACTATGTCCCCGACATGATCATCTATAGCCCTAAGAAAAGCAATCATCCTTACTTTCCAGTAAACATAATTGGTTCCTTCTAAGAGAGGGGGCTTGTTTGTAGATGTTCCTTCTCTATTGATTAGTGTTGATGTTCCTTCTCTATTGATATCCACAATAGATCACACAATAGATTAGTGCAACTTGCTTTGACACTGATTAAAAAACCGACCTTAACATAGCCTGAGGTCTCAATAACCAGATCTCTATTAAATATCAATCCACACGTGATTAAACTAATAATTAGTCCTCTATCAGATTAAAAGCAATCAAGCCACACAATGAGAAGGACATGCAATGTATACGTGGAAAACCCTACTTGGGAAAAAACAACGGGCTTCATCGTCTAGGCCAACAGACAACCAAGCACTATTAAAATAAAAGTTACAACAAAATAACTCACAATCCTTTTACCAGTTGCAACTCAACCTAAGGACTGCGCTATCTTACCGACTACTCGCCACACACCTTCACTGTGCTTGAAACAAACACCTCGAAGTCGTCTTCAAGATGTATCTACTTCAGAAGAGTAGAATGGAATCAGAACCATGGCTTGATCTTCAGTACAACAACTAGAAGCCCTGGGGGAAAGATGGATCTCTCAAAATCTTCTCTAGGGTTTAATATTGATGAGAAATGCTTTGGAATAGAGAGAGAATGACTATATATAAATCTGGATTCGTGCCTTAAGAATTGTGATACTATTAGGATAGAACTTAGCATCTTGACAGAATTTAGGAGTGAGTTTCCAGATGGATCTGCAACTCGTCCAGGTTTGCCTGAGCAGACAGAGAGTTCACTCGAGCAGACATGTCTCTGTCTCAGGCAATCAACAGAGAAGTAAGTTGGCTTGAGCGAAGAGAAAAGATGGGTCAAGCGATGAAGCCTCTGCGATGGGTTCGCTCGAGCGAATGGGACTTCGCTCAAGCGAACGCAGTCAGTTCCCAAAATGGCTGATCTTCTTCGCTGACAAACTTGGGCAGACCATTATAAATAAAATTACAACTTTAAGAGACCCGGTTTTGCCCATAACCAATGAATTAGCCAACTCTTTAAAACCTTACAAATGTGTTTTATGGAATGACTTGGGTTCTGTACAGAGTGCAAATTAAACCCCTAACTGGACGTACATGTCGACGTTGATATATGTTTATGCGAATGTCGATAAATTTTTTTTTATCGACGTTGACAAATTCTGTGTTTTAGGGAATGACCTATGTTCTATAAAGAGTGCAAATTAAACTCCTAACTGAATGTTTATGTCGACATCGATATATTATGTTTATGTTGATGTCGATAAATTTTAATTGACGTTGATAGATTTTGTGTTTTACATAATGCATTGTAAAAGGAATGGTCTCCTTTCAATAGGTTTGTGCTCTTCCTTATACACTATGTTCTGCAATTACATGGCATAACCTATAAACTTTTGAGAGTTACATTTGCAACACCTTTCAAAAAAAAAAAAAAAGACTTGCAGTTTTCAACCAATAGTATCCAAAATCAATGATCAACCAAGAATATGACACCATAATAGACAATGATATGTTCTATATTTACATGGTTTATCTTGAACTTTTGAGAGTTACTTTAGCAACACTATTAAAATGGAACTTGCAGTCATCAACCAAGAGTATCCAAAATCAATGATCGACCAAGAATATAACGCTAAGAAAGATGATGATATGTTCTACAGTTACATAGTTTATCTTGTAAACTTTTGAGATTTACATTAGCAACCTATTAAAATGGAACTTGCACTCATCAACCAAGAGTATCCAAAATCAATAATCAATCGAGAATATGACAGTAAAAAAGACAATGATCAACCATCAAAATAGGACTGTATCCAAAATAAGAAAATTTTATTAGTCAACAAATAAATGCAACATAAACCAATATATATCCTTAACAAAAAGACGTGGCTCCACCAATCACAATTCACCTTTTATAAAAAAAAAAATCCAATTTTCTCCTTTGCAAAACGACATAAGACATGGGTTCACCATTCCAAAATGACATGGTGTCACATTTACAAAAGTATATGGCTCATCATTTACAAAAAGTAGAAAAAGCACTTGGCTCCACCATCACAAAAAAAAAAAACATGGCTCTGTTATTACAAAAAGATAAGAGCCATAGTTTCTCTTTCAGCGATCAACTTCCCATAGGTGGATTGCGTCACTTTTGTCAATTGTGCCCTTTCCTTTTACATACAGTTACTTGTCTTCTTTGCCGATTATGCCCATCCACATTAACCCACATTGAAAAACATCCAAACAACATGTTTTACGGTAACAACCGCATAAACATGGACATTCATATTTAGAACCCTTTCATTATTGAAAACTTAGCATCTTCTACTAATCATTCCAGTGATATCAAGGACCTATTTCACTTTTAAAACAACAACCAGCCACATTCATCATCCACGTAAACAATTCATAACAACAATTATAAATAAGAATAACATATTTTATATTCAAAATGAAGAGGTTTTTCCCTATAGCTTACCTCTAGAGATGACTTTTCGCTCCCCCTTCCCAAAGTCTAAATATTCCCGCACGGCTACAATTACACCATTTTAAGACTAAAATACCTATAGTGTAAGGCTATAGCATAAAAAAAATGCTTTCTTATAAATAGGTTTGGAATTTTGGTCAATGAAGACATTCCAACTTATATTGTTGCATTTGTGGGCAGAAAACGCAACGGTGTAAATGAGTTTGGATGAAAATATATAGTATAATTATATAATTGAGAAGTTGTCATCTAAATGTATTTTCTTATATTCTTTTAGATCTTAGGGAATGTTTGGATATGTACAAAATAAAATATTTTTAAATCTAAATACTAGAAAAATAAAATATTACATTATAAAATACTTTAATATTAGAATATTGTTATTGTTTGATAGTTTCCAAAACATTCAATAGATTTTGAATAAAGTAGTTTGACAATTACCTTATATTATAATATACGCTAAATTTAAGATTGACCTCAATTTTCAAATAAAAAAATGGTCAATAACTTAATGAATTTGTTTCAATAATATTTTTAAATGAAAAAATGACGACACCATTTCCTAGAAACTAAGTTCAATGAAAACAAAAAGACCTATAATTATATTTTCAAGATAAGAAGTCCATGGCAAAGTGAGTTTTTTTTTTTATTTAAGATAAGGGATTTTATGGTAAAATGAGCTCCTTTGAATTTAATGGAATTCAATTTCATGTGAACAAATAGGTCTTATCTTTCATGGCACATAATGGGATTCTTGAAATTTTTAGAAATTCAAACCAAATAATAGTCTGGCCCAATAATCTTTTAACAATAATGAATTCATTTCTTTAAATCCTTGAGAATTCAACTCAATGCAAATAAACAAGCCCTGTAATATGTTCGAGATAAGAAATTAGTAGTAAAGCGGTTCCTTATAATTCTTAAGATTTATTTTCATGCAATGAAATCGGCCCCAAGTAAGACAAACAACAAAAATTTCATGAATATTCTATCCTTACTCTCTATCAATCAATGTGATTTTTGGTGTTGGGACCCAGAAAATATACATTTTTTGGATCATGAAAAAAAAGATCAGTTTTTATGTAAAAAAAGAAAATGGAGAGATAATTAATTTATCATATTCGAGGCCCACCTTTCATTTTTTAAAGTTGATCATATGAACAACCACTTCCAATATGGTCATTGCATCAAATTTCACTTTAATATGCAAAGGTGGGTTGTACACATAGAGGTAGGCCACAGAGGGTACAATGACCAAAGGTTTGGTGAAGGAAGAGGAAATGAGAAATCATACAAAGAGGGAAAAAAAGTAAAAATCAAGGAATGGAGATGTCTCAAGAAAAGAAGATTTGGGCAGTTTTGTCATTTCCCCTAGCATGGAGAAGGTTTAGAGAAAATTATAGTTTTTGGGAAGGAGGAGGGAAAAGTCATCTCGATCTACAGATAAGCCATAGGAAAAAACCTCCAAAATAAATAATATGTTCCACATTAATACCTTGTTTCTCATTTATATCAACAATCCATCAACATTTAGGACCTCTTCGTGATTAAAAACTTAACACCATCTACGTAACATCCTCTTCCTCATTCAAATCAACATCCATCCACATTAACAACCTCTTCCTTACTCAAATCAAGATCCATCCACATTAACAACCTCTTCCTTACTCAAATCAAGATCCATCCACATTAACAACCTGTCTCACTTTCAAAACAACAACCAGCCACATAAACATTCAATGGAAAACCTTTTACCACAAACAAAATAACAACCATCCACAATACGAAAATAAACATTAACAACCAGCAACCATCCACTTCGAAACTTGTTTCCCATTTAAACTAACAACTATCCACAAGAATAACCATCAACAACAACCACATATTTCACAACATTTTAATCATAGACATTAGTAAAATTAAATTATCAAAGAGTGTTCCACATTAACAACCCATCGAGTACTCAAAATACAATTAAAAACTCAATTCATCTTACCCTACTTCAACTTTAAAAGTCAATGAAAAAACAGTACTCTCTATAGAAACGAGTTTAAGAAAATATCACATAAGCATTTCAACAAGCACATGGAAGGCAACACACCTTCACATTCCATCATCTCAAATATATAACCTCCCTCCTTTTCACCTTCACTTTCCATCATCTCAAAGACATTTCCTCTATAGTCTCTCTGTTACCAGCTCTCCAACTGTAGGGCAAGGTTAAGCTATTATTATACAATCAACATTTATCCCATATATTTACCTATATGAGGAAAAAAAAAAAGAAGTCATTCCATCTAGTTCAATTCAACTTCTTCAAGAGGCCTACACACGTTCATTACTTTATAAATGGAAATGGATGATGACTTGATTTGCTCGGTCCAAGAGTATCAGAAGGCAAAAAAATATTACACCCAGGCCAGAAACGCCGGGATTGGTGCAGAAGTGATGGAAGAGCGGCGCTGGCTTTGATGGCAAGGGCACAAAGGTCAGGAAGAGATAGGGGACTTTGGGAGAATTTAATTTGAGGGGCATCGAGAACTAAATCTGGAACTTTAAATCTAAATGTCCCAACTCTAAATCATATATATTAACAAAAAAAGATTGCAACATAGAATCTAAATCATATACACATGACATAATTTGACCATTATTGTAAGACCCCGACCCGAGTGACCTCGATTAGTGTTATTTCAGTCGTGTGTTAGCTCTAAGTGTGTTTAGTGTGTTTTGATTTAATTTGAGTTTAAAATAGCTTTGTTATAACTTTGGGAAATTTTGAGTGCTTTTGTAATTAGTGGGGCCATTTAGGGGTTCCTTTTATGACTTTGTGTTTACTTGGGGGATTATTCGAGATTTTTTGGATGTATGTTTTTATCCCGTCTCACTAATCTCGTTGATCTCTTCAACTTTCATGTTGATTCCGTTCTCGTCCTGAATCCCCAAAACCCGACTTTCATAGCTTTAAGGGCAAAACAGTCCTTTTACACTAAATCTAGACCCAATATTTGATATTCTCGAAACCCGCGAAACATATACTTTTTGAAAACTAGAAATTTCAACGATCATTTCTTCCTACTTCGTCGAATTCATTTGAAGTCCCGAAAGCCACGATTTTGACCCTAGAAAGTTTCTAGTGGTGGAGCCCACTTGCAATTGCTATAAAAGAACTCATCTCCTTCCTTTCTTCATTTCCAGCACAACAAAGGTTTAGCTAGGGCTTTTTCCCCTTTCCCTTTCTTCTTCTTGTCTTCCATCACTTAATCTCCCACCACCCTTGCATCTCTTGAGAAATGGACTTCATCATCTTCCTCACCATCTCAAGAGCTTTCCATTGACACTATTCTTAAAGAAAACTCTGCACTCCAAGATCCCCATTGAGCTTGTCTTGCCCATTTGGAGAACCTATAGGTAAGCAATCATCTCCATCTTCTAGATTTGTGTTCTTATGACTCTAGAGGAGCTTCACCTCCATTATTGAGAGCTCACTCTTTCTATTTCTTTGTTTAACCCATTTTAGGGTTGATATGGGGGGTTTTGTAGAGATTGTGGTCTTGTGCTTGGATAGCTTGTTAAAGACCTTGAGGCAAGTGGATGAATTAATGATTTGTGCATTAAATGATTTTATAAGAAATGTGTTGATTTATCATGATTTACTTGTTTATATTGTCTTGCATTGACTTGAAATGAATGCTCATTAAGAGTTTTACTAACTCATTTATTGTTTAAAAATGTGGTCGTTAGCTCTTCATTTATTATTTGATTGAGGGTTAAATGAATTCTTATGATTATGGATTTTCTCTTCTCTTTTGTGGTTGAATGTGATTGAGAAGAAGAAGGGTTGATTGGATGAATACTTACAGAAGTATTGGAGAAGTGTTGAATGATGATTTGGAGGAGCATTTTTAGCTCATTTTATTGCAGGAAGGTGAATGGGAATGAAGGAAAAGGGTTTGAAGGAGAAATTGGCTCAAATCTGGACACAGTGGGGTATTTCGGCACCTAGCGGTCAGCCAGCGGTCACCTGTCGGCTAACCGCCTCGTGACCAGTGGCTAACCGTCATCTGACCGAACCATTACAGTCAGCTTTCCAGAGAGCACATCTTCGCCCAGAACCTGCTGTCAGCCTCACGGTTAGACAGCGGCTAACCGCCAAACCCACTAGCGGCTAACCGCCAGCTAACCGTGCTGTCACAGTTGCTTTTCCCGAGAGCATGATTTCATCCCAGAAATCCGCGGTCAGCCTCGCGGTTAGCCGTTGAACCCATCGGCGGCTAACCGCCAGCTGACCAAAATTCCACAGAAAATTCTGAAATGAAGATAAATGAAGAGGATTCTGTCCCAATCATTTGCACACCCTTTTAGAGAATGATGGGACTGTTCAATTAGAGATATGTATGGAGTCTGTTTGAAAAAGAAACCATCACACAAAGATTCATTTGAAACCTTTAGAAGATCCTAAGGTGTATAAAGAGCCCGGAATGTCTCCAAACTCAAGGAGTACCAATTTATGTTGAAATTGACATACGGGACCCTTATTCACCTTGATTAGTTTTGCATCCCGATACCTGTCCCGAAAATTATGAATTATGATTCATCATCCCCGAAAGCTTTGAAGCTGTATTGTAGCATTTTGCTAGTCCCGATATGCACTTCCCGTTTGAAATGATATTTGTGCCTTCGAGCACCCCGTCCTGCCCGTTTATATAGTGCATCATATGAATTTTGTACATGTCTTGTTTTATGTGATTTGACCCATGAGTCGGCACCACTAAACTTGGATAACCTTGTTGATCTGATCCACCGACTTGGAGATCCCCCTCCCGTCCCTCCAGCTACAGTTTGGATCCTGCTACCCGGTTATTATCGTGGTCTTGTCCCGATGCCGTAGATTACTACTGTGGTTTCCGATGCCCGGTTCGCTACCGTGGTCATGTCCCGTATTTATTATGTATATGTATATGTTACTAATGTTGCATCTCCTCACTTCGGTGACTAAGGTCAACATCCCGATGTGCTCATGTCACTTCGGTGTTAAGAGGACTTAGCTTCGTATGGTTGCCATATTGCTTGTTTCCCATTTTCCTTGGATACCTTACATGTTTTATATTGCATCTATGTTTCGAATAAATGATCATCCTATTTTATGAGGTTTATTGTTTTAACAGGTTTAAATGTTTTCCAATGTAACTTTTATTATTATCATATCCTTTCACCCATTTGCCAAACCATCGTGTTTGACCCTTGTTTTGGTACTCGGTCCTGTTGTCGGTTTCTCAGATGAAGAGCACGAGGAGGCGGTCGGAGAATCACAACGTCTAGTTGAGTGGCACGCCGATGATGTCGTTTAAACATTCGGGTGTTTGAGTTACGTATCGTTTTGGGTTAGGAATTAACCATTCTTTTGGAAACTTGCTATTTTGTTTATATTGGCCTTTGTTGGCCTCTATTTTTGGAAATTGTAATTAAATGACATTGCTGTAAACTTTAACCTTCTTTTGCAAAATAGCTAATGATCATTGCTCCTTTTGATACTGGTGTTAAATATGTTTTAATCTTGTTATCTTGGACATGAATGTATGAATTAGATTTGCTACACGCTTCCGCACTTAAAAGAAATATTCATGTCGATGTGATATCCTCACTGCGGACACCTGTGGGAAATCACGTGTACGAGTGGCATCTCTTATGGACTCGTATACGTTTTGATTCAAATTAACTCATAGGATTGTACATCATTCATTCATCATCCACTTAAAATCATCTATTATTCACCGTCCCAATCTCGGATTAGGCCCGCCCGCTTGGGGACCCGGTCCGGGGTCGCGATAGACTGGTATCAGAGCGAGATGTGTTTCAGGCAATTAAAAGAAATTAGAAATCTTAAGGACGTGGCGAGGATTCGTTAGACTCTTCGTTAGTTAGTATCGTGTGAGCAATGTGTGACCCTTTATTTGATTATTATGTGCTAACAATTTGTTTTGCAGCATTATGCCACCTCGTAAGCGACCAATAAACGACAATCCCACAGCTAGTAACAGTGAGCACACAGGGCCAGTCCAAGAAGATATCCCTGACAATACCATGCAGACTCAATTTCAACAAATGATGCAGGCTATGTTAGATCAGCAGCGTCAGGCTAATGAGAATCAGGACAGATTGCAAGAACAGATGCTGAAGAAAGATGAAGATCATGCTAGGGAATTGCAAGGCATGCAGAGGCAATTGTTAGAGGTGTTACAAAGGAGGCCCGAGCCAGTGCAAGCTCAACCAGCTATAGTCATTAACCAAAGGGAACATGATCCAAATGCTTTATTTGAGAAGTTCAGAAAGAGAGGTCCAAAGGAATTCCTTGGGTCAAAGGACCCATTAGCTGTAGATGATTGGCTTGAGCACATAGAGAATATATTCGAGATCTTCCAATGCACCGGAGGAGAGCGAGTTAAGCTTGCAACATCTCTCTTCACCGGTTCAGCAGACATTTGTTGGAAGACGGCTAGAGAGGAGTACGGGCATATGGCAGATGCAGTGGCATGGGCAAGTTTCAAGAGGCAATTTGGGGACAAGTATGTACCACCCACACACATCAAGAGACAGAAGGCAGTAGAGTTCCAGCAACTTGTCCAAGGCAATATGTCAGTCCTCGAATACCTTACTAAGTTCGAGAGATTGTTAAGATATGCTCCAGAGCTAGTGGATACAGTGGAGAAGAAAATTGCCAAGTTCATCGAATGGCTGAATCCCATAATTGAGAGGGATGCTACGGCGATTATACCACCTACAACCTTCGAAAAGGAAGTCAAGAGGGCTTATAAGTTTGAGAATTTCCACCACAAGATCCTCAAACTTCAAGGCAAAGGACAACAACAGCAACAGACCAACCAGTAGAGGAATCACCAGCACAAGAGGTAGAGATAAGAGCAGAATGTACAGAATCCCTTAGTGTGTACACATTGTGGGAAGAACCATGAGAGTGCCCAGTGCCGAAACATCACGGGGGCATGTTTCAGATGTGGTTCTATGAACCACCAGATGAGAGACTGCCCAAGGCAGAGCAGGCAGAACCAGCAGCAACAAGGGGCACAGCGTCCAGCACCACCTCAGAATGCAATAGTTGTGCAGAACCAAGTTAGACCCCTCCAGCAACAAGCACCGCATCAACAGTATAGGCCACAGCAGCAGTAGTAGGCCCGTCAGTAAGTGCAGAATCAGAATCAGCATGCTCCACAACAAAATAGGAATGCACAACAAGGCAGGCCACAACAGGCTCAGAACAGACCACAACAGAGAGGGCAAGTATATGCAGTCAACAGAGCTGATGTAGAGGCAGCATGAGATATAGTGGAAGGTACACTTCTAGTTTGTGGATTTCAAGCTAGGGTTTTGTTTGACCCTGGCTCTACGCACTCCTTTATCTCTCCAAAATATGCAAAGTTGATTGATTAGCATACTAGAGAGTTGGATTATATTTTGATTGTGACTACCCCAATAGGTAAAGAAGTTATACGTAGGGCTTTTTATCCTAGTTGTTCAGTCATGATAGAAGAGTTAGAGTTATCAGCAAATCTCATTTTATTGGAGATGTATGATTTCGATGTCATCCTAGGGATGGAGTGGTTAGCAGGGTATCATGCTACAATGGATTGTTTTCATAAGACCGTCACCTTCAAATTAGAAGAGACACCAGCAGGGGTGTTATTTCGAGGAGACAGGAGTAATCCTAGTATAGGGTTTATTTTAGTACTGAAGGCTGATAGACTTCTGAAAAGTGGATGTGAGACCTATTTGGCGTTTATTACGGAGGATAAACTATCCCAAGGGGTGGAGGAGATCCCAATTGTTTGGGAATTCCCGGATGTTTTTCCGGAGGAGATTTCAGGCTTATCACCTATTAGAGAGATAGACTTCACTATCGAGCTATTACCAGGGATCGCTTCGATTTCGATTGCACCTTATAGAATGGCTTCGGCGGAATTGGAAGAATTGAAGACACAATTGCAAGAATTGTTAGATAAAGGTTTTGTAAGACCTAGTGTTTCGCCGTGGGGAGCTCTGGTATTGTTCGTCAAGAAGAAAGATGGATCAATGAGAATGAGCATAGACAACCGGAGATTGAACCAAGTGACCATCAAGAACAAGTATCCTCTACCAAGAATAGATGAACTATTTGATCAGTTACAAGGTGCTTCGTATTTCTCAAAGATTGATTTGAGATCCGGTTACCACCAGCTGAGAGTCAGATTCAGATGTAGTGAAGACAGCTTTTCGGACAAAATATGGACACTATGAGTTTCTAGTGATGCCATTTGGATTGACCAATACACCAGCAGTGTTCATGGCATTGATGAACAAGATATTCGCAGAGCACCTAGACCAATTTTTAGTGGTATTCATTGATGACATATTGGTGTACTCTAAGACCAAAGAAGAGCATGAAGAACACTTGAGAGTAGCATTACAGCTTCTGAGAGAGAAACAACTGTATGCAAAACTCAATAAGTGTGAATTTTGGCTAGAACAAGTAGCATTTTTGGGGCACATTATCTCCAAGGAAGGATTGTCAGTAGAACCATCCAAGATTGAGGCAGTAATGCCTTGGGAAAGACTGAAGAATGTGTCAGAAATAAGAAGTTTTTAAGGATTGGCAGGCTATTACTGGACGTTTGTTCAAGGATTTTCCTCAATTGCGTCACCTTTGACGAAGTTGACAAGGAAGAATGTGCCATATGTGTGGTCAGACAAGTGTGAAGCTAGTTTCCAAGAGCTGAAGAAGATATTAACCACAGCACCAGTCCTTACTTTGTCATCTGGAAGCGGCGGTTTCAATTTTTTTACCGATGCTTCGAACATTGGACTTGGATGTGTGTTGATGCAGGAAGGAAAAGTCATAACCTATGGATCCCGGCAGTTGAAAGATCATGAGAAGAACTATGCGACACATGATCTTGAGTTAGCAGCGGTTGTTTTCGCATTGAAAATGTGGAGACATTATCTCTATGGAGAGAAATTTGAGGTTCATTCAGACCACCGCAGCTTACAGTACTTGCTTTCTCAGAAGGAGTTGAATATGAGGCAAAGAAGATTGATGGAATTTATCAAAGATTATGATTTTTCAATCAAGTACCACCTAGGGAAAGCAAATGTAGTTGCTAATGCTTTAAGCAAAAAGTCAGTAGGCTTGGCAAATCTCAGTGGCACTTGTATTTTTGAGCAATTTGAAGAGTTGAACATAGATCTTCAGCCACTGCAGAAGGGTATAGTGTTAGCCAACATGTCAGTATCAGAACCTTCTTTCATTCAGAAGATCAAAGACAGTCAGTTACAAGATCCAGAGTTGGCCAAGATTTCAGAACATATAGCAGATCGCCCTGATTTCCGTGTTGTAGATGGAGTTTTGTACTACCGTGACCGGTTGTGTGTGCCAAACATTGAAGAATTGAGGAATGATATCATAACAGACGCTCACAGTACAAGGTACTTTCGAAAGCGATCAACTGTGATAACAATTGCAACAAAGAAACGGATGGGTTGCATCGTTGTTTAGTATCAATAATGAGAATAGGTGTCTCATGTTCAGATACTTATCCCATCAAACGAATGGATATAACCAACTTCGTTATGAAATTGCATTCGATTAAGGGAATCTTATCCTAAGACTGGTACTATGAAAAATAGGGTGCTAGAGTCAATTAGGTGAGTGTTTGTTTGTATTCTTCGATCAATTTGAAAACACATATACAAATTATTGGTTGTGAAAATGAAGAATTTGGGTTCAAATCAACTTGCTGCAGATGGAAAACTACTTTTCATGGAACTACTATATAGCAAGCCACTCTTTTGGGCATGAATCACTTGTACATATGATGTTTTTAATAAAATCTCCCTCTTTAGAAAAATAAAAAAACAAAAAATGCAGACCCATTCAAATAATTATTAAAAGAAGGCCTTCTCTTAAGTCAAGTCGAGATTACTTTTTCTCCACGCGCGCTACGGGAGGATTCATCATGAATTTTTTGAAAGAGAAGCCCTAACTACCGTTTACTCTTTTGAGAGGGGAAAAAAAAGAAACCCTAACTGTCTTTTACTCTTCCGAAAGGGGGAAAAGTCCTCATGAAGTTTTTGAAAGTATAAAAAGGGCTTTAAAAATTTTTTTCTTTCAAGTTACAACGTCTTGATTAATGCCAAACAAATCCCAAAATTAAATCTCATTTCTCGAAACTTCTTTCAAAAGAACACCAACAATGAAATCCAAGTACAAAAAAAGAACCTCAAACAGCATTTCTAGCTTCTGATAGTGAAACCCATTTCAGTAATTCGCAAAAGAAGGAAGACCTAGTACATAAAATTACCCAAAGAGAAAGGAGAAATAGTGTTAGATGCATGGGTTTGGGACCTTGGCTTTATCGAAGGTTTCTTCGGATTTCTGGAGGGTGAATTTCTACTTTTTCTCGATAGATACCGCCATCTTCATACGAAATCCATTTGGGTTTGTTGAAGAATTTGGATGAGAGACAAATTCGAGCTCATTGAAAAGCTTACTTTCTGAAAGTGCAGTAGCAGAAGCCGCCATGGCCTCCTCAGTCCTCCCTTTTAGAGCCAGTTTGTTTTCTTCAAAGATTAAACTACAGGGAAGATGAGGAGGTTTTGGCTTTGATATAGTGGCATTGGTATGGTAGCCCGAGGGCTGGCGACTTACAGGATGGGTGAGAGGAGGGGGAAGATGAGGAGGTTTTGGCTTTGATATAGTGGCATTGGTATGGTAGCCCGAGGGCTGGCGACTTACAGGATGGGTGAGAGGAGGAGGGAAGGGCATCATAAAGAGAGAGAAGATGTAGAAGAGGGGTGTTAGAAAAATCGAGGGTCGCAAAAGAAGGGGGGCGAATTTCTTTCTTAGGGTTTTGTTGACATCAACAAACTCAGGGGCGAAAAAAGAATGAAGTAGTGGGATTTGGGCGGGAAGTCCTTGGTTGATATTATAAACATTTGGAATCCTTAGCTGTGGTTACCCTAGGGAATTTTTTTGGTAAATGTCCCAATGAAAAAACATATGAGTTTCTTATCGTAATTTTATCTAGCATTGTGACATCGCAACCACGGACTTCAAACGATGAGACTCCGTTAGCCCGTAGGCTTATAAGTCAAACCCTGTCTTAACTTAACATGAGGCCTTTTAAAACCATGTGGGCCCTAAAACCGTAAGAACTTTAGAGTTAAACATGTTCGGGTGGGAGCAGTACTAGAATGGGTGACCTCCTAGAAAGTCCATGCGCATGCACGTGTGCCAAAGGGGACAATTTCATTCTGAGTTGGGTGGAGCTATGACACGATCGAGCTTGTCCAAGGAAACAAATTGGCTCGCACTGATCATGTTTCAGGAGATCTAATATTAAGAGGAACTTTTCAAATGTAGGTCTGTTACAATAATTCCCAACATTCCTCTTGCATATGTGTTTTCCAATGCAATCTTCACTATTACATCGCTTGTGATCAAAAGTCATATTACATTAGTAGTAGCTCCATGGAGTAAAATGACTTTTGATTACTGGCACTAAATTTCGGATAAACTCTGTCCCGCTCAAACTAACCATTGAATTGGACCAGCATTAATACTTCACCGCCCCATGTGTTCAAGTAAGTTGAAATTATCCATGCAAAAAGTAAAATAGGAAGGAGTAATATTCCATGTTTTAAAAATTAATAAAAGGAAAAAAACCAACGAAAGAAAAAGAAGAAGAAGAAACTATGATATCTGCAACTGTATGTATGCAAGAAAGGGGATGGTATTTAAAAAAAAAAAAAAAGCAAAAGAAAATAGAATAAAAGGTATCCATGGTGGTTTAGGATGGTGTATAAAAAAAAAAAAAAAAATCCCTAATCTATAACATTTTCATTACAAAACCATTTTCATACCTATTTGGAGAGAGTTTCAAGAGGAAGAGAAGTAGGGATGTAAATGGCTCATCGATTCTCCGATTATTTGGTAGTTCCGACCCGTTAAAAACCGGGTATGGGTTCTTATTTAGGCCCCAATAAGTAAATGGGTCCGGATCCGGTTCCACCTTGGTTCAGACCTGTGGACTCAAGACTCGACATATTACATCAATTTTTGAAAATCTCTCCTAAAAATCATGTTTTTTTTTAATATTATTCTCTACCTAGACCCGGACCCGGATCCATACCCATCCCATATATAGTTCTGGTTCCGGTTCCGGAGCCAAGAAACCGGCTCCAAAACGGTTTCGGGTTCGGATCTAGTTCCACCTTCTCTTTAATAGTTCTGGTTCTAGTTCCACCATGGACGCAGACCGGAACCAACTCTAAAGAGAAGAAACAATAAAAAAAATAAACATAACAATAAGACCAAAAACAAAGGAAAAAGGAGGGATAAAGACCATAGAGTGTTAGGTGGTACTATGGAAATCCCATGAAACTATGACTCATTATATCTAGGGATGTAATCGGGTCGGTTTTGGTCCGAGTCCACACTAGAACCTGAACCGATCTCTAGGGGATGGTTCCGGCTTCGGAACCAAAACCGACTAGTAACCCAGAAACATGTTCCGAAATCGGCTCCAACAAGAGAACTATGATCTAGTTCCGGAACTGGTTTTCGACTTAAGGCCGAAAGAGAGAACTATGATCTAGAGAGGCCGAAAGAGAGAGAGAGAGAGAGAGAGAGAGAGAGAGAGGAGAGTGGGGGGGGGGGGGGGGGGGAAACCTTGTTCCTAATCTTGATTGAAAATTCCATTGAAGACGAAAAGAAAGGAGATTCATAGAAAGCCCTAGCTTGACATGGGTCTCGTCATACACATAAAGAAGATGGAGATGAGAGATAGCTAAAGTGAAGATCTATTTTTTTTTTTTTTTTCATTTTCACTTTTTTATGATTAGGGTTTTAGGATTTGTGACTACCTCTCGTGGAGCTGATTAGTGACATAATAATTGAGGGCTTCAATCATTCAAGCAGCGATCTCTAGTTCCATGAGTAGAAGTGGTTGCAAGTTGATGAAACCCGAGATCAAATGCCCTGCATGCAGTTTACCGACATCTCTTTCCTTTGATATCCACATGGGCCTGTTTGGATAGGTAGGTAATGGAATAAAGTTAAGTTAAGTCAGGCCCAACGGTATAAAATTTCAATTCAATTTTGTTTGGATCGGCCTGGCCCGACAAATGAAGTAGTTTGGTCGGTCCACGTGGATACCATTTCACTTCAACCCTAAACACTTCGGTTTCCATGAGTAAAATCGATTCTACTCCTGCAACTAGATGAAGTATTTTGCCTTTCCACATCTTAAGTAATCTCCCTCTCCCTCTCTCTCTCTCTCTCCGTGGAATATGGATTACAATTTCTGGTTTCTAGACATGGTTTCAAGGATTGGATTAGGGATTACGATTTTGTTGCATGGCTCTGATGGATTAGGTTCGATTGGACGTGCGTTGTTGACACGCTACATCCCATGGTTAAGGGTACTGCCCGAATTGAGTCCTCACCAATTGTCACAGCCCCGCCCCACGTAACATGATATTGTCCGCTTTGGCTCATGCGTGCGTGCGAGGACTTCCTGTGCGGTCACCTATCTCGATACAACACCCGCCCGAGCACGCTTAACTATAGAGTTCTTATGTGATCCGAAGCCACACAACTTTAAACGCGTCATGTTGAGTCAACACGATGTTTGACTTATAAGTTCAAGGTCACGACTTGGATATTTCTGATTTGTGACCTACAGTGACTCTTCGTTGGAAGTCCGTGGTTGACACGCTATGCCTCATGGTTAAGGGTTCAACCGAACAGAGTTCTCACAAGTAAAATCATTTATATAATTTACTCAAAGTTTTTATTTTTAACTGCAATTTATCTTTTTTAAAAATATTTTCTTAGTATATTCCTAGGAAACACAAAATTGAAATGATGCCAATAAAATCTCCCATCTATATCATCTCTATCTCAACCTTTTTTCTCTCTCTCTTTTGCTTGAAGGCGAAGTGCATTAAAAAGCAAAAGAATACAATATAGGACTTACAAGGGATGCACATATCTCTATAACATATTTGCAATATTTTTCTTTGTGACTCACATCTTGCTGCAATATGCGTATAAATAAAAAATATATATATATTAATTGAAAGGTTCATGGAAGTATTCAGGACAATCTACCACTAACTCAGTATCAAGACATATCTCCATGTAAACAACCTAGGAGGATCCACGGCAATATAACAGCTGGTTAATGACTCTCTGTTTTTAGTTTTAGTTAAAAGCGTCTCCATCTGTGGTGCGTGGATGCTAATCACTAATCAGAGAGGGGAAGAAAGCAACAAAAATAGAAAACCATATCCATTAGTTAGCAGCAACCTAATTATTAAAAAACACATAATACACTCATACGTTCGTTAGAAAATCATTAAAATAATGATAAAAATAATTATTTTTCGTATAACTTAAGCAAAAAGACAAATCTATTTGACCCGCTGGATGCATCCCTGACACCTGTCTCGAAAAACTATTAGTTATTTTTAACATATTAAAGTACTTGAAGATAATTACTTTTGTCTTTTTCTACCAAATGGTCACGTGCTCCTGTCGGGAAATGATTTCGTGCCATTAATAGGCCCCACTTTATTTGCTCAGTCTTTGGAAAGAGAGCCCTCTCGAATAACGTAATATTATATGCTCAAGTCATCCACCTAGAGAAGAAACTCATAATTAGGTTGCTAAATGCAAAAGCCCAACAGACTATTTGGATTGCCTGTTACTAGAGTTATCAAGGAAGAGAAGAATTTCTTTAACTAGAGTTGTCAATGTATTAGACTGATGTTTTTGGGTCCCGGGATCCTTGAGTCTTTAGCCTAGAGAAATCCCGAATTAGAGGAGTATACTCTACAGTCTAGCCCACCTTTTAAAATCCAAATGGTCTAAAACATCCTCAAGGTATATGAGGTATTTTCAAATTTTATATTAAACTGAATTTATTCCAGTCTTGAATTGATTAATTGATGAAAAATGTGATGATGAATATGCATAAGATTGTGTTAATTATGATTTTCATCAAACAATCAATTTAATGATGGAACAAACTCATACTAATGTAGAACTTGAGTAAATCGTATATTGATAGAGGGCATTTATTTTGAACGGTTTGAGTTTCAATAGATAGGCTTCATTGGGGAGTTCCATTCATTTAGCTTAGGATTTCTCTAAGTTAAAGCTTTAGAAGAACCAGATTCTATCTTTTTTTGTTGTTTTAGCCAGAAATGTGCCTGATTTTTTATTGATCAATCTTTGAGCGATAATGGTGGGATAATGGTGGCTTAAGATATTAATGGATCAATATGGCATTGATATTCCAAGCCTTGGTTATGTGGCATTTTTAGTCCTAACCATTGTAACATAAAGAAGAAGGTCATCACCGAATGCGGTCCCACCGAAGCGCCTAGGATGGTTTAGATTGGAGAGAAACCAAACCTTTTGCAACTTTATATAAAATGGTTGCTTGCTAGTTTCAAACTTATGTAATTATGCATGATACTTGAGACTATTATCATTGCACAAAAACCAATAACCCTTTTGTATCATGAAGAAGATGGGCGATAGCCCGAGCTGTAGTCGGGTGGCTGGGACATGGAATCTGTATACTAAAAGACAGCCACACCGGCTGTATCGCAACCACCCAAGTATGAGACCTGTGTGTTAAATTTAGTATTTTAAACAATATACCATATGGATTTTAACATGAAACACATTTTAATGATTGTATTTACCGGAAAATAACCACTTTTAAAAACTATAATAGATTGCTGTGTAATGTATCACCAATGCATCCTCACGAAAATACTCATAGGAGAAACATGAGGCATCTACCAGGGGCAGAACAGGTAGGGGGGTGGTGGTGGCCATAGCCTCCCCGGAAATCTGGAAAAAACCCCTACTATAAAAGAGAATTTTCATACTTTTACATTAGCCTCCAAAAAAATTGGAAAACACTCATTTGTATATAAAAAAGTTTGGCGCTTTCAATCGTGGCCCCTTCTTGAATTTATTTCTTACATAGTGCCCCCTTCCCCGGGAAATCTCTTGGCTCTGCCTCTACATTCTACTCGTTGGTTTTTCTCATGCTTGCAAAGCCAATTTTGCATCTTCCCTCTTACAATCATTCCCACGTCGTTGGTCACAATTTTTAAAATTCCTTTGATTTTTTGGTTGTCAAGGTTTTTCCATTTTATCTTTACTAGTGGAGCCCCGAACAAACAATTTTACTACAAAAATCTTAAAAAAATAAAGTTATTACAAAATTCAGTAGAAGCTTCAATACATTTAAAAATTAAATTTCAACAGAAAATTAGTTATTGTAAATTGCAAGGCCCGTGTACTGTCCAAATACAGGTGACGCTACTTTTTCCTATACATTTGAAAATAATAAAACAATAATATAGTGAGAAAAATGAGATCTTAAAAGACAATCGATATGGAATTTATATAAATTTTGGAAATCACATATTTCTAGATATTTTATAATGAATATGTACAAACAAGTTTCAATTTACTTTATTTAACCTGTCAGGTCGACTTATCAGTTTCCTTGTAGATTTGACCTGCTAAAGTTGGAGTTCAGTCCAGAGCATAATCAAATTGATAACATGCAGTTTTATAAAAAATAAAAATAAAAACTAAGAACCAAATGAGCTTAAAGTTTGATGTGAATTTAAATTCAATCTTTTAATACTGTAAGTGTACAGTTGTTCTTTTGAGACAGTGGCAAGTACAAGTCGAATCCCACAGGGAGCACTACTAAGTTAAAATTCAAAATCTGATTTTTTTTTTATTATCAATGATAATGACAAGAGAGATAAAGAAAATAACAACAATAATAAGATTGCGAAAATGCTAGATCTAGAGTGCAGCAATAAAATATGAGAAAATGCATATCAGAATATTATGAATCCATTAAGTAGTCCCATCATCATTCTATGCAATAGATAAAATAAATTTATCCCAAAAATTCTTCAAATCTGAAACAAATCAATGTTTCTGATTCGGATAATTTGTCTATCAAAGAGCACAATTTTTCAGCAATTTATTTAAGGAAAAAAACTCATTCACCTAATGAAATTATGAACTTAACTAAATATCACATATTAATCAAATATAGATTATAAAAAAATTTCAATCTAAGAATAATCTATTAAGAAAACATACATGATTAAAGCATTGTTCAAATAAAAAAATTGAATAACATAAGTTGTCAATGATAGAAGGCAGATTTATTATTATAATCAATATGCAAGAGACAAAAATATCACATAGATCAACGATGAGAAATAGTTAACTTCATCTGACACTCTGATCCAGGGATCTATTCCTCCATTGCAAACATATGTGATTTTCATTGAGATCTTCATGGCAATTACAATTTCCTCTCACACTCTTCTAACCTAGTTCTGGAACAGGGCCCCAGAATACCCAAAAATAACTCTTAAATTATATTAATTAGGGAAAGAAGAGAAAGTGGAGAGAAAATTATTATGGACGTCCAAGAGGAGAGTGACTTCCGTATGCTACCTTTTGGTTCCTTTTTTTATATATTCGGTTATCTTACAGATACAATGAATCTGGACACCTTCTCTGCAAATTTGATTTATCTTCATTCACAAGGTGTATCTCTTATCTTTTTGAATTTGGATGAGGTGAAATCTTTTGGAAACCTCGGGTGGCTTTGGCTAATCTTCAGATGGAGTCCCACAAGGGATGTGCAAGCAATTGATTATCAATAATGTGGATTTAATTGCAATCTCGTCTAAAAATGAACATGAAAATCTCCGGGCCCATAACTTTATCAATATAGCTCTGATTTGCACATTGTTGGGGTCCATGAATATCTACTCTGAATAATCTTTCCAATGGTAGGTAAATTTAATCGATCTGACGGTCGGATTGAAAGTTATAACCATTTGAAGATCAGTTATCCCGAGAAAAACGGGATTAACTTTTAAAATTTGATTTGCAATGGATTCTGTTTCTACAAAAAATTCATTTTCGAAAGGACATCATATGTGGATAATTCAAACTCTTTTTCTTTTGTTCCAATAAGAATTGTACTCTTTGAATTATCCAATAATAATTTCAAATTTGCAATTACTACGGACCTGCCATGTGGGACATTTCATCTGCTTGAACAGTGGTCCCTATGAGAAGTCTTCTACTGTAGTTAGGACTCTTCAACTGACATGATGAGTGGAACCCTCATTTGATTGATTTGCATATGGCTTGTGTGTAGGGTCCACATGGTGAATTCTTCAATTTACTTCTTTTCAAGTTTTAATTCAATAATGTAGGACCCAGGATGACTACATATGTGTGCTTGAAAGTGGATTCCGTGACAGAGGCCTGCAATTCTCATTTTCTGCACATTTTAATTCAACACATCAAATACTGAAGAGCTCATATTAAAGCGGGACCCATGTGGACAGAGTTCTACTCCAACTAGCCTCTTCGGAGAAAGTTTGCAAAACAATATAAGTTAATGCAGAAGAAGTATGAAAAGTATGAAAATTCAAGTTCGTAGGTAAAAATGCATGAAATGATGGAATTAGATGAATAATGATGCAATTCACCTAATTAAACCCCTAATTCATCCTAAAATGATGCGTAAATGTGAAAATTCATGAACTCAACACGATTCTAACCAATTACTATGAACATTATATGTTCCTTACAAAATCCGATTCTATTAAGGAAAAAATAATAATTAGATCCTACCTAAGGACGTCAGAATAAAAAAACTGAGATGGTGGTTTTAGACTTAACTTACAAAGGAGAAAAACATCTCACACCGACCTTCAAGAATAATGAAGTAATCTGGCTTGTCCTTAAGTGACGGGGATCAACAATGGTGGAACTATGATATGAACTCTGATGGGTAAGATTTACAGAGCACATGTTGATCAATATTAGTATTTAACATGTGCTTTGTTTTATATTATAAGACGAACCACTATCAAGTAAAAAGAGGCAATACCTCTCCACTAGTCAGCATCTTCTTTTGCTTGATATAAAGTGCTATATTTTATACCATGTAAGAAAAGGATAATACAAAAATAATCATAGAAGTTCAGTTAAATAGAAGCTCACAAATAGAGATATCCATAGGAAAAAAATACCAAAAAATAAAAAACTACAAATACAAATCTGCCAAAAGAACTTGACCTTCCTCTTAAGAAATACATAAGAATGTAACTCAGGTATTCTAGATCAACTTTTCTGCTCTGTTTTGTATAGAAGATGAGAGTGCTGATCAAAGTAAGAAAAATACAAAACAAACAAAGACAAACTGAATTGTTGCAACTTAGCATCAAATACTTATTTTAGTTGTTTATACTTAAAATGATTACTTTATTCACTGACTCTGAAGTTAGTGGGAACATTAGCATAACAAGCAGTTTCTATGAGATTGTCGTTTTCCCTTTAAGGAAAGGCAAGACACTTCATTGAAATATATGAGAAGAAAAGGAATAACAGCAACAAGAAGAAGAAGCTTACAATGATGAAAGAAATAAATGTGTTAAAAAATGATCAAAGTTTTTCAATTTAAACCTCATGAGTAAGAGCAATAATAAATAAACATATTCATGCCCTTGAAATGCCCTATTATAATAAAAAAATTCACAAAAGTTGTATATTAAGAAACTAAAAATTGTACATAACAATAAAAATTTTACTATAGCAATCCATAAGACCTACCACTAAATTGCATTTATGGAATTATCTTTTGTAATTACTAATATCAGAAGAGAACCAAAATTTAGTAGTAGTTATCACATTATCCAACTTGTGATTATTCTTCCAACAGGGGTACAAATCAAGATCAATACAACTATTATGTCAGATTGAAAACTTAATTATTCTGACAAAATAAAATACAAACACATGAAGCAAAAGCGAAAAGAATATTTTAAAATTTTTTTCATGGTAACTTTCATTAAAAGAGAGAAAAAAAAGGGCGGACATAAAATGAGTTTAAGTTTGTACATTTCATTTTCTTATTTATGATATTTTGTCAGTTACTACTTTTTTCTAAAAACAGAAAAAGAAAAAACTAAACATAAAACAATAATGCAAACGAATTATTTATATATATGGGATCTGCTTCTAAGTTTTGGAGGTCCTTATACCTTTTTCAAAGGCCATAATAAATAATATAGGATTGAAGGAATATATAATTACAAACATTTAAGGTTAGTGTACAAAAGATTAAAGGGTTAATATTTAAAAAATAATAACAAAGGGTTACATCCGTATAGAGAAAATAATCTCATATCTTCTAGGAACCTCTCGGAACCCTCTGATGCTCTTAACTCTTAAACTGCAAATACAAATACCACACAAGTATCTTTTAGTTCCACCAAAAAATAAAATAAATAAATAAATAGAAACTATTTGCACAATTAGCATTGTTTCAGGTAAAAAAAAGAGAAAATGTTAGTTCTCTCGTGTGTAGTCAATTTGGTATTTAAATTATAACACAACCACTAATTGGCCACTAGCAACAATAACAAAAGTAGCAAGCTAGCTAATACCTTTTGTTGCGACTTTTAAACTGATTTTTAAGCTGATGACGAAGTATTTAAAGTGCCCACAAAATTGTCAGTATTGAACACCAAAAGGTAGTAAGTAAAATACACTTGATTCCTTTTCTTTTGATCCATTATAAAATACACTATTCATTTTCTTTTTTATTTTCATCCCGTCTTAGTTCAAGGTTTATTATTGAAAAAATATATGTCATTTAAGTTTTCAAAGTTAAAAGGCAGTATGTACACCATGAACCACATAATGGAGTAAACAATGTATAGTTAAAATATTTTGTTTTTCCCACCTTGGCTTAGTTTATTAGCCAGGATGGACACAATAGTGCCAAGAAAGACTAAAAAAAACTTTTTGAATGATAAAATATGAAATATTTTTCCTTTGAAATGATTCTTTAATAGCACCATATCTCACAATTAATTTTACAAAAGACATAAAAAAAAAAAAAAACAGAATAAAAATTTGGAAATTAGCAAACAAAATGGTTCAATAAGAACCACGAATAAATGCTTATTGGTCTTATCCCACTCTTGAGGGGTTTGGAGGGTGACGATTGAAGAGACCTTGGTCTAAAGCGAAAAATAAACAAAATAAAATGTCAGATTCTTATACAAATATAGATTATGTTTTTAGCCTTTTGAATATTAGCACTTGTACTGCTTAAAAAAAAGCCCTTCCCCTTCGACTCTATGGAGAAGGAAAATAGATTCTGACAGATAAGCTTTTCCATGCCTTATAGCATCGTTCTTTTAGTTATTGTCTACTTCGTTTTTCTCAACCAGGACACTTTCTATTTGAGTTTTTCATTTTCCTATCTCACACAACAAAATAGTATCTATTTTACATTTTAAATGATATACACAAATTCATATTCCAAGCATAGAGTGAGAACTAAATACAAAGTTCTACCTTAAGGAAACACGAAACACGCACAATTTGGAAGCCTACAGTTAAGACTCAAGAAATAAAATAGATATATAATTAAAATTATCAGAGCACGAAGGCTATCAATGGGACTAACTTTGGCCCAAACAGGAATGAGAAAAAAAAAACCAACTCTTCATCATCATTTTCTTAACTCTGGTTGCACCCACTTTTCTTAGAATGAAGATTTTATTGCAACATTAAAAGAAATTGAAGAAGCAAACACAATTAAACGATAATAATTTCAGTAGACAGTGCTCATTTACATGTATGAAAACTCCCTCCATCCAAAAAGAAGTTAAGAGTCAATGAAGAATCTGTTAAAATCCCATGTTCTTCCTTACACAATTACTCACAGAGGAAAAACCTCATACCAAAAAAATTCCCTACATTGAAAATCTTATAGTATCTGAATAAGAAGAATGTTAAAAGAAAATTGAAAAAAGAAGAGGGAAAAAAACAACATTTGAGATATTGATTTGAGATAGATTCCAATCCTATCCCCATTTTCCTTTTCTTTTCTCCACCACTTAAAAAAAAAAACAAAGAAACCGAAAAAAAATTTCTCGATTTATTGGAATGTATTAAAACGAAATTTTATTACGTTTAAAATATCAGAATCTACTCAATAGAAGAGATTAAAAAAATTATTAGGATCGTGTGTGCCAAGTTTGGTCTAGATCCAGATTCATTTCGGTATAGTAAGGGGGACGTTAGCAATTTTCCAGAGAATTTAGGAGGCTTTTTCGTAATTTTAGATTTTTGAGATTATGGTACCGTTGGGTAGATATTTTTAATTACTAAACTTTAGTCTCCTAGCTCATCTTGATCCGGATCCTCAAAACCCCTCTAAATCCAAGCCTGACAAAAAGTCTATTTTAGAAAAAGAGGAATTTACGGCGCAAGTCCCGTAGGACTCCATACCACTCTTGAAGTCCCAGAAACACCGTATTTATGGATAAGGTCCTCAAAGTACGTTTTTGTATTTATTTAATTTTTTTTGTCGTTTAGCGAATGGTTGATATCGACCATTATGCGGGAACCCAAATAGAAGTTGGGTTTTTTAGGAGGGTTGGGGGGAGGGGAGGACGAGGGAGAATAGGGGATGGGTCCTTTCACGACCCCTTCTTCCTCATCGCCACTGCTGAGGGCTATATCCTCTTTTTCAAGATTCCTTATCTCACCTTCTTCAATATCTTCATCATGGGTTTAAATATCGGTCGTCGCATCCGTGGTGGCCGATACCGTGGCCGAGGGGGCACTACAAGAAGTTGCACTTTTAGCGACGTTTTTTGCCGACGCTTTTATCAATTCGTCGGTAAAGATATACTTTTCCCGACGAAAACACTAGCGTCGGTAAAAAATTGCATTTTACCGACGTTTACATAAAAACGTCGGGCAAATCATACTTTTTACCAACGTTTTCATAAAACGTCGGTAAAGGTATACCTTTTACCGACGTTTTTCTATCAAACGTCGGTAAAGTTAGCATAAATCTCATCATCCTTACCGATGAATCATAAAACGTCGGTAACATTATCGTTATTTTATTTATTTTTATTTTTGATTTTACCGACGCAAAAGAACGTCGGTAAAAGTGTATTTATATTCTTTCCATTTTTTATTTATTATGTTGCCGACGAAAAAAGAACGTCGGGAAACGTGTAAAATGTTTTTTATTTATGTTTTTTTACCGACGCCAATAAACGTCGGGAAAAGTATTTTTTATTATTTATTCTTTTACCGACGAAAATAAAACGTCGGAAAAAGTATTTTTATATTGTTTAGTAATTTCACCGACGAAATAAAACGTCGGCGAAAGTGGATTTTTTTTTATTTTTTTCTCTTTTATGTTACCGACGAAAATTAACGTCGGCAAAAGTAATTTTGTATTTTCTATTATGTTGCCAACGAAAATAAACGTCGGTAAACTTTGTTTTATATTATTTATTAATTTGCCGACGAAAACAAAACGTCGGCAAAAAGGTTTTATATTTTACATATATTTATTGTACCGACGAAACCAAACGTCGGTAAAATAATAAATATCAGTAAAAGCATTTTATGCTTTTTATTTTTATTTTTGATTTTTCCGACGAAAAAAAACTTCGCTAAAAGTATTTTTTTTCAATATAGTTATCATGTTAACATGTTTATACACCTTTATCAAAAAATATACCTTTTCTTGTACCTATATTCAATATAAAATATGCATGCAAACAAAAGTTGCATAATAAACAAACAATCACCACCATTTTTCATCAAATCATTTATCTTATTAAACATATATTACAATCAATAATGATACAATTACATATTAATGTCAAATATACATAAACAAATAAACTAAAAAGAATAAAACACCCCTAGAAATTTGCAACCGACCCCAAAGCGTCCATCAATATGCAAAGACAAAAATAACATTAGAATCATTTCAATGAATGAAATTATAAATGAAAGATAAAACATATATATATAAATCTTTTCTGCAGTTTTTCGACGACCTGTTTTTCCAGCTTAAGTGTTGAGAATCAGGCAGTTTTTTGTGTCTAATTCATTTACCTAAAGTCAATTCACTAACCGTCAATTCATAGAAGTTACTTTGGCCTTAAATAAGGTACCCGTGTCGGGTTTTTGATTTTTTTGGCGGCCATTTCCCGTTCCGGACCCCTGAGAGGCCGTTTTCAAGTATAAGAATTGGAAAATTCGATGTTTTTTGCTTCTAGTTCTCTAATTGAGAGTCCTATTTGCGAACCGTTAGTTCTTACAAGTCATACTAGCCTCGAACGAAGTGCTCGTGTCGGTTTCTGATTTTTGGGGGGCCGTTTTCCCGTTCCGAGCCCCCGGCGGGCCGTTTTCGAGTCAAGTGTTGGAAAATCCGATGTTTTTGCTTCTAAATTTATAACCGGGAGTCCTATTTGTAAACCGTCAATTCCTACAAGTCACACTAGCCTTGAGCGAGGTGCTCGTGCCGGTTTTCAATTTTTTCGGGGGCCGTTTCCCTTTCCAGACCCCTAGCAGGCCGTTTCGAGCCTAAGTGTTGGAAAATCCGATGTTTTCGCTCCTAAATCTCTAACCGGGAGTCTTATTTGCAAACCGTCAGTCCTACAAGTTACTTTAGCCTCGAGTGAAGTGCTCGTGCTGATTTCTTATTTTTCTGAGGGCCGTTTCCCCTTTTCCGGACCCCCAGCGGACCGTTTTCAAGCCTAAGTGTTGGCACATCGTCGATTTTCGCTTCTAAATCTCTAATCGAGAGTCCTATTTGCGAATCGTCAGTTCCCACAAGTTACTATACTCTTGAGCGAACTGCTCTTGCCGGTTTTTCGATTTTTTCGTGGCCGTTTCCCATTCCGGACGAATTCTTTAAAATCAAAGACCTTTACCGACTTTTTTTTTTTTTTTTTACCGACGAAAATGATCGTCGGGAAATTTATTACCGACGTTTAATTTTAGGAATCGATAAAGCCCTGTTGTTTTTTTCCTCTCCCACCACCAAAAAGCCCTATTTTATCCTCTCTCTTGCTTCATCTCTCTACGCTCTCTCGATCTTCTCTCTCTCGCCCTCTCTGGTCTCTCTCTGTCTCTCTCTCTCTCTCTATCTCGTTCAGCCCTCTCTCTCTCTTACCCTCTCTGATCTCTCTGATTTCTTGCTCTCTCCGTTCTGTCGTTCTCTCTCTGCTCTCTCTCTCTCTCTCGCTCTTGGTCTAATTTTAGAAAAAGTAAAAATCAGTGATTATTACCAACAAATTAGAAAACGTTGGTAAAATCGTATTTTAGTGTCGTTTCCTTGAAAACGGTCGGCAAAGTTCAATTTTATTATTAACTTGATTTTAGGGAAAAAAACATTTCTAAAAATAAAATGAAACATTATCGACGAATTTTATGACGTCTGTAAAATGAAAATTAAAAAGCGGAGTCCTTTACCGACGAATTTTTTTTCTCGACGAAAATTAGCATCGGAAAATTTATTACAAACGTTTAATATAAAACGTCTATAAATTTTGATAGACTTTTTTACTTGTTTTAAATAATAAAAAAAAAATTTAGGCAATAAAAAGCCATTTTTTGCGACGAAATATAAACGTCCCTGAAGGTCCACTTCTTTTTTTCCCTCTCCCGCCTCCAAAACCCTGTTTTCGCTCCCACTTGACTCTCTCCCTCCAAAACCCTGTTTTCCCTCTTTCCTCACTCTCGCTCTCTGCTCCTCTCAATCTCGCTCTCGCTCTCAACGCTCTCTCTGCGATTCTCTCACTCTCGCTCTCGGTCTCGCTCTCTCTGCTCTCTCTCTCTCTCTCGCTCTCTCTGCTCTTCTCTCACTCTCGCGCTCTCTCTCTCTATCTCGCTCTCGCTCTCTCTGCTCTCTCTGTCTCTCTTGCGCACTCTCTCTCTCTCGCTCGATCCCTCTGCTCTCTCTCTCTCGATCAATCTCTCTGCTCTCTCGCTCTCTCGCTCTGCTCTCTCTGTCTCTCTCGCGCACTCTCGCTCTCTCTGCTCTCTCTCTCTCTCGATCGTTCTCTCTCTGCTCTCTCTCTCTGCTCTCTCTCTCTCTGCTCTCTCGCTCTGGTCGCTCTGCTCTCTCTCTCTCTCTCTCCCTCTCTCTTTCTCTCTCTCTCTCTCTCGATTTGCTCTTTTCTCTCTCTCTGTGTGCTCTCTCTCTCTCTCTCTCTCGCTCTTTTTCCCTCTCCTGCCGTCGCCCCCTTCTCTCTGGTATGCTCTCTCCTCTACTTCTCATTTTTTTTTTAGTTAGAGGCAAAATAAAAAAAAAAAAAAGTATGATCCCCAGCGATTTCCTCATCTCTATTCTTTCATTTTTCATTTTTTTTTCTCCCTCAGGTTTGCAATCCATCTCTCTGCGCTCTTGCTCTGTCGATTTGCTCACGATTTGCCCCAGCGATTCCTCATTCTCACTCTTTGCTCCTCAGGTATGATTTTTTTTTAAATTTATGTAAATGTAGATTGTAAATGTAAATTTATGGTTTGCAATCCATCTCTCATGCTTGCAGATTTTTTAGTTATTATTTTTTGTGATGGTGGTGGTGTGACAACGGACAGATGTAGGGATTTTTTTTTTTTTTAAAGGTTTTAGCTGTTTTGGTTGCAAAGTTTTATGGAGGATTTTTCTTTTACTTGGCTTGCAATGTTGAAGGGAGTGAATGCCAGGATTCTCTCTGTTCTATTAAACAGTGATATTAATCACTTTGATTTGGTTTCTACTGCGTCTTGATTTGGCCAAAAAAAATGGCATTTGCTGATTTCAAACCCATTCTATCGAATTGGTAAGCGCCTTGAATTATGCTCATTAAAGAATAAGATCAATGCCCATGGTAAGTTTCCAATCGAGTATCACTCTTAACTGGGTGCCTGCCAATTTATATGTGAGTTGTTGATATAGTTGATTGCATTCGCATTATAAGTGAACCTTTTGTGGCAAATTACATGTGATTGCATGCAGTCAGAAACAATGAACTTGTATTGGCTGTAATTTCCTTTGTGGGCTGCATCAGTTGTGAACAAACTTGTTCAATTAAGTGGAGGGAGCCCCTCTCTGCCCGTCTGGACTGACAAAGAATAAAATTATCTAGGTTGAGGGTGACATGAGATTTTTTCCCTCTTTTCCAACTTGGGTTGTTTTAGAAAGCATTAAGTTATATAAATCAAATGAAGAATAAATATAAATGTATACATAAATATTATATAAAAACATTTATAATATGCAATATGATCCAGGTTGAAACTCATTTAACCTCTAAGCACTCATTCATAATATGCAATAAGATTAAAGACAACACAAGACTAGAGTTATTTTTGGAGAGGTTTATCAAAAGCTCTCACTTTCTATGGAGTGAATTTCATAAATGAATTCACTTTATGCTACAAGTGGGGTCACTCAGTTGTGGATTATTGTGCTGAAAAAGATAGGAAACCGTCGTGGAGAAAAAGGGAAAGTGAAAACCCTGGAAAAGGTTTTCATCCATTTGGCCTTGCATTTCCATTGAAACATGTAATTAGGACCACATCACCCATTCAGACTTCTCTCCAAGCTGAAATAAATGGAAAAGGTCAGTGGAACTGCTAGTTCCACCATCTTACTCTATTCATTTTGAACAAGTGAATCTCATCTATTAGGGAGTTGGTGGAAACTATGTTCTTTTTGCAGAAAAAAAACAAACAAAAGCAAAAATCCAATAGCCATCATAATGTATGGAGCTTGATGTGGAAGTGATGTTTTATTTGGATTCATTCTACCAATGGCTAAAATTTAGAATGGCTCCAAACTCTAGATCAAGATCTTTCCAGAATTGGGTCTTTGTGTATTTTGGACATTAGCGAAAAAATTACAAAATCTCAAAAAGAAATTAATTATTCTGTAAATAAATAAGAACAAAATACTTCTTATAATACAGATAAAAAAAAAAAAATTGTTCTAACTATTGGATCTGATTTGGATCCGAACCCTACCCAATTTACATCTCCACCAACAGACACTATTGGGTGGAAGAAACAAGTGACACCAAAGCACCAAAGCAGTAGGGTCAGTCAGACACGATTGATAATTCTCTGCCACAAAAAAACACCCCATATGGTATTTTGGTCCTTCTTGGGACTGTTGGTATATGCTTTTGTGTGTGTGTGTTTTTATTATACCTTGTTGCCTTTTTAGTTTTTAGTTACATCATTGCAATCTTCAAATTCCTTGTGTCGAATAAACATTTTGCCTTATTAATTTTTACTCTTTTGTTCTTTTTTTTTTTTTTTGGTTACCTTGTGAATTGTGATGGATGCGATTAGGCTTTTAAGGTTGAGTATTAACTAATGATAGTAATTCAGAAAGAAGTTTAATATATGATTAGAAGATATGACTTAACCAGTCACCATATCTGTGGAAGTTTACAAGTGAAGCTCCTGTCTGGTCATTATATCTATACAGAGAAAAGTTTAATATATGTTTAGAAGATATGGCTTAATCAGTTACCATATCTGTGGAAGTTTACAAATGAAGCTTCTGACTGGTCATTATAAATATATAAATTATGAACTGCCATTAATATAAAATGGATTAGTTTGGGTACAACAACCCTACATCATAGTTCATAAGTCAGTGAGGTCTGATGGCCAGCTTAGCGACTGGGTGGAATGGGTCCAAATGGGTCATTCAGTCTCATTCAATAGCATAAAGCAATGGCTTTTGAATTTTTTTTCCTCTCTACTCCTGTAGTCAACTTCATGATTCTGTAGCTTTTATAGTTGTGGCTGGGTAGTAGAGTTCCTTATGGTTTCAGTTCTGTAATTCGAGTATGGGCACTGGATGCATGCACACATTTTGACAGCAATGGAGGCCCTTGCCACAGAAGCACATTGAAATGCATTGATGTTTTTATAAGAAGATAATTTTCAATACAAATATTCAGGTGAATCCTGAGTGTAGATCCTTGGATCAGAAGTTCCATGCATCCCCAATTTGACACGTATGAAACCCAGACCGGTGACCTGATAGCCCCAGTTTAAAATACAAACATTGAATCGTTCTTGTTTGAATGTGGTTTTTTTTTACTATCGTTTTTCCTATTTGCAGTCCAAATGATTGAAGCACTATGGATTGTGATTTCACTATCTTATGGCACAATTGCATAGCACACTTAAGGGTCTGGCCCTATCAGGTTAATGGACTGGTTCACCAAACCATGGATTGCACATACCCCAGCTCTGATGTGCTTTAGGCATGCGGATATGATTCAGTAATGTTCAGTTTTTTTATTGCCTTTCTAGCAGAGATTTCCAGTGATTATACAAGCTCAGCTACTTATCCAGTTATTCTTCATTGTCTTTTGGCCAGTGACTATTCAGTGTTTGCAGCCTTGCATGCACTCATAGAAATCTCGGTGAAGAAAAAGAAAAAGATCATGCATGTATAATTCAATTAAATAACAGTTCCTTAAAAAATTAAACTTTGTTAGAACTATTGATTAACAAGGTGCTGCGCACACTGGTTCATTAGGACATGTGACTCACATGATAACACATCATGTACAACTCCTGTAAAAAGTGGGGGTCCAGATTTTTTGTTCTTCCAGAATCCAGATTCATTAACCGATGAGTCCCATATTCTATATTGGGATGCTCCAAAAATTCTGCCTACTTGGAACGTCCCATTGTTCTTTTTTCACCATTTTAAAGTTTGACTAGCATGAACAATGATATGTTCCTTTCTAATCTAGAAGAACTTTTATGTATCCCATCCAGGATGGGGCTTACAAATCATCTGATCAACCATCCAGTTCACCACCGAACAATGGCCCAACTTATAACAATATGGAAAACTAGATGCTAATCATGTCCTAATGTATAATAACCTTATGTTTTTTATCATCTCAGTGCTGGGAAAAAAAAAAATCTTCCAAGGCATATAATTAATATCCATTTTTTGCATTTTTCACTCGTATCAGTTTCTCATCAGAAACCATTCAAAAAAAAAAAAAAAAAAAGTTTCTCATCAAGAACTTTGCATGTTTCTTTGGAGCTGTGGCTGTTTCATTGCGGATGTTAGCAATGCAGGACCTTTTTTTGTACAAACTATTACCATACTTCTTGTTTCCAATACTCAATTCTTGTCCCAGTCATTCCTGGTTCTGTCCCATATATGATGAATCCCATCCTAGCTTATCGTAAATCTACAACCAAACAGTCCTTAGAGGTTTGTAGTGTTGTGTGTGTGTATATATATATATATATTTAATTGGTGCCATATATGCTTTTATTGTAGTGTTGTGTCATTAGAGATAAAATTTAGTGATATACCTATAATTCATCTAGCTTGGTCTTATGTGTTCAATGGTCACATGAAAATAAGGTTTTATGAGCATAAAATCACACAGAATTATACAAACTTATAATGTTTGAGTATCTTTTCAGATATGGACAGGAGTTGGATACTACATTATCAGAACGATTTAGTGCAGGAGTACATAGCTGGGGTGAACTCATTTATTGATTTTGCAAAGGCGAATTCGGGCGGGGCAGTGGTTGATTAGATGCCCGTGTAATGATTGTTGTAACCATCGGAAGCATGACTATGTAACCGTGAGAAAATCATTTGCACATTCAAGGAATGATGGTCCAATACCTACAGTGGATATATCACGGGGAACCTATAGTCCAACCCGATGATTCGGATGAGAGCGATGATGATCAGAAGAGAATCAGGATGAATACGATGAGTTGATAGAGGACGCATCGTAGGGGAACTTACCTGGAGGAAGATACTCAAGAGAGGGATGATGTGCATGATTTTGAAAATTTGTTGAAGGCTTCTCAGCGTGGTTTGTACCCAGGATGCAAAAGCTCAGATATTCTGTTATCGTTTGTCATCTAAAGATATTGCATGTGAAGGTAGAAAGTGGGTGTAGCAATAAAGTCGTTTCGACAAGGTTTTTGCAGATTTTTTAAGGACTTCTTACCCGAAGGTCATGTGGTGCCTACATCAGTTTACGAGGCCAAGAAATTATTACGTGACTTGGGCATGGGATACAAGAACATAAGATGCCTGCAAACACAATTGCGTGTTGTATTGGAAGGAGAACGCTCAATTGGATAAATGTCCAGAATGTAAAGAGCCTAGGTACAAGGTCAATGATGGCAAAGCGCAAGAAGATCCCTCATAAGGTGCTCCGTTACTTCGCCATTGACACCGAGGTTACGCAGATTGTATATGTCAAGGAAGACAGCCACAGAGATGAGATGGCACAGTGATAAGCGCGTTGACGATGGGATAGCGCGGGCATCCGGCTGATTCAGTGGAATGAAAAGAATTTGATAAGAATTATCCAGAGTTTGCCCAAGAGACACGTAATGTGAGGCTGGGGTTAGCCACCGATGGATTTAATCCTTTCGGTAACATGAGCACCTCTTATATGCATGTGGCCTGTCATACTTATGCCCTAATAATCTGCCACATGGATGTGCATGAAGGAGCCATACTTAATGATGTCATTACTTATTCCAGGACCAAACTCACCGGGAAATGATATCGATGTATATCTGAGGCCGTTGGTTGATGAGTTGAAGGAGAGCTGTGGGATCATGGTGTATCGACTTATGATGCCTCCACTAAACAGACCTTTTCAAAATGCATGCGGCTGTGATGTGGACGATAAATGATTTTCCTGCATATGGTAACTTGTCTGGGTGGAGCACAAAAAGGTTACAACGCTTGCCCCTCGTGTAATGACAGCTCGTTAGGTGTGAAGTTGAAAGATAAGATTGGGGTACATTGGCCATCGAAAAATATTTGGAACTGAACCACCAATGGCGTAGAAGCAAGGCCTTTAATGGTCAGCCTGAGCGTGAAAAGAATTCTTTGGATTTACCTGGGCAAAAGGTATTAGACCAGCTTGAAGAACTAGCGCCGGTCAAGTTTGGCAAGAATAAGAAAAGACCGCGTGACTATGAAGATTTGAATTGACAAAGAAAAGCATCCTATTGAATGGCCCTACTGAGGTGCAAAAAACTCCGACACATCTCGATCCTATGCACATTGAGAAGAACATATGTGTAGCTTTGATTGGAAACAATTTTGGGCATTAAAGGGCAAAAATAAGGACACCCGAGAAAGCGCGTGGATTTGAAAAATATGGGGCATCAGGCCAGAGTTGCATCTAGTGGAGAGGGGTGATGGATCCAGCTTGAAGCCGCGTGCCTCCTACACTCTGGAAGCAAAACATAGAGATGGATTTTATGAATTCTTGAAGTCGATCAAAATACCCGGACGGCTATGCGGCGAACCTCTCGAGGTGTGTAACCTCGAAAAATGACTAAATTAGCTGGTTTAAAGAGGCCATGATTGCCATATCCTTATCCAACGCATCCTTCCTATTGGCATGCGCGGCTTTCTGAATAAGGATATGATGTACAACATTGTCTTGAGCTAGGCAGGCTTTTTCCAAGACCTCTGCTCGAAAACACAGAGACACGATGATTTGAAAAGATTGGAGGAGCAGATAGTTCTCAATATTGTGCAAGTTGGAGAGGATATTTTTCCTCCTGCATTCTTTGATGTGATGGTCAATCTTTTCGGTTCACTTGCCACGCGAGGCCATGCTTGGTGGACCGGTGCATATCGGTGGATGTACCGATAGAAAGGTAATAGTTGATGACCACTTGATTAATTATTTATGTATTAGTGTGATGCCTTGCATTTGAAATCGTAATTGTTATCATGGTGTTTAAAGGTTTCTAAGCCTAATAAGGGTACGTCCACAACCGAGCTCGGCCTGAAGGTTCGATTGCTGAGGCTTACATTGTCAAAGAGTGTCTCACTTTTTGCTCAATGTATTTTAAGGCAGAACTCCTCGAGTAGAGCGTTATGATGACGGTGGCGGAACGTGGCCCTGGGATGTCGGTCTTCACACAAACGTGTCCGTCCCATCGGATTGATGCCAAGGGCACATGATCCTCTCCAAAGAGGAGCGTGACATGGATCATTGGGTTTTTGCTGAACATAATTTGACTGCCCGAGACGTAGAGCCGTATCTTTCAGTAAGTTTGTTCAAATTAGCCATAGCTATGCATTGCTTGTGTAACTCCTTTATTCATTCTATACTCTTATAGTCATTAAGAAGCTTATCTTGGAGTAGGGGAACAACAAGGTTTAGTTGCAGATCAAGAGGTGGAGATGTTGGGCAGATAACAACGAGAAAGAATGTTGCAGAATGGTTCAAACAACGTGTAAGACATAGAAATATTTATAAATTTATTGTTTCTATAATTGGGATTACACTTCAAATAACATTAGTCTAATACATTTGTCTTACTCCTGCTGTGCTATGTCGATGAGTCAATTGACGCGCGAACTCTAGGGTCCGCAAGAGCTTTTGAGGAGATTTGGTCATTAGCAAATGCCCTAGATCCCTTTAGTGAATCTTTACCCAAGGGTTGTGATTGCAATTGCGTCCGATACCACACTATAGACCGTGAGAAATGTCGTAGGAGCCAGAGTATGGCTTTGGTTGATGGAAGGCGAATACGAAAGGGTTGAAACATGACTACTATGGGCTCATCTGTAAAGTCTGGGAATTGTCCTATCGGCATGGGTGGTAAGGTGGTCTTGTTTGAATGTGTATGGTATAACACTAGTTACCAAGCACAAGATAAACATCGAAGACCATGTTACAGCATTGATAATCACGGGTCGTCTGGTGTCGGATGATCCATTTGTCCTACCAAGTCAGGTGACACAAGTCTTCTACGTCAATGACACCAGCAGAGGAAAAAATTGGAGAGTCGTAGAACGGTCAGCCTCGGGGAGTATGGGATTGTACCGCTAAGCGGGATGACGACGACGACGACTCGACGTGCCTAATGATTGCATTCAGCAAGACGAAACAACATTTGTTGTCCCGGTCCTCGTGATGCACTAGTGTCCAATACTCGCTGGATGATATAGATCCTGAGATAGTTCTCAGTGATGAGTCAGCGACGGGGGGATGGCCAAGAGGAGGATGAAACATTGGCGGAATACGAAGATGAAGATGAAAATGATGTTCATAGTCAGGAAGATGATGACATGGAATATGAGATGTAGTGTTTGTTTTTAGGTTTTGCACATGTAACAATTAAGTAAATTTAATAAAAATCTTGTCTTACATAATGACATTGTCTTCAATTTCAAATTTCTCTTTTGATTTGTCATAATATGGATAAGACATTTCTACTTTCACATTTTAATTCTTAATTCTATATATCATAGTTGCAAAAGATGCCAAACGGAGGGAAAAAATGGGTCAAACCAGGGGAGTTGTCCCGTCAAGTGCAAGCATCCAATTATTTTATTAAAGAGAAAAAGACAATTAAGCAGATGCAGAAAAACTTGCATCCTATAGGGCTCCCGCTGATCGCACGTACTATATTTGGTTCGGCTAACGGGGACAAACGATAAGGGAAGAGGAATGTTTAGCGGGAATGATAAAGATGAGACCACTACATTTCCCGCCGAGACGATGTAGAATGACGAGACATCTTTGGTTCAAACGGATGAGGTAATCTTTTTTTGGAATGTTTATGACGTGTACATTAAAATATTAGTTTCATTATGGTGACTGTCATTGCTTAAATGATTTTCATTCCATTGAATGTAAATTGCTGACATTCACTTTACTAATATTCATTGATTTCTGCTAATAATTTATTTATTTTCCTTGTCACTTTTGCTTTAAGCCAGATTGAAGATAATGCCTCGGGATAATCGGGTGAAACGTCGTCGGAGATCGCAAATGCACTCGGTTTAGATCGTGTAGACTAATACAACCTGAGGCCTTCAACACAACCTACCACCAGTTGCTCTTATAGTTACACGGTCTGGAGGATCGAGGAAGCACCCCTGATTTGGCAGCCCCCCATCCTCTGCCGATTCAGCCTCTGATCACACAGCCCTCGCGTCCCAGCCTCGGCCGTCCCAGCTTCCGACGAGTCCTCAATACAGTTCGGGAGCAGCGTAGGTGAGAAAAATTATTTGCTTCTAAATCCTAAATTCACCTGACATTCCATGATTTTTGTTCACTAAACTCATTTAGCATGTCATCTAACAGCATCAGCCCTGTCTCGGAGGTTCCGAGTCGTGTAGGCGGTGTTAGCGAGGAAGAATGTGACAAAGCTGAGGAAGCAGCTGCGGTCATAACATCCCAGGTCCCGATCCCCATCTCCAGTCATAGGCCCAGAAGGGGAACATGCCCCATCATGGTTAACCATCTTGGCTTGTTAGCCATTAGAGAGGGGTGCCCCAGTCAGGCCCCATGGTTGGGAAGAAGCTTGACAGTGGGATCAAGCTTGCCGTCATTACTGCAGTAGGTAAATCTGAACGAGACAATTCAACCAAACTGATTATAGTTGTGCTTTCCTCATTTTACATATCTGATATATATTTATGATTACTAGTAATCTTTGTATGCTCTCCTAATTGCAGCATATTTTGATATCGGAGGACTATGAGGGCGATATGCAGCTCAGGGGCGGACATTGACCGCAATGCGGGGTTTTGTACAGAGTTTGGAAGTATGACTGCTTGTCACTATCTCGAGCTTGTGGAGCAGGGGGTTCCTCGACCCCAGGACCACCCGCAGAGGGTTGTGATCTAGCTGACTGCAGTTGATGGTCTCACAGTGCTGGAACACCAGCATGGAAGGTAATTTGGGATGTTATCTAAACAATTGATTATTTTCCAACGTAATTCATATTAGTAATGATTCTTATAAATAACTGCTATTGTATTATGTTTTTCTAGTAGGCGCAAGTCGAAAAAGAGCTCAAAGAGCATCGAGCCAAGTTGCCATATAATCATACTAGTGGCTCCAGGTCATTTGCATCGAGATGTCTCTGATGTACTAATTATGTTCATATGAAGAAACTTGATGAAGTTTATTGTTTTATCATATGTAGCTGCGTTTACATTATCTAATACAAAGCTATTCAAATGATAAGATGACACAGAATGCCGGTCTTGCGCCGCTATTACTCAGTTTTTCCGCGACACCCACTACAGACAAAGAGTAATGGTGGAGTCTAAATAGGTGGCTCAGCAGAGACATGTACGCTATGCTAATCAAATCATTTATGACCAAGTAATGCCATAAAACCAATATCTAACCCTTATTGATTTAAATGGCAGGAGGCCTTGTGCAGCGCGACTGAGGAGCAGTCACAGCCGCTCTGTCACAGCTCCGATATGACTGTCGAACAGATTGTGCTCGATGTGCTTGGACGAGCGTCGGGATACTTAAAGTTTATGGGACTAACACGAGTACCTCTTCAATCTTCCACACTATCCTCGGCACCGATCCTAGTATGCACTGCTGGAGCACAGGCTGAGCAGGAGGAGGCAGGCTGCAGGCAGGACAGAGGCCAGCCTGAGCAGGACAGGGACACGTGCTACTTGAGGCCCTTGTTCAACAGTTGCAACTGCGGCGAGGAATTGATCCGACCATTTCTATTTCGACATCACGAGAGGACCACTTCTCTGTGATGGCACAGCTACTGGAGATCATGATGCACCCTTGGTTAGTAGTTCTTTTATCATTAGTTTTCCATCAAGGTATAGAGTATTTTTTAAATGTTGGAGTGTTTTAAGTATCTTCTCAATTAAATGCTAAAGAATCAGTTTGTTTCCCCATGTAATTGGATACATTAGAACTCATCATTAGGTAGACTTCAACAAAGGATTATTAGAGAGTGATTGCTGAAAAAATAAGGTGGAGACCTAAGAGACTCATGTTTTTAATAATAAGTGATGCTAGATATTCAATTCCATTTCTCAAAATCATAGTTTTCCACTATGATCAAAAGATAATATATAGAGTCCCTTCATGAATATATTCCAATACTTGATGCAGCCAATACTCATGGCCCCGGAAAATTCGGAACGCAGAGCATTCGTCAAGGGTAAGTAACTTGTAGCAACTGACGGTGTGCCTCCTTTCTTAAGATTCCTAGAGTATTACGCTTGAGTGAAAATTGAGGAGAATGCCTTGAAGCTATTCCAACCACTAGAACCCATCATCTACATCAAAGGCAAGCACTAGGCATGGGTTGATTGTTCTTTGACTCATTTTCAAATTTTCTTGTGTTGAATCTTCTTTGAAACTGCTCTAGAGTTGTTGGTAACTAGTGTTTGAGACACCATTTGATGATTACAAGCTGACTGAACCTCAAAATTAGTTGGATTTAGTTTGTTTCTTTTTTGTACTTCATCAATCTACCATACATTTCAGATTTCCAGCAGGTTTAAGACACTCTTTTATTATTTTCACATGAATCTCTACAACTATGTGGCTGCTAAACTGTTAATCATTCCTTGTCCAAAATCAGATTGTGTTTTGTCAATATCTGGGACCTGGGATGAAGGTGTTTATCTTAGTTTCTTATGATTTCTATCATGTACTCAGATTCTAATTGTGTATAAACTAAATGAATTTAATTGCGATTTCATCTGGATTTCTTAAAAAATAAGCAACAGCTACATGTAACTTCCTTAAGACATCTGTCAACCTTAGTATTGTGCATATTAGCTTTAAATCCCCATTACCAGCCCTGGAAATCATACTAATTCATTCACTACTGCTAACAGGACTCTTAGCTACTGAATGTAAATCAAATCATCCAAAAATTTGAGAAAAGTGAACTCAGAATTGGAGATTTCAAAATTCGAGGCCCTCAGCTAAACCTTGCACGAGAAAGGCTGTGGGGCCTACATGGTCCACCCGATTAAAAATCAGATCCAATGATGGAAAAGTGGACCCTTGGGTGAACCCTGAGGTCAGGTCAGGCCCCTTTGTGAGTTGTACCATGTTGGGCCCACAGAACTTTGGCCCAAAAATCCAGGCACTTGAGGCATGGTCCTGTCACTTGAGCACCTTTTTTTAGTT
>QPKB01000012.1:20231616-20395124 GCA_003546025.1 Camphora micrantha | reverse complement strand
CATCAAGATGGATATCATCACCACGGTCTGTCCCAAATACCAACTTTGTAAAATCAGTCCAAAACAAAATCAATATGCAAATTCACTTTCACTCACAACATCTTATCAAATTTAATAAACCTGTTGATGGTTTTCTTCTAAAAGTGACAAACACACGAAAAAAGCAAAAAGAAAAGCCAATTCATGACCAAACAGTTCTCCCACTGCCGGATTTAATCATAATGCATTATTTAAATTGCAATGGATGATAACATAGTAACACAAAACCCTTCAAACCCCATAAACCGTAGCTGGCTGGGGCATAGAAAGAAGATTTCCCACGATTTCTAGGGTTTCCAACAATTAAATAATGGAGAAGATTCTAGGTGATGGTGTTTTAGGGTACATAAAGCAGTATAAGGTGGTAGATAATGTGTGTACCTTTGTCTTAATGGAGTGCAACCATCGTGGAGATGGCGTTTTATGGTGATTTCTAGAAGAAAAAAACTCCAGAACAATGTTGAAGACGACCCAAATGGAGAAATGCAAAAAGTGGAATCGGGGTGAGATATAATACATTCTCTCATAATGGTCGATATCGACCATATTAATCGTCGATATCGACCATATCGTAAAATGAAAAAAAAAAGGAAAAAAATGCCCATACGAGGATCCCTCCCGTATCGAACATGGAACTAGGTCCTGCTGGGACGTATGCGGTCCTACGGGGACTTTACCCATAAATTCCTCTTAGAAAAATTAGGAAACTCCCATTATGTCCCCATCTTTATCCATCGATTCACACTCTCTTATCTCTCTTCTTTCTCTTTCCTTTATCTCATTCTATTTCCTCCCTTACTACATCTTTCTCTTTTTTTATTGGGCAGGTGTGTAGTGAAACCATACTACATCTTATTATCTTTTATAATAAGGTATAGAAATATAAGATAATATATATAATAATAATAATACTTAGTAGGGCCCACATCTTGCATTTTATTGGGTAGGTGTGTAGTGAAAAAGTACTACATTTTACACTATATATATATCTATAATAATACTAAGTAGGGCCCACATCTTGCGTTTTATTGGTAGGTGTCTAGTCAAAAATAATAATACTAAGTGGAGCCCACATCTTGCATTTTATTGGACATGTGTGTAGTGAAAAAGTACTATCATTTACTCTCTTTTATATAAGGGTATACATAAGGGTTAAAATCCTCTTATTAAAATAGTAAGGCAATTAAGAGCTTTCAATGTTGAGAGAGAGAGAGAGAGAGACCATTCACTAGTGCTTCTTGAAAGAAAAGATTTTTTCCTATCAGACAAATGGGTTTGGTATCTCCAATTCATCATCACAATGCCTATATTTCCCTCCCTCCTCATTTACTCGTCTTTTAGTTCACCATTGAAGATTTAAAACAAAATAAGTTAGGATCAAAGGTTTGGGTATGCGCAGGTGGTCAATAACTATTGGGTTTATATCGTATATTCCGAGTTTACTAGATTGGTCCATTAGGTCAGCCGGGATTTTAGGTCTGGGGTATTTTGGTTACTATACCTAGCTTCTCAGGGGCTAAGAAAGAAGGAGTTATATATCATGTAACTTGTAATCCTAGACCTATGAGTGGAATAGTAAAGAGATAGTGAGTTATTTTTGGTTGTGGATGTAGATATATTGCCGAACCACGTAAATCGCTTGTTTTATTTTCTTTCTTCTTGTTTGTGGCTCAATTGTTGGTCACATGTATTTGCGCTTCTACACCTACGCACACAACAATTGATATCAATTATAAGGTTTGGATCTTAGGGTGATGGTCATCGTTGCAATTGATGGTACTAGAGATCTATTCATGAGGAAGAAGTGATTTAGTCCTTGGATAGTACTTTTTGTTCACCACACTAGTGTTAGGAAATTAATTAGGGCAAACATGAGCCCAATCAATCACAACCACAAACAATCCACGACACAAGAGATTTACATGGTTCAGCAGTTGCCTATATCTACGAGGCTATGAGGATCTTACTTTGCAGGAATTGGGCAACTCGTTACAAGGATTACAAACCCTCTAACACTTAGCCTACTCTCCCCCCATAGATCTCAATCTTACTCTCACATCTGCCCCCTTCCGTGGTTGGGAACCACGGGGAAGAGAGCTCTCACCTCTCTCACTTCCTGTCCAAGTCTAGGGTTACCGATTACATCAATACATAATCTATGCTTTCTTGGCCCCCAAGAAAGCCCTCGTACAATGACCAAAATACCCCTGACTTTGAACTTGGTCATTTTCTAAACTAGTGAACACATTTGGTTAAACCATAATACAATACATAAACTTAACAATCTCCACCTTGGCTTGTATTCTTAGAACTCGAGCCACCTTGAAGATAACTGACAATGTCTTCCTCTACCTCGCTGACAGGTACCTCCCTGCATTGATGGTGCAGTTTTGATTCTTCAACATTTTGACATGTTGAACCAGCACTTGAACTTGAGCAAAGTCCGTTTTCTCGTCAAACTCCACATCAAACTTTGATGCTCGAGTCCATTGATGATTCTGAATGATGTCGATATCTGAATCACTCACTATCCAACCATCAAATTTCCCTTGACTTTAGCACCCCTGCAAAGATCCATTCACAATGAACATGCAAGAAAAAACGGATTGGGAATCCAAGTCTTGACGACTCCACAACTACAGAATAACCTATTCCTCCACAGGATTAAATATCTATTTGACCTGGTCCAAATCCCTATTTCTGATCTGTCCAAAGCTCTGTTTGACCACTGTTGATGTAGGCATGGCATCAACTCCTCCCTGCTCCTTCTTCGCTAACTTTGCTTTGGCAAGATGAACGGCACGCTGCAAACCCTCGCCAATCTAAGTCAAATGTGGCCCTTTTGACTTTGCCTTTGATGATGTCAGTGATACCTGTTGATTGAGCTTTCTTCTATCATCGAGTCCAATCAACCCGATTCTGATATGAACCTGACCTGTTCATGTCTTCTTTGTATGTTGCCTTTTGTTGCCATTGTGTCTCCAGGAAGTACCTATTTTCTCTAGTTTGTCAAACAATGAATCTGCTCTGTTAACTTTGTAGATCTCGTCGATGTGAGTGCGTAGGAAGAAACAGAGCTTGATTATGAGTCTGGATGGCCCCGAAACTTTGAATTACGATCGTTGATTCGGTCGAACTGGATATTTGACCGTACTGCTTTCGTCAGGCTGACGTTGGCCCCGGCTGGTTGTAATTGGTTAATGCTAAACTGGACTTCCTGCTGTGAATGGGTCAGAACTGACCCGAACTTGACCTGACCTTGAAATTGACCCAATTGAGCCATTCTTCCTTTGTGTTTTCTACAATAGAATGGGAACTGTAGCCCTGCCTTTTCTTCTCTGATGGTCGAGAAGCACGGGCAACGGATGATCGCGACTTTTTTCTCCGAACATAGCTCGAAGCCTTCTTCTTCCTACTGTGCAAGGATGGCAGATTTTCGCCTCAGTTTTACAGTAAAACTGACCAACGAACTGTCTTCTTCCTCGGCAACGACAGCAGCGACGTCCAAATCCCTGCAACTATGGTTCTCTTCTTCAAGTCCTGTGATGGCCGAACTGCAGTGATGATCTCTTCCAGCAACGACTGGCCCACCTTTGATCATTTTCAAATGTCGATTGGCAGCGGCCAATCCTCTTCTCTATGTCACCTGCGCAAGAGGTATGGATCCTCTCTACGTTTTTGTTCTGGTCTTCTCTGAGACGATTGGTGGCCAGGAAACAATCGAATTTGGACATCTTCTTCTCTGCTTGCAGCGGCCAGGCGACGAGTACCTGGAGCCTACTACTTCTTCTCTTGGGTGGTGCAAATCAAGACGTGCTCCTTTCTTTGAGCGACTGATCTGGCGATGGTGGTACAGTAGAGCCTGATACTGCTCGTCTTCTCTTTACAAACCTAAGAACGAAGGGCAGCCAACTGCTGCAAGTCCGGAAGACATCGGATTTGCCTCTGTGTGATGCAACCCGAGAACCTTCTCCAAGATCTAATATGATCTGCTTTGTCCTCCGCAGTGGTTGATCCACCCGAAGATTAACTACAATCTCCTTCTTCGACACATCCAATCCATCTCCATCTGATCTCCTTAATCATGCATAGCCCTAGCCATAGGTTAACCCTAGGCTCTCTAGAGCGATATCCACCTCGACCAAAACCCGAGGAACTCGCTCAAAATCTGAGGATCTTCAACCTCGCTCTGATACCAATTATTAGGAATTAATTACGACAATCACACGAACAATCAATAAAAAACACAAACAATCAACCACATTCACACAAAGAGATTTCTGTGGTTCGGCAATTGCCTATGTCCATGGGGCCATGAGGATCACACTAAGCAAGAATTGTAAGTCCGTGGATTCGAACCCTAGAGGGGGGGGGTTGAATAGGGTGAGCTTCATTTATGACCAATTTTAACCAATTTTAACTTCTTTAAAACAAACTAGTCACAAGTGGTGATTACAAATAAAATGTGGAAGCTTAATAAAAACAATCACCACAAAGCAAGCACCATCACACAAGGATTTATAGTGGTTCGGCCTCAATGCCTACATCCACTACCGACTTGTGATCCAACACCCCACCGGATTTCCACTATTTATGCTTTTCAATAGGCTAAGCAATAACCTTTACATTATGCTTTCCAAGGCTTAGCAATAACCTCTACAATGATGTTTTTCAAGGCTTAACATCAACCTATACATTATGCTTTTATAGGCTAAGCAATAACCTCTTCAACCACAAGGTTGGTTATCTCTCTAAGTAGTGTCTAACATACACTTGATGGAGATACAATGACAGCTCAATACAATGCCTCTTAATTAGGCGGATATAAAAGTGAAAATCTAATACACACACACACACACTATGAATGCAAAGATGAAAGCACATGAGGTGTGTGTGTGATGTCCTCAATCATTTTGAAAATGAAAGTTCATAAATGTAAGCCTAAGGCTTTTGAAAGTTTTAGCTCATAAAAACATTTATGATTGAGGTAAGAATGCTAATCACATGTTTAAAAACAACTTGTAAAAGATTCAACAATCTAGTTCAAGCAAGTTGTGAAAGTTTAAGAACAAAACATGTGATGCATAAGGATTTCAATCAATTTAACAATGTAGCTTAATATATGTATGCTTTAAAGCATTTGAAAGTGTAAAGCACAAAAATAGATTTGATTGAAATCAAGGGACAAATTACATGTACTTAAAATACAACTTGAAAAAGATATACCTATCAAAGCTAAGCAAGTTGTGAAACTTTAAAACAAAGTACATGTGAAGTTGTTGAATCCAAAACATAAGATATATTTTGAAAGTGATTTTCTTATGATGAAAAACAACAACCAAAGATTCAACCAAGTATATGAATCATGTTACATATAATTTCAAAGATTCTTTCATTAACATGATCTACTTAGATTTACCAAATAAAGTACTACTTGGATTGAATCAAATGGTGATGCATCCAAAACAATAAATCAATTCAAAACATAAAACATGTTAAGGACACAACAAATCATAGTTTATCATGCTAGAGAAGATTTACCAATAATTAAAGCTAAACATGAAAACATATGATTTGTGTGGTTGTTAAATCCAAAACATAAGATAGATTTGAAAGTGATTTTCTTATGATGGAAAACAACAACCAAAGATTCAACCAAGTATATGGATCATGTTACATATAATTTCAAAGATTTTTCCATTAACATGATCTACTTAGATTTACCAATTCAAGTACTACTTGGATTGAATCTCAAAGTGTTGCATCCAAAACAATAGATCAATTCAAAACATAAAACATGTTAAGGATACAACTAATCATAGTTTATCATGCTAAACAAGATTTACCAATAAATAAAACAAAGCATGAAAACATATGATTAAGAAAAGCAAAGCTTACTTAGATGTTTAACTTCATTAATCCAAGCTTTAGCTTTCCAAATGTCCCTCAACCTTCCTTAGCTCATTCCCCTTTGTTTGGCCTCAAAACATCTCAAGGAGGGCCTCTTTTTTCCTCAAAATTTCTATGGGAATGAGCTTCTTTTTTATACCAAAAAAAATGCCCAACGGCTAGTCCCCGGTCGACCTGCCCCTTGCCCGGTCGACCTGCCCTTCAACGGTCAAAAAACAGACCGTTTGAAAGAGAGCCCAACGGCTCTTTCCCGGTCGACCGCGTAGTGTGGCCGGTTGACCGGGTCCATGGGCCGGTCGACCGGCCACACTGCGCGGTCGACCCGGGCCTGGGACCATTTTTCCCCAAAAATGCATATTTCAAAGTAATTTCCTTGTGGGGTCTTTGGGCCATTAAATCAAGCTTGGAAACATGTTTTAAATCAAACTAAGTGGTTTAAAAACATGAAACACAAAAAGCCTAAAATGATTCAAAACTTTAAAACCAAAGGCTTGCTTGATTTCTAAAACTTCTTTTCCAAAATAAAATGCATCCAATGAAAACATGCATGAAACAAATGATTTACAAGATTTAAAACAATGCATGAGTAAATCAAGATTTCAAGTTTTTCTAAATCAATGCAAGTGTGAAAAATCAAATGATGCATCCATCAAATTGCAATACACTAAATCCCTAACAAGAATTGGGTTACTCGTCACAACGATTCCAAACCCTCTAGCACTTAGCCTACTCTCTCCCCATAGATCTTAATCTTACTCTCACATCTGCCCCTTCCGTGGTTGGGAACCATGGGGAAGAGATCTCTCACCTCTCTCATTCCTTGTCCAAATCTAGGGATACCGATTACATCATTACATAATCTTTGCTTTGATCGACACTTATATGTGCACGCTTAACCGCAAGACTACGGTGTCGCCAAGTAGTAGAGGACTAAAGAGTCTGGATTATCGATCCCACGAAGAGAGGATGGAACAAGCAATGAATCCAATTAAAATGAGAATTGAACTAAGATATAGCTAATATAGAAAATTGAATTGAAAAACTAGAACTAGTAAACTATGCAATGTAAACAACTAATTAATAAACTAAAATATCTACACTAAACTAGTGGATGAGTGACGGTGGAAATGGAATATTTAAGGTGAAGATGTGTGAAATATGTATGATTTTAAAACAAGTGGTGTAAAATGTGTATCTAACAATCTAAAAGTGAAATGAACAAAGAAAATTAACAACAATCAAAATAAGAGATTAGGCAATCCAAAATCCACTAAGTATGTAATTAATCTAATCAATGCATGTTTTAATTCAATTCCCAAATCTACAATCCAATTAGCAATCTCTTGCCTAATTGGATTGGATGATATAGCAATAAAGATAAAAAAAAAGAAAATCAAAGGCCAAGATCCCAAAATCATCATCTAGCTACCCTAACAATAGATCATTAAAATCAAGTTACAAAAGATCAAAGATAAGGGCTCTAGAGCATGCTATGTGAGAGAACTTAATCCAACTACAAAGCATCAATTGAAATTATCAGAGCATCAAGTGTAGAGATAGAGCATGAGAAATGAGAGGAATTAGCACAATTAAATCTAAAATCTACTAATCAATCAAGGCACAAGTAGGAAATTTAAACTAAAACATGTATGGAATTGAACTAATCACATTACTTAGCTTCAAAAGGAAAGCCCATTTGATTAGTTGCAACTTAAAGGCTTTCGATTGGTTGATTTGCTTTCACATGGATTGCTTGAATTTGACTTGAAGGCTTTTCATTGGCTCTCTTGCTTTCACATGGATATAGCTTCATTTTGATTGGTTGCAACAAATTTTCCTTCCAAAAAGATATGTGCAAAAAAATAAATAACTAATAATATGTAATTGTTGGGATTTGAACTCATAACCTATTCCATACCAACCCAAGCTCTAACCAATACACCAACCAATCCTTTGTGTTAAAAAATAACTTCTTTAATCTGTAAAGTCTTCTCCTCGTATTTTGGAATTATTTAACGTTTCACCAAGATTTCTTCATGTAACTTCTTTATTGAAATCTCTTCTTGATACCTTGAATCAGTAGCTGGAACGTTGGGGTAGTCGCGGGGTCCACCTACACAAGAGAAATTACATAAGAAATTCGCTATAAATAATCGGATTTATGCATGATAATCCGATAATTTGTTAATGTGATAGAATGATAAAATCTCTGTGTAAAGCAAATAATATGCATATGAGATGCTAATAAAACACTGACTAATGAGGGGTAAAATATGCAAAATTCAACACTCATCACACCCCCAAACCTACATTTTGCTAGTCCCGAGCAAAAACTATGAAGAAAAACTATACTATATGCAAGAAAACACGGTAAAGATCCTAACTCACTTTCGTAGGAATCGCGACTGCACTTAGCTCGTGCAACAAGCCGTTAAACCCCTAGGTTTCCTCTAGTGGACGAGTTTTGTCTCGTGAGGGTTTTCAGCGAATAAATCCCACAAAATTCTTTTTATTGTGAAAAGAAAATATTTTTGATGTCCAACAACCTTTGGCAAGCTAATAAGAATGAGTACTAAGTTAAGAATACTAGCCAACTCCTGAAGATATGTAAGTAAATACCTAAGTCCCTTTGTGTATGTGTGTGTATTTAGCCAATAATCATGCAATCTTCAAGTCGAAGCTCACACAACCTTAATCCCCTTCGAAATACATTTCGCCTTGACTACAGCCTTACAGGACATACTCTCAACAATGGAAGCACACACATTTTACTGACTAACTCTCAGTATGTGAGTTTGAACAAGGCTAAGGACTCACATAATTAATGAAAAACGGAGCTTATGTATAGAAGGATTGATCTCAAAGAATAAGATATAACTAATAGAAGGTGGAATGCTCACTCATTCAACACCAAACCTTCCTAAGGATCCAGTAGGTCTTTCATAGGTTGTAATGGGGTTAGGGTTAATAGGTAGGATAAGGGTTAAATGTGGTTAAGGTTTTTAAGAAGGTAAGGGTCTTCAAGTCTTCATAGGAAGGTCTTCCACTGTCTTCACTTCTTTTTGCTTTGTGTTCTTTATTCCATTCTATCTCTTTTTTGTGCTTACTTTTCTTTGGTTTCCCATATCTTTTTCCTTTTTTTTTTTCATTGTACTTTTCTTTTTGGAATCAACTTTCAAATTCCTTTATTCCTTTAACATCCCTTTGTAGAACATTTATCTTTGGTAGCCCATGTGAAGTCTTCATTGCTAATGCTTAAATCCTTCCTTTCCTCATGTATCCTTACCCTTCTAAAAAACAATAGGTCAAAAAGGCTATATATATGTGGGTGATGAGGCTTGGGTCAATAAAGGAAGGTTTCTTGTAAGATAGGCTCAAGATGGCTACTAAGGGTATAAAATGTAATAGGTAGATTCAAGATTTGGCCATTGGATCTTTTTTTTTCTTTTTTTTAGAATGCGCGCCTATCATCTTCTCCTTAGTTTGGAAAAATGTATCATAAGCTACAAGTCAAGGTTTCTTCGCATTTTGATGTCACCTCTATGGTTAGAACAAGGAATAGCACTTATGAGATTAGAAGTGTTGGACTAAGAAGCTCTAGGAGTAGCTCTTCATTCTACTCAGGAATAGCACAGAAGAGTCCTCACCCAAACGGATATAAATAGGCTCAATCACTCAATGGGTTCTAGTCTCCACTCATGATTCTTTTGGGTCTCTCAGAAGTGATTTGCTCTTCTCTTGAACTACACTCATGTGGCTAAATGTGTAAAAAGTTTTTAGAACTTGTACATGATATGACAACTCTCAAGCTAAAATCCATGGACAATTTTTGAAACTTTTTTTTTCCAGATTTTTAGTGATTTTGGAATTTTTCAAAATTTTTAAGTTTTTGGTATAAATGGAAAACAAGACTTATGTACAAGCAAGATGCAATGCATGAAATGCAGTGCCTTACCCCCAAACCTATTCTAAACATTGTCCCAAATGTTTATGCAGAACAGAAATAAAACAGGACAAGGAAGATAAATTGAAATTTCTAACCATGGAGTGCCGATACACATGTATATTGGGTTGTCTCCCAACAAGCGCTAAGTTTAACGTCTTCAGCCAGACGCAATTTTATGAGGCCAGTTTATCCACGATCCACAAAAAGGACCTCCTCAACAACATTCTCAAGATCCACAAACTCAAGGTACATACTCTTTCAATCTCTGCCCATTTACTTGGAAGGTGCTAACATCTCTGGGATTCAAAAGTTCAACTGCACCATGGGAATGGACTGTCTGAATGACATAGGGTCCTGACCATCGAGACTTTAGCTTACCTGGGAACAAGTGCAATCTGGAGTTGTATAGCAAAACCTTCTGGCCAGGATGGAACTCTTTCTTTAGAATTCTCTTATTATGAAACATTTTGGTCCTGGCCTTATAACTCCTCGCACATTCATATGATTCATTTCTCATTTCCTCCAGTTCAACAAGCTGAAGTTTCCGTTGGACCCATGCCTTTTCTAAGTCAAAGTTTAGGCGCTTGATCGCCCAATATGCTTGATGTTCTAGCTCAACCGGCAAGTGACATGCCTTGCCGAAGACCAACCTGTACGGAGACATTCCGATAGGTGTCTTGAAGGCTGTCCGATATGCCCACAGTGCATCATGCAAATGCAAAGACCAATCTTTCCGATTTGGATTGGCTGTCTTCTCCAGGATGTTCTTGATCTCACGATTGGAAATTTCTACTTGCCCGCAGTAGTATGGGGATGGTGCGGTGTGGCAACTTTGTGAGTGATGTGGTACTTTCTCATTAAAGCTTGAAATACTTGGTTGCAAAAGTGCTTACCACCGTCGCTGATGATTGCGCGAGGTATACCAAAGCGAGCGAAAACTTGGTTTTCCAAAAATTCAACCACAACCTTGTGGTCATTGGTCTTGCAAGGAATGACTTCTACCCATTTAGACACATAATCAACCGCAACAAGAATAAACTGATAACCAAAAGAAATGGGAAATGGTCCCATGAAGTCTATACCCCAAACATCAAACAACTCAACGATCAAGATAGGTTGTTGGGGCATTTCATTCCTCTTAGAGATCCTCCTTAATCGTTGACACCGGTCACAGCTCCTACAATGCTCATGTGCATCCTTGAAAAGGGTAGGCCAAATAAATCCAGACTACAGCACCTTTGCTGCTGTCTTTTTACCAGAAAAATGTCCACCGCAAGCATGGTTATGACAGAACTCAAGTATGCACTTTTGGTCCATCTCGGGTACACACCTCCTAATGATTTGGTCAGGGCAGTGTTTAAACAAATAGGGATCATCACAAAAATAGTATTTAGCCCTAGACAAGAAGCGAAATTGGTCATTTTTAGACCAATTGCTTGGTGTTTTCCCGGTCACCAGATAGTTAACTATATCTGCATACCACGGGGTTTTACTTTCAACAAAAAACAAATGCTCATCTGGGAAGGTTTCTAAAATCGAATGGTCTTCAGAGGAATTGACAATCAAATGCGAAACATGGTCTGCTACCACGTTTTCAGACCCCTTCTTATCCCGTATCTCTAGGTCAAATTCTTGCAAAAGCAGTATCCACCTTATCAACCGAGCTTTAGCATCTTTCTTGCTCAATAAATATTTCAATGCGGCATGATCAGTGAAGACAATGACTTTTGACCCTATGAGATAGGATCTGAACTTATCCAATGCGAAAACGACAGCCAGCAATTCCTTCTCAGTGGTGGTATAGTTAAGCTGTGCGTCGTTAAGGGTCCTACTAGTATAGTAAATGATGTGAGGCAATTTGTCTATTCTCTGTCCCAGTATAGCTCCAAGAGCATAGTTAGAAGCATCGCACATCAATTCAAAAGGTTTCATCCAATCAGGAGGACGGATAATGGGTGCAGATGTCAACTCTCGTTTCAAACGATCAAAAGATTCTAAACATGTAGCAGAAAAATCAAAATTAGCATCCTTTGCTAAGAGATCACAGAGATGGCGAGCAATTTTACTGAAGTCCCTGATAAAGCGTCGATAGAAGCCTGCTGACCCAAAAAGGCTCTCACCTCTGGCACAGTTTTAGGAGGGGGCAGGTTCACAATCAAGTCGACCTTGGCTTTATCTATTTCAATGCCCTTACTTGACACAATATGACCCAAAACAATGCATGACCTGACCATAAAATGACACTTCTCCCAATTCAAAATCAGGTTCTTTTCCTTACATCTTTGCAATACCAAGGTCAAGTGGTGCAAACAACTATCAAAACTTGAGCCAAAAACAGAAAAGTCATCCACGAAGACTTCCAAAAATCTTTCCACCATGTCTGAGAAAATGCTCAACATACACCTTTGAAAAGTCGCAGGTGCGTTGCACAGGCCAAACGGCATACGCCTATAGGCAAATGTGCCAAAAGGATAGGTGAATGTTGTCTTCTCTTGGTCCTCGGGGGAGATATGGATCTGGTTATACCCTGAATAACCATCCAAGAAGCAATAGAAAGCATGGCCAGCTAATCTTTCCAACATCTGATCAATGAAGGGTAATGGAAAGTGGTCCTTCTTGGTCATTGAATTCATTTTTTTGTAATCAATACAGACTCTCCAACTTGTTTAAACACGAGTTGTGACCAGTTCATTGTCCTTGTTGGCGACAACGGTTACGCCAGATTTCTTGGGTACTACTTGGACAGGACTCACCCATTGACTGTCAGAAATCGGGTAGATAATCCTAGCATCTAAAAGCTTGATTACTTCTCCCCTCACTACTTCCTTTAGGACCGGATTCAGTCGCCTTTGCGGTTCACGACATGGTTTGGCACCTTCTTCTAGATGAATCTGGTGCATAACTATAGAGGGACTAATTCCTTTAATGTCCGAGATGGTCCAACCTAGGGCACTCCGATGGTCTTTCAGTACATCCAGTAATTTCTTTTCTTGCTCTTCCTCAAGGTCTGAGGCAATAATTACTGGGTTGCTAGCAGAGGGCCTCAAGTAGGCATACTTTAAATTCTCGGGTAATGGTTTCAATTCTAACTTGGGTGGCTCAACAATAACTGATTTTTTTTTTACCTTAGATTCAGAGGTGGATGTAAAGATAGGCTCAATTTTCTGCTTCCATTGGCCAACATCCATCGGCTGGGCTGAATCCAATAATGCATTAACTTCGCATATGGACCCGTTGATGTCTATGTTGGCATTGAAGTGAGCCAGACATTCCTCCAGCAGATCTGTGTAACATTATGATTGAACTATTTGATCAACTAATGTGTCAATCATATTTACTTCCTCATCATCATCTAGGTCTGATGTTTGGAGTCCGTTATGAAAAACATTCAACTATAACTTCATGTTCCCGAAACTAAGTGTCACAACCCCATTCTTGCATCTAATCACTGCATCTGATGTTTTAAGGAACGGTCGACCAAGAATGACAGGAATATATCGGTCGGGGTTGCCACTGGTTCGGTATCTAAAATCAAAAAATCAACCGGAAAATAAAAATCCTTAACTTTCACGATCACATCTTCAACCACACCTTTCGGATACTTGACTGACCTATCAGCAAGACAAAGGGTAATATCAGTCTTTTTCAGTCCTCCTAGGCCCAACTGCGTGTACACGGAGTACGGCAGTAAATTCACGCTTACCCCAAGATCAAGGAGACACCTCTCCATAATGGAGTCTCCTATTTGAATGGTAATGGTAGGGCAACCAGGGTCTTTGTATTTAGGTGCAATGGTTTGCTGGATCAACCTTGATGCTTGGGCTGCCATCACAGTGGTCCTGGGCACTGAGGTTTTTCGCTTGACAGTGGTCAGGTCTTTCAAAAACTTGGAGTATGAAGGGATTTGCTTTATGGCATCAAGGAGGGGTATGTTTATTTGGACATTTTTGAAAAATTCGAAGATTCCCTCAAAGTGATCCTTCTTCCTAGTCTCTTTCAAACGGTGTCGGAATGGTGCTCTAGGTACTCCTTTCGAGGATGATGGGTCAACTATAATGGGCTTCTGAATATGCTCTCTTTGTGGGTCTCCTCTTGGTATGGATTCTCCTTTCTCTCTCTTTTTCTCTTTCTGAATTCTCCTTCAAATCTTTCTTCAAATTCTCTCTCTCGGGTTCGACAACTTTCCTCGAACTCTCTGGTTTTCCTAAAAGAATCTTCTCTTTTTGATCCTCTTCAGGCATCTCAACTCTATTGTCAACAGTTTTTCCTGATCTCAGTGTATGGATCGCCTACACATGCTCATTACTCTCTACCGAACACTGGCCTCTAGGCTGATTGGGCTATCCTTTTGGATTAGGAATGGTTTGGCTCGGGAATTGGCCCTTTTCTCTCTCGGACAACAGTAAGGTGAGCTGACCTAATTGGGCTTCTAGTTTTGCAATGGACTGGCTCTGGGCCTGGTTAGTCTACTCTTGGATTTGAATGAATTTGGTCAACAGGTTCTCTAGATGAGAGGATTGCTGAGGGGCTTGTGCTGGTGTAGAATAGTTAGGCATCTGATCTGGGACTAGTTCCCTACATTGGTTCTGTGGTTGGAATTGATGTTGTTGGTGAAATTGATTCTGCTGTGTGGGCTGCTGAGGATGAGGAACCATGAGATGATTAGTTTGAGCAGGTAGTTGATATTGCTGCCTAGGACACTGCGATCGGAATCCGGGCAGACCTCCCTGGGACTGAATAGGCTCAGCTTGACGGTATGAAAAATTGGGGTGGAACCTATTGTCTGGGTGGTAGGTCTGACTGAAAGTGTTAACAGTTGGTTTCCGCAAGTTTCCGTAGGAATTCAGTGCATTGGCTTGCTCGGCCTTGACAAATGGCAGACTAGGGCAATTCTCAACCGTGTGCTCACAACTATCGCATAACACACAAACATGATGTAGTTCACTCATACTTCTCAAGGTGGGATCATGTTGCTGAGGGGTGGGTTGGCATGACATCACAGACATAGATCCTATTTTTTTGCTCAAATTTTCCACTCCCTGAACTAAATTGGTCATCACATTTTTCAACTCAGGGTCCTATTTGATGTTGTACATTCCAGGCTTCTGGATCCCTGTCTCATCTCTCTCTAAGTCTTTCCTATTATTGCTCCAATTCTGTGAATTTCCGCAAGCTTGACAAGGAATTCATATGCTTGATTGGCAGTTTGATTCATGAATTCTCCTTTGTGCATTGATTCAATCAAGATATGCTGGAGGTTCGTAAGACCTCTATAAAAGAAATGTATCAACTCTCCTTTGTCAATCCCGTGATGTGGGCATTTGATCACTATGGTCATGGAATCTCTCCCAGGTTTCGGAAAACTCTTCCTCGAGTCGTCCCCTAAAGTTCCTGATGGCACTCCTAAACTGCTCAGTTTTGCTCACTGCGAAAAATTTGGACATGAACTTTTTGACAAGCTCATCCCAAGTGGTAATGGAGTTTGGAGTTAAGGAATTCAGCTAAGCGGCTGCATGATCTTCTAGCGAGAGGGGAAACAACCTAAGCTTCATGGCTTCACTGTCCAAATTTTGATTTTTAAACGTGTGGCAGATGGTCAGGAATTTGTTCAAATGAATATAGGGCTGCTCACACTCTGATCCATAGAATTTTGGTAACATGTTGATGGTGGCGGGCTGGATCTCAAATTGGTTCACATTATTCTCTGGCAAAACTATACAACTAGGTGAAGTGGATGAAAATGGTGCAAATAGTTCATTGAGGGTCCTTTGCTGAGGGTTTTGGGCAGCCATTGTGGGTACTATGGGTGGGGCGGGTAAAGCAAGGTAATCAATCCTCACTAATCGGCCTTGGTCACGTATCCACACTCGCATACAATTGCGACTTACCTAGCAATGCAATGGTCCGCTCAATGAAATGAATGCAACATAACAAGAAAGTTCAAAAATTAAATAAAAACCTAATCTAAACTAAGGTTACCTAAAAATTAAATAAAAACCTAATCTAAACTAAGTTTACCTAAAAGAATTTTAGACAGCTCCTAACTGTGAAGATGACACTCTGGCCTTCAACCTAGACCTATGAAACGGAAATCCTGGCCAGTTAACCGCCAGATAGATGGTGGGATCATGATGCACTAGGCGAAGGCTCCTCTTAAAAACCAACTCCTCGAACAAAAAGTTGTCTCCCTATTTGGCAAGATAGTGGCCAAGGGACAAGGTTTTCTTAGGCACCAGAAAATCCGCCAAGGCACACAATTGGCACAACCGTGGTGGTCTTCCCTATTGAGCTCATAACCTAAGGTCATGTTTCTACTCAATTTTATTATGATTTATTGGTTCTAAACTAAGTGAGAATTAAAATGAAATCCTAAGGGCAAGGAAACGGTGATGAAATCCGAATCCTTATCTTGTTGGGGTAATTTGCCCTTTACTAATAATGCACCAAATTGCAAGTGTATTTAAAAAAATTACACTATAAAGCAAAGAACAACCAATAAAGTAAAGCCGCTTGCAAGGGATTCGCGGGGTTAGGAAATTCAAACCTCCCGATTATTTCGGGGGACGAATCAGTTGTCGTCAACTCACACCACGGACACCAATTTCTATGTACGAATGTGAGGGGCTGCGACGGTATAGTCCAACCGTCCTCCTTCCCTACAAGCAATTTATTGCAATTCTACTAAACAACTAACTACTTAAGTAAAGTGCGTAAAGTAAAGTGAATAGCACTACAAGAAACTTGACATTTAGCTGCGAAATTTTTCGCGGCTAAAGGTCTTAAAGTCGTGGCTAAAAGTTTTAGCGGCAATATTTTGATCGCCGCTGAGTCGTTGCTAATAGTGCTGTCACTAATTGTTTTAGCCGCAATTTTAAAACATCGCGGCTAAAAGTTGGACTTTTACCCACAACTTAAAAATTGTAGCTAAAAGTCTAATAATTAGCTGCAAGATTTATTGCCGCTGATTTAAAAAATTGTTGTCACTAAAAGTATAAAATCGCCGCTAAAAATTTGTTACCAACATATGAAAGTAGGGGTTTAGGGGCGATCTTAGGTCGCGGCTAAAAGTTTAATTTTAGCGGCAACTATAAGTCGCCACGAAAAGTAGTGTGTATAGTAATTTAGTGGCAACTTGTTATCGCGGCTAAATGTTTAAATTTTAGCTGCGATGTATATCGCCACTACAAGTACTAGATATAGAACCTTTAGTGGTAGTTTTAGCGGCGACTTGCAATCGCAGCTAAACGTTTTACTTTCAGCTACGACAAAAAGTCATCACTAAAAGTATTAAGTATAATAGTGCTACCGACGACTTGTTCCCACGACTAAAAGGTTAAAATTAATTAAAATGAAAAATAAAATTAATTTCTTGATCCATTTTCAAATTTTCATGAACCTGCTTATATAATACGAGAAAAATGAAACATTCATCACCATCAAGTATTAGAAAATAACCTCAAATTTAAAAACATTAAGTTCTAAGGTACTTTAATAGCAAGAATAAAGTTTACATTAGCAAAGAAAAAATATAAATAAAATAAAATAATAATTATCATCCGACTTTTGAGTAGTTATGCATCTCATTGGAATTTGGCGTGACTCCTTGAATTGCTGGAGGAGGATGTTAAGCTAGGACTGTAACACAACTTGCACTTGTGCATGTTGCGATTCTGTCTGGGACTGGAGCGTTGCTTGCACTGCTAGTTGAGACTCTAAGGACTCCATTCGCGAAGGCATCTCACTATTCTCCTTTTCCAACAACTCCAAGTGCCTTGCATCCGCCTTAGCTGGCCTCTTAAACTCCTCATTCTCCCTCTAGCCGCGCATGGATTCGCAACCCAACTATAGAGGTCTTGGGCTTTGGTCTAACCCAAGACCACGTATATATCCTGATCGCTCTGGTCCGAGGACTGCCTCGAATCTCTGGTCCTTAGTCATGGGAGGAGTGCAATCCGCTGGTGGCTAAGGCTGTAATCTCTTAAGCTCCTCCTACATTAAAAAATCAATTGTTATTATTTATCAATTTAATATTATACAAAATATAAGAAGATTGATAAGAAAATAGAAAAGGAAACAATAAGTTACATAGACTTTTTGCGAAGTTGAATCCACCCAAACTTTTTTCTTCTTGCTATACTGGGTACTGAACCACAATGTAGTCCAAGAAGGCTCCTCCCCCATCTCAAGATTACGCTGTCATTATACAAGTTAACACAAATAATATATACTCAATAATAAATTCCCAGAAACATTATGAGAGAAGTTTACACTATCATAGCTGATTCGAGCAAAAGCCTTCGTCTCAGCAACATGACCAATTTTTTGCTTTTCTTGGTTCTCCTTATTCCTATTACTCATTTTCTGCATTTGGGTACCATTTTCTTGGTTCTCCTTATTCCTATTACTCATTTTCTGCATTTGGGTACCATGAATTATAAGTATGATAGATAGATTAAAAGGGTAGACAATATAACTTAATTAACATGCATACCTTAAAGTCCTCAGATCCAAAATACCTAACAAGATCAACCCAATCATTGTTGTTCGCACATGAGGGGGGATTCTCCAATCTCATCTCATCGGTACCATACTTGCAATAATTATCCTTATGCAACCTGTGTCGATAATCCCTATATGGTTATCTTACTCAATAACATCATATGGTTTACAAAAACAAAAATACAAACAAAAAAAAATCATATACTTTACAAAGAGTTTTTGAGAATGAGCTTTATTACTATTAGGTTAAAATCATGTGGAGAGAAAGACCCACACAGACCTAAAGAAGATGTTCCTCATTGTGACATTGTGTCATAGTATTTGCCCATAGAACAGGCAAAAAACCCTCAATAATTCCAAGAATGCCTTGTCTTTTTGGGGACTATGTAGGATGACTGTACATGATGTTTGTAAAGACTATAAGAAGTGTTACAGAGAGATGATGAAAATAATGAAACTACTTGTTTTGATTTCATTGCGACATTCTGTCAAACATCATTTGCACATAGAACCACCAAAAAAAAAAAAAAAAAAAACCAACATAGAATTGAAAAAAAAAAAAAAAAAAAACAGTAACATGCCAAAAAGATAAGATCTTGGTCTCCTAAAAAAATCATTGATTATAAAAAAAGCAAGCAAATGAATAAATGTGATTTTAAGCTCTAAAATTACCCAAACAACATTAGCTACAGATGCCTGTGAACTGCCCAGTTAGGTACTACATGCATAATAAGAGAACTAATAGTAACATGAAGTCCGGACATGAAGAGAGTGCCTGTGAACTGCCCACTTACGTAGATGGACTAACGTCTGTGGGTGAAATGAGCCGTGCCCAGTGGGTCCGGGACCTAATAGTAATTAGTAACATCCAAAAGACGTTAGTATTAGGTAACTGAATATTACTCTTGTTTAAACCATTCAACAAACAAACATACAACAAACATGCATTCAATATATTTTTTTTCACATTTCTAACCTCAACTGAACCATTACACCAAGATATTAAATAAATCAGAGGTCAAGGTAAACACATGATATACAATTACTGTCTCCAAAATAATACCTGAGAAAGACCCTTGATTATAGAACCAATATTTGGAATGGCAAACCAATAAATGTTTGAATCAATCAGCTGGCGAGACTGCAATTATGAAGAATGCGTTCAAAGCAAGTCAGGATAACCCAAGATCATAAAATATGATTGAAATCAAATTACAGTATTTCAATGTTTTCAAAATCAAATTGCAGTATCCCAATGAGACATTTTTATGGTTGCATGTTTGCTAGGAGAGATGGTGAAATGGGATGTGTATAAATATAGCACAGTGATCTTAAAGTCTTAAACCTGGCGATTTTCTTCACCCTTTTGCCCTTCGTGATCTGCACGCCAAACCACCATGGATGGAGGGGCAGCCTCCATTCAATCCGACCCTTCATCCCTAATGCATCAGATCCGATCCATGCTTTCCTATGCTGATGACCGCAATGTAAAAATCTCCATCATTAAATCGATCTTGAATAAAAAACAAGAATATGCTTTGCCTGTTGATCTCCCACGTGACCTCATTCTTGAAGCAAAGGTGCAATTTGGGTATGAAAGGATCTCTGATACTTCAATCAGATCTATGTCCCACCCATTGGTTGATTCAAATGCTGATGCCAATTGCAAAAACCAATCTGATTCTTCAATCAGATCTACGCCCCACCCATCTACTGATGCAAGTGCTGCTGCAAATCTTAAAACTCAGTTTGATCCCTCAATCAAATCTGCACCCCACCAATCGTTGGATACAAGATCTGCTGAAATTTGGAAAAGCCAGATTTTGCATGCTGAAAACGAATTAGGCAGAATGTTATCTGATAAGAAATAGCTGGATTGGAATTCTCATATTGGCAGGCACTAGATCCGTCCAACACAAACACCATTCAAATCAAACAGGGCGCTGATCCCCCTCCTAGGGCAGAGACATGGTCTTCACTCTTCTCACATCAAGTAGGGCGTGCAAGGGATCTAAAGCTCCATAAACAGCCATTAAAGGACCCTCACCATCATATTGAATTTGATGAAGAAGACTCAACAGAAGCAATGCAGAATTGGGGGAATTCACTCGTTGGCTACTTCATTGGGAATACCCCACCAACTCATGATATTAAGCTATGTTTAGAGAAGGCATGGCGAATTAGGGATTTGGATATTATCCCAATGGCTGAGGGTTTCTTCTTATTCAAATTTCCTGCATACGACATTGGCCAACGAATTCTTGATGAGGGTCCTTGGTTTGTGTATGGTCACCCATTAATCTTGAAAAGATGGTCTGCAGATATCACTACGTGTAGGCAGAATTTGGAATCTATTCCAATATGGGTCCGGCCACCTAATCTGAATTTCTTCTTCCGATCAAATTCTGCCCTTGGTAAAATTGCTAGTGTTCTTGGCAACCCAATATGTATGGACCATGCTACAGCTGCAGGTACTAGATATGCATTTGCTAGAATCTGTGTTGAAATAGAAGTTGATGCTGAACTTCCATCTGAGTTGCGTATGAAATACAAAGATAAAACAATAATTCAAAAAGTGGAGTATGCTTGGAAACCAAATCCATGCAAAACATGCAGAACCTTTAATCATGGGGATAGATCTTGCCCATTAAAGGTGGATACAAGTAAGCCAAAGAAAGTTTGGGTGGCCAAGAAAGTAGTAGATTCATCTACTGAGCTGAAACAAGGGGTAGAGCATCATCAGAGTACCTCAAATGAAAAGAATCATCATACAGTAGAGAAAGAGGGGGAATGGAATGGAATTAAAGGAAAGAAAAACTCAGAAAGGGTAATATCTCCTGATAAGAACAACTCCACCAGCCCTAAACAACGTTCACCTTCAGGTACTTCTATAGTTCAGAACACCTCCAACAGATTTATGAGCCTTTCCAATCTGGATGGGGACTCTCATGCATCTACAGAAGATATATCTACCACTATAGCCTTGGTTTTGGGGGAAATTGATGCAAGCATGACTCAAACAACTTCAGATATGCCAGTACCTCAACATAAAAATTTATCTTCCATTCATCAATTAGATAAAAGTTTGCTTGTAAAAATTCCAAGCACAAATGCAAAGCATGGGACAGGAGCACCTGGGGTCATCATTAAGGAAAGCCGTAATTTTCTATGCCCAAGTTGGGAGCACTGAACCAGAGTCTCCAGCCTCTGCCCCCAAGAAACACAACAGTGGCTGAGGAGATAGTGGGTCCAGGAATCAAATAAACAACAATTTCCAGAATATTGGAATTGTTATGCAGGATAGTTGGGGAGTTTTCCAGAATATAGTGGGTCCAGGATATAGTGTTGTTTTCATATGCAAACAACAACAGTTTCCAGAGTGCTACAATAGACATGCAATTACTAAATTCAGACACTGTCACAAGAGATCCTTTCATAAACTTCAAATTGTTACCCCTGTAGTCACATTTGATACCCTCCACATAAGAAGGATATTGTAAATTTTCTTTTATTACTTTTAAAGTCACATTATGAGAATGTATCAATGAGTTCAGTAAATTGCTTTTTTTGGTAAGTAGATGTATCACTTAGACTTTGCACCTGATACATTTCTATTGTTTTTTTATCATGGAATTTGAGGGTTTAATCTAGGTTGACATGAAAACAAGTCCAATCACATGAATCCATCAATCCAATCTAAGCAGCAACTACTAAGTCCTCCTTCACACTTTCTATTTGCTCTTTCAAGATCAGGCTAGAGTGACCAAACATGGATCAATTGTCTAGAGACATGCAGCATTTCTCCTCCAGAATGATCGAACCAAACTCTTTCCTCTCTATTGCCTGCACCTGTGCGACCTTTGATTAAGCACCCCCGTCATGTACCCCCTTACCCGAAGCCTTTAATTAATATTATCTCTCAATCCTCATGCCCTACAAAAGAGTTTTTTCAACCTGGACCATATTTTGCCAATTGAACCCTAATCAGCTACTCTTTTACAAATTTTCCATTAAAAACATCTTCTCAGCATTATGTTAACCCTCAATCTCTATCTTGAATCTGACAAGCCCAAGTTTCTTCCCTACACACTGTGGAGTTATCAACTAGAATAAAATTACATAAACCTAACTAACCTGGTTGAAAACATCATATAGTGCCATTTTTTACTAAAAAAAAGAAAGGGAAAGATTAACAACAAATAGAGAGATTGATTGAGTTCCTCTGCCACTGGAAATATTCACCACTCGCGTATACCTATGTGATAAGAGAGACTCAAACACAGCACAGCATCTCTATAACCTAATTGGTTAAAACGCCTTCATTCAGACCCTACTTAAACCATTTATTCACTAGAATCAAGAAAGATCATACTTCTGTCTGTCCTCTCCCAGTTCCATATCAAACCCCATTAAAGAGAAAAACCCAAACAAGTGTAAATCCCAAAGTGAGAAAACCTAAAAAAAAATAAACCCTAAACCCTCAACATTGTATTCAGAGAAACAGAAAGAATTTCGAGAGCCATGGCAATCATCATCAACACCTTCGATGATTTCAAACACAACGTTCTAGATGCCATGAAATCGATAATCCATCATATTTACAGAATAGCACCATTATCGATTCTAAACAATCAAATACCAGACGGTCCATTGAAATCGATCGGATCGATTTGCGTTGATGTTGGAGAGAATCCACATTCAAAGAAAAAGGGAGAGAGGGTTACTAAGATAGAGAGGGGTTTACAAAAACAAAAAAAAAAGTTATACAGGGAGGGGGTTACCGAGATAGAGAGAGGGTTCGAATCTGCTGGGGAGGATACTTGTGCACCGCAGACAGAGATCGAGACCGAGAGAGTTTTTCCCCTTCTGCGTTTTGGAATGGCGAGAGAGACAGAGACTGAGAGGGTTCCACTTCCGCGTTTTGGAATGGCGAGAGAGACAGAGACCGAGAGGGTTCCCCTTCTGCGTTTTGGAATGGCGAGAGAGACACAGAACGAGAGGGTTCTCTTTATTCTACTATTATAGAGTAAAATCGATGGCGGGAAGGAATGGGTTTAGGGCGCGGGACTTAATTACTAATTGAGTAATGAAAGGAGTAGTAGACCAAAGTCCTATAATTCACCCTTATTTAATTTAGTGAACCAAATTTATTTTGTTAATAGAAATACTTTACCATGTCAGCTCATTGATAAAAACATGAGCCATTAAAAATAAATGGCTCCTCTTGCTATTGGCCCTAAACAAATTTTAATCAAACTAAAATTGAATCCATCAAATTTATTACTTTTAAACCATCTAAATAAAAAATTTATATGATGGTAGGACCAAGTCCTTGGATAATCCTCCTCTTTTATCGAATGGACCCAAGTTTTTTTTTTTTCTAATTGAGAAATTTTATAGTGAGCCTACTTATAAAAATATAATCCATTAAAAATAAATGCCTCCTCTTGATGTGGGTCCTTAACAAATTTTAATCGAACTAAAATTGAGCCCATCAGATTTGTCACTTATTAAGTCACTTGAATTAAAAATATAAAAGGTAAAATTCAAATGCTTTATAGTAGTTAATCTAATGAAAATCCCATCGGATATCGAAATTTTTTCTTGACCTACTCCCCAGTAACAGAACCCACTTATTAAAAAAAACTAAATCACTTATAATAAATGCCTCCCTAATAAGCCCTCAAATAGATTTTATTCCTATAGGAGATGGGTTCAATGTCATATTTATTATTTTAAAAAATGTCAATAAATTATTAAGAAAAAGTTCAAGTAGTATTCTTGTAGTCAATGTGGGCTACATAATTGATCTGTAAATTAAAAAGAAGACCAGAAAAAAATTATAATATGAGCATATTAAATTGATAAAGATTAAACAGTGATACCGCATGGTATGATTTAGGGCCAATATTTTACATTACAGTTGTTAATAATGGAAATCAACATCATTCTCTAGCATTTTATAATGTTATGGATTACTTTGGATATTTTCTCAAATATTTTTGGGGTAAAATCATTTTACGCAACAACGACTGCGTTGGATAGAGAACATTATGTGGTCGATACCGTAATGATGTTATTTATTGGGATCAACCAATACCGTGATTCTCATCCATTCCTTAGCGTAAGAAAAATGGTTGATTCATAATGGAGCTCCGCACGTATTTCAGTCACACGCGTAGTCTACTGAACGCCCTCAATTTCGCTCTTTAGTATATTTTTTTAGTTCAAATCTCAACCCAACTTGATTTTAAGAATCATTGATTATGCTAGAAGACTTTGTTAGCATCTTTAATAGTGTATGATCAATTGTGCAGTGCGACCCACCCCATTCAAAGTAAAATCTGAAGATGCCCCATAAAAAAAGTATAGCTAAAAGTAAGACACATAAGAAATTAGCCATGAAAAAAAGGTTGTTGCGAAACTCTTAGACTCCTAGACCACATTAATGGTGAAAGATTAAAACTCACCACCAATTCTCTTTCCCCTCCAAAATGACATTTAGCCACGACATATGAGTTGTCACTAAATATGATCACTATAATAACTTCACTAAAGTAAGTCTTTTGTGGCTAAGATAAAATTGTGGCTATTAGTGTCGCCACTGAAAACCAGCTATCATATAATATATTTTTAGTGGCAATAGAAAGTCGCCGCAAAAGGGGGCGGAAATAAGACAACTAAGCAAGTAGCCACGAAAATAAAAAGTTGCCACTAAACTCCTAGACTATTAATGGCAAAAAAGAAAACTCGCCACTAAATGTCCATCCCCTCCAAAATGACCTTTAACTACAACATATAACTTGTCATTAAATGTGACCACGTAATACCTTTAGTGTCAACATCAGGCGTCACCACTAAATGTGAGTTTTTAGTGGCGAAACGTATATTATGGCAAAAAATATTGCCATTAAAAGTCGACTTTCTTGTGATATATTTTTAGTGGCAATATAAAGTAGCCACAAAAAATAAAACAAACAGTGGCAAAAAATATACCGCGACTAAATGTAAGAATCTAAGAAATTAGTGGCGATCATAAATAGTTGTCACTAAAACCGTACACTATTAGTGGCGATGAATTAAAACTTGCCACTAAATCTCTTTCCCTCCAAAATCCCATGGCGCCAAAAACTCTCGCCAAGGAATTAGTGACGAAACTTAGCTGCAACATATAAGTTGCCACTAAATGTGGGCATTATAATACCTTCAGTGGCGACATCAAATTTTTGCCACTAAAGGTGAGTTTTTAGTGGCGAAAATTAGACCGCGGATAAAAAAGTCGCCACTAAAAAACTAACTTTCTTGTAGTGTAGGTCACGGGCTAATCCGCAACCAAAATTATTACAACTTTGATAATAAATACCTAATACAACCAACTAAGAAAGCAAATAAATGTCTAAACTAATCCTAAACTAAGAAAGCAAGCAAAATCTTCAAGTTTTTCAATGTATTTTTCCACTCTAAAGGAAAGATAAAAAAAAATACCCTAAGCTAAAAATTAGTTCAACTCTATGAAATTCAAAGCTTTTCGATGCCTCTCCTCGGCAACGGCGCTAAGAACTTGATCGATACTTATATGTGCACGCTTAACCGCAAGACTACGGTGTCGCCAAGTAGTAGAGGACTAAAGAGTCCGGATTATCGATCACACGAAGAGAGGATGGAACAAGCAATGAATCCAATTAAAATGAGAATTGAACTAAGATATAGCTAATATAGAAAATTGAAGTGAAAAACTAGAACTAGTAAACTATGGAATGTAAACAACTAATTAACAAACTAAAATATCTACATTAAACTAGTGGATGAGTGATGGTGGAAATGGAATATTTAAAGTGAAGATGTTGAAAGTCCGGGATCCTAACCCGAGAGGGGGGGGGGGGGGGGGGGTGAATCACTTAATAACTAATTATGGCCAATTTTAACTTCTTAACAATCAACTAGTCACATGTGATGATTAACATACAATATGCGGAAGCTTAAACAAAACAATCACCACAAAGAAAACACCACTATACAAGGATTTATAGTGGTTCGGCCTCAATGCCAACATCAACTACCTGCTTGTGATCCAACACCCCATCGGATTTCCACTATTTATGCTTTTCAAAAGGCTAAGCAATAACCTTTACAATATGCTTTCCATGGCTAAGCAATAACCTAACAATGTTGTTTTTCTAGGTTAAACAACAACCTATCAATGTGCTTTTCTAGGTTAAGCAATAACCTTTACAAGAGATGATTTCTCAAATAAGTATCTACACTAACACTTTAAGAGATTACAATTTAAGCTAAATTTAATTGCCTCTAAAATAGGCGGATAAGAAAGTTTAATTCAACTCACACAACACTCTATGAAATGCTAAGATGAATGCTCATGAAGTGTGTGTGTGAAAACTTCAATCAAGTTTAGAATGAAGGCTCAATTAATATATGCTTAATGCATTTTAAAGTTTAAAGCTCACAAAGATTTGATAGAAGTGAAATGCAAATCACATGTACAAAATACTAACTTGTTGATGATATGAAAATCAAAAGCTCACAAGTTGTATGAAATTAATTATGTCTAAACATGTGATGCATGTGCAATGTTGTTTTCAAAAACAAAAGTTTAACTAAGGTTCAAATGAATGAAAACAATAATATGAATCAACCAAGTAAATGAAACATGTTACTAAAGAAATCAAAGGTTTTGACAAAACATGTTTTATAAAGTTTTAAAACAAACTTGGTTTGAAATCAAGGATGAAGAATCCAATCCAACTTAAATCAAAGATTAAGAGAAGTGATGGATTCAACACATCATAGTTAACATGTTAAAATTAATTTACCAATAATTTAAACAAGGCATGAAACATATGATTAACAAAAAGTAAAGCTTACTTAGAGATTTAACTTCATTAATCCAAGCTTTAGCTTTACTAATGACCCCTTGGTCTCTCTTAATTCATTCCCCTTTTTCTTGCCTCCAAACACCTCAAGGAAGGCTCTTTTGTCTTCTTTGATCAACCACTTTTTCAAGGGAATGAACCTCATTTTATACTCAAAAAATGAGTTCTGGCGTGTCTCCGGTCGACCCCCACTTTACCCCGGTCGACCTGGCTTTAACGGTAAAAAATCTGACCGTTTGAAAAAGTAGCGCAACGACTCTTTTCTCGGTTGACCGGCAGTGTGCGCTGTCGACCGAGTCCATGGGCTCGGTCGACCGAGCACACTGCAGGTCGACCTGGGCCCAGGGACCAAAACCCCCAAAAATGCATATTTCAAAGTATTTCTTTGAGGGGACTTTTGGGTCATTAAATCAAGCTTGGAATCATGATTTAAATCAATCTAAGAGTTCTTTTAAAATCATGAAACATAAAAAGCCTAAAATGATTTGAAAGATTTAAAACATGCTAGCTTGATTCATAAAACTTCTTTTTTTAAATTAAATGCATCCGAGATTAAAAACAAAACATGCATAAATCAATAGTTCTACAAGTCTAAGAAACAATACATGTGTAAATCAAGATTTCAACATTTTCTAAATCAATGCATGTGTGAAAATTCAAATGATGATTAAAATGATAATGCATCCATCAAATTGCAATATACAAAATCCCTAACAGTCTTCCCCTTTGCAATTTGATGGCAAACCTTATTCAACACTGATTTTCACACAAAGTCTTTAGCTCCCCTTAGGCCGGACAAGACTTGAAATCTTCTTTGGATGCTTCTTCACTTAGCTTGGGCTCTAGGTCTTTTTCTTCATTCTCCTTGATGCTTGGAGTTTGATCATTCTTCAAGCTTTCTTTTCATTGGCCAAGCATCTTCTTTTAGCTCCTAAGCTTTCTCTTCTTTCACTCTCCCCCTTTGACCATGCACTCTCTCCCTTTTGGCAAGATATGCATTCTCTCCCCGTTTAGACAACTTGAACACTCTCTCCCCCTTTGACATTAAATTGCAAAGGATCCTACACACATAGAACAAAGAAAATACATTTGAGTAGCACCTGTTAACAAAAGAAATCGAAAATAAAATTCATAACAGGCCATCATGTATGAATAGCAATCTAAAAGGGTAAAGAGCCAATACAAGGGTGAATTTGATCAAAACTAATACTTTCTATGAAGGTTTACACTCCCCCTCAATCCATTCTCTCCTTTTGTCAAACTTTTGACAAATATTTAACTATTTGGAGCAAGAAGAAGATAGTTTTACCAATTGAGGGTAAACTTCAAGGAAAGAATTAGACACATATAACTATAGAACTCAATATGATCAAATTACCATTATAAAGATACCAATTGACGGGAAGCTATAGGATAATTAAAGAGCAAGGTCAAAATGATAAACTATCATGGATACCAATTGAAATATATATAAAACAAATATATCAATTGAGATTAAAGGATATGACAATTAAAAAAATCACTCTAAAATGGAGATTGAAGGATATGACTATTAAAATAATCACTCTAAAATGGAGTTAAGGAATATACCTATTAGGGTCCATTCAAATTAGAGCTATCCATGAAGTTATGGGGATTACTAAACATAGCATCAATCAATTTAACTATGAAAATCATGTGCTATGAAAGTTTTGAAAACGTTTTCATTCAATCATAAAATATGACTATCAAGTGCAAGATGAGTGAGATGAAATTCAAACATGAAGCCTACCTCAAACATTAACCAACCAAGATTATGATCACATAAACATGGTGGTCATGAGATTTACTTATATGAGCAAGAGAGATGGCAAACATGAAAATTATAATGCTAATGGAATACGACAAATACAAAATCAAGCATTATAAATAAATATTCATCACTTTTAAAGATATAACTAATGAGCATAGTGATGAACATGAGAAATTGCATAAAAAGATATAACTTAGTAGAACATGCAATTTACAAAGTGTCAAAATCATATGAATATTTCAACATCTAAGATATCCATCAAACAATAGATATAACTATAAAATACAAGGAATGGATTTCAAAGAGGTTCATATGGTCAAGTACACTATTATGAAGTTAAGACATGTATAAAGAATGATACCAATAAGAAAAATACACATGAATCAACAACATAACCATCCAAAGAAAAAAAAATGACTAGAAAGCATAAATGATGGATTTTTGAGTTCTAGTATGGTTTCTTCAAATATAACTAAGATCGCAACCATACATGGAACCGATTGACATTTGCATATGAAAAGAATGTCAATAATTCTCCATTAGAAAGTATAACTTAAAAAAATGGAAAACTTAAATTGTTTTAAATCATTTGTTTTTCAAAACAAACAAGACATTTAAACAAATAATTTTGCAATATCAATTGATTATGAAAGATCTAGCTATGAAAGCTTTTGAAATCATAATCAATTGATCATGTAGAAATGCAATACAAGATATAACTATATGAGAGTAAGAAGCAAATATATCATGAGGAAAACATAATCAAATGATTTTGAAAACCATGATATGTAACTAGAGAAGTACATGAAAACAAAATCAATTGATCACGAATAAACATTGCATTTAAGAAAGTGTAACTATTGAAAGTGAAAGAATATAAATGCAAATGATCATGACCAACAAAAAGATTTAACTAAAAAGGATAGGTTGGTCAAGGAGGTTCAAGGCCTTAAGGTTTGACTAAGTATATAACTTTAGGAATCCACTTAAGGTCTTGAGAGGGTTGATCTTTGAGGTCTAGTTTAAAAGTCCCACCAACTTTAGGAGATTTGACTTGATACATTTTTAATTTGAACTTATCACCATGATAACTAGATTTTACTAAATTTAGCTTAGTTTGGTGATTAGTCTTTTGAGGTTGGTGAGTTTGTTTCTTAGGGGATTAATTCATTTTTCTTTTCTTCCTATTTCCTCCCTTTATTTGACTTTTGAATTTTAAATTTAACTTTGTTAATTTCTTCAAAAGTTCCTTCATGTGTTGATTTAAGGGAGATAGGTTAAGAAGCTTTTTGTTTATAGATTCTTTTATAATTGGTTTAACTTGTTTAACCTTTTTAGAATCTATCTTAGGAGACTCCTTTTTAATTGATTTAACTTGTTTAATCTTCTTGGAGTCTTCTTTGATTTTTAGTGTCTTACTCTTCATAGATTTTGATTCTACTTTCTTGGGTTCAAAGATGGGTTTAGACACATGGCTTCTTCTTAGTTTGCACTCAAACCTAAAATGCCCTTCAATGCCACAATAATTACATTTAGACATGGGCAAGGAAGTATGAGTGCTAGAGAATGGGGACTCACCTTTCACAAAAGTGTTGGTGAATTTAGGGTCATGTGAAATATTTTTATTATAACCAAGACCCGTCCTATCTCTTTGTGATTTACCCAATTTAAATAACTTTTCAAATTTTTCTTCACTTTGGGTAAATTTGCACTCATAGTTTTGCTTATAATTTTCAAGTTGAGTGACTTGGGTTTTAAGGGTTGAGTGACTAAAATACCCTTGACTATGAACCTGGTCATTGGCTAAACCAATGAACACATCCAGTTAAACCGGAATACAAGACGAACGATATATATATATATATATATATAATTTTTTTCAGATGGTATAGTGCATCTTCACCCTTATTGCATGTGGTCATGTTCTTGCAAGGCTCATGGTGCGTTTCCATTTCTATAACATACTTAATATCTTAGCTCCTACTGCTTCCTTCTTTCTACTTCTTTCTACAGTTTTCTATTTGTTTACATGTGGCTTAATTAGGTGCAAATTCACAACTATGGGGCCCATGGATGCAACTATTAATATCACATGAGTCCATGGTAACAATTGGTGTTCATGTGATTGAGAAAAAGAAAAACTCATCAATCAAAACTGACTTCGACCCGCAATCAATTTGATTCAAAATAAACTTAATTAATATATATAAAATTCTTCAAGGAGAACTTCAGTAGCATATAATCAAACATTTGGCGTTCATGCTAATTAATAACAAAACATACCCATCAATGAAAACTAAAATCCACTCAATTAACATGCATAAGCTCCTTATTACAATTAATAAGAAACATGCCAGATTTAATGAGTTTTTCTTTTTCCCATCAATGACCAAATTAAAATCCACTCATGTGATATAACATGCTTACAAGCTCCTAAACAAATATTACAATTAATAAGAAAAGGAAACTGATCAATCAAAACTGAATTTTACCCTACCAAACAACATGCATTATTGAATTTCATCCTACCCATATCTAATTAATTTTGATTAGGTGTCTACTATTTATTTTGGATGGTTTTATGAGGCATTAGGTATATTAATGAGATTCTGGCCTTATCAGGTAGCACTAGGACCTTTTGAATTTTTTTAGGTCGCACGTGTGTTTCAATTTCGGCGAGTTTTCATGTGCTTCGCATAGAGCATAATCTCACCTTCAATTTTCGTGTTCGAACCCAGACCAATCGGGCCCAACTCGACCCATATTCAGGCCCATTTCCAGCCAAGGCCTTTTCTCAAAATTTATAAAAAAGAATGGGTTTGCATGCAAAATCCGTGGAAATTTCCTTTAAAAGAGTCAGCCGTCCCAACCGATCCTCTCCTTCTCCTTTTCTGCTTACCTGAAACTCCTCTGTTTTTTCTCTTCCCCATTCCATTCTCCTTGCTAGCAACCACCATTGCAGACCTTGCATTTGGATTTAGAGAGTTCCACCTTCATCTTCTTCCTCATTTCATCCTCTACAAGCTTCCTTCCCCTCCATTTGAAGCTCTATTCACCTTATTGGTAAGTTATGTCTCACTATTTCTTCTTCTTGCTTTCAAAAGTTGATTAGAGGCTTCTTTATTTTGCATGCATTAATTTCATTCATTGGATTTGTAGGATTTGGGGGAATTCATCTTCTTGAACCATTAGCTCTTTCCATTCATACCCATCTTCTTTATTGGTAAGGAATACCTCTCTAATCACCATTTTCTTGCATTTACAAGGCTAATAGAACCTGAATTGGTTGAATGCATCCTCATTCATTTAATTTCTTGCCATTCACCATTGTAGGAAATTGGTTTGAGCTTAGAAATTGGGGGTTTTAGCCTCAGTTGAGTCAAGAAGAGATATTAGAGTGGAAAAGCACCAAATTAAGGCAAGTAATTAGCAATTATTAATGTATGTATGTGAATTATCATTGATTGAATAATGAGATTCAATTGTGTATTTAGATTCAGCGTCTTTCCTTCAATTTGATTAATATTGGAATGGGTATGTGTATCTTGATTTGAATTAGAAGTTAGAATTGGTAATTTGATGAATGGTGTATGGTTTGAGTAATTAGGGAGCAAGTAGGATCATTTCATGTAGGTTTTGGCTGTTGGGAAGCCTTATAAATGATGGTTCTTTGATATGGAGAAAAGACCCATGAAACTGGGCATTTTCAGCCAATTCCTGTATCTAGAATGTGCCCATCATTATTTTAGCTTAAGCCAGGCCATTGGTTGGCTTGAGCAGATCCGTTTCTAGCACAAAAACTAGGGATAGAATGCTTTTGGCTCGAGTCAACCATTGGGTTCGCTCATGCGGATAGGCCCATTGGGCCCGCCAAAGCCAACATTGAAAAATAATAACTTTTCATCCGTAAGTCGGATTTTGGAGTTCCACATACTGTTAGAATGCTCTTAAAGTGTAGAATCCAGTAGTCTACACCTCTCAATGATTAGAGGTTGGGAGATAAAGTGAATATTTCGATCAATGAACCAGACCCACTCTCTTTGGAAAACGAGACTTTGAACCTAGTTTGGACCCTATTGGAACTCATTGACTAACTTGGAAGTTAACTCCACTTCAAAAAGGCCTAAAAGCCTCGATAATCAATCCATGAGGAGGATTGTGACATAAAAGCTAAACCAATAAGGTTCTTAGGGTGTACGAGTTTAACCTTGTAGGTCCATAGATATGGAACCCTTGACAATTATCATGGCCTAATGAAAATCATATGACGTGAGGAATTTTGGACTGAGATCATCTCACGTACTTATCCACATTGGCTTGGTATGTACAGACCGAGGTATGAGTTTGCATGTGCCCATGTTCTTGCAAGGCTCAAGGTGTGTTTCCATTTCTTTACCATATATAAAAAAGATCGGTTTCTCCTCCTATTTATTATGTTAGCTCCTGCTGCTTCCTTCTTTCTACAGTTTTCTGTTTGTTTACATGTGGCTTAATTAGGTGCAAGTTCACAACTATGGGGCCCATGGATGCAAGGTGTCTATTTAAGAGATTTGTTGGTGGGGCCCAGTGCAACAATATTCTACCAAATTCTCAAATGTATTTGCTTTCGTTGCTACAACGAAATTCTCTAATCCATTCGTCTCTGGGTTTCTGATTCATCAGGTAGGTTTTTTTATTTTATGTGTTGTAGTGGGATCTTGGTTGTTGGGTATGATGAAATTCAGTAATGCAGGTTGGTTGGGTAGGGTAAAATCCAGTTTTGATTAATGAGTTTCCTTTTCTTCTTAACTAGAAAAACACGCCGGTGGTAATATAATCATAATATTAAAATTTATAAAAGAAAATTTTATGACCAGTTTCTTTAAAATTAAATGTAAATGGTTTTAGTCTGAGAGAAAGGAAAAAAAAGAAGAAGTCCATAAGAATTCAATACCGAATACCATATAATTTAAAAAAAAAAAAAACAAGCCCATGAGAATTGAAGATTAATTATCAAGAAAATTAAAAAACAAAATAAAAACAAACAAACAATATAAACTATGAATAAAATCCAATGAAATTTGAAAAACACATAGAAATAAAACATAGAAATGAAAATCCATAATCAACTCAATAAGCAATTTAAAATAATCAAACACTCATGAAAAAAAAAAAGAAACTTAAAAATGGAGCACAGAAGGGCAAAGACAAAAGAACCCACAAATTCATGAAAAACCACCATAAAAAAACTAAAAACCCATCACAAGTGAGAAATTATAATAAAAGAAATACAAAATTAAATGAAATAAATTTTCTTAAAAAGGCTATAAAAATATATATAAATAAAGATTCGTAGATAATAAGATGATAAAAGAAATTTAGAAGAACCAAACCAACTTATGATAATCTAATACTCAAAAATGAAAATCTGAAGCCACAAAAAAAATAAGAAAAATCCATAAAAATATTTCAAAAAGAGAACTTAGAAAACCCAATGGAAGTAAAATAAATAATTAACTCATAATGATAAGCATTAAAAAAATTTAAAATATAGAACAGAAAAATGAGAATTCACAGAAAATCCCCGGATAAAAAGTGATTTAAAAAAAAAAAAAAAAAAAAAACCAAGGAGAACCCACTACCCAAAGGTTGAAACAAAAAAGGGGAAAAAAAAGAAACTCACAACCTATAAAAACCATACAAATAGAAACCATAAAAATATTGCAAATCTATAGAAAATTTAAAATGATGATTCTTTTGTATAAATCATATTAAAATGACATAACTAAAATTGTTTAAAAAAATATGATGAACTCAAAAGTAAATGAATTCAAAAAGGTTTACCTCTCAAATTGAAATGTTTAATAATTGCACCAATTGTCTCAAGATGCTCACATTTTAAAATGAGTTGAACACTAATCTAAACTAAGCATGCAAATGAGATATGAGACGGTACTAAAAATATACACAGGGAAACAACGAAATCATTGAAGTTTCTCTAAAAAATACAATGAACTTAAAAGTAAATGAATGGAAAAAATGAAAGTTCTCTTGTTGACATAGAGAAATAGAATTATATTGGAGAAAGTAGAAAATGATGATAATAAGAATGAGCTTAATTCTTTATTTAGATGGACCAATATTATTGGAGATTCATTTTACCATGAGTTTCGCATTCTTAAAAAAAAACTGTACAATCAAAATCAATAGTTAAAAAAGAAAGCAAACAACCCAGAACTGAGAGTAGATAAAATAAAAAAGACTAAGGATTAAATAAACCAGGCAACCCAGAAATCGGCATTTCACATTCTACTACAACAAAATACAGTTTTGCCAATGCAGTCATCGCGTCTGGAAAGGTAGGTTTTGCATCGGCAAAGGATTTCTCAACGCATTTCAGTGCGTCGGCCGCGCGTCAGCAACCATGTATAGCCAAATCCATAGCCGGCACTATTTTACCTTGCGTCGGCATATCTCTTTACAATTGTCAACGTACTGCAGCGTCGGCCAATACGTCGGCAAAGAGATGTGTGTAGGAAAAAAGTCCAACTTTCATGATTCGAAAACCATTTTTACCAACGCAGTACCAGCGTCAACAAAATAAACGCCGACGCTGGTAGTGCGTTGGGAGTTCCTAGTAATGGCCGACGCTGACAGCGCGTTGGGAATTCATAGTTATGGCCGATGCTTGTAGGGCGTTTGAAATTACTGGTAATGGACGATGCTCGTAGTGCGTTGGGAATTCGTGGTAATGGCCGACGATGATTAAGCGTTGAGAATTCAAGAAATAGCCGACGCTACCAATGCATTGGAAATGCATGAAATAGCCGACGCTACAAATGTGTTGGAATCCTTTGCCGACGCAACCAATGCGTTGAAAATGTGCTATATCTTTAGGCTAAAGCGTTGGAAAATGCAACTTTGCCGATGCACAAATCACGTCGGGAAATGTTGTAATACATTTTTTTTTTTTTTTGCAACGCACGCTAGTGCGTCAAGAAAGTTTATTATTATTATTATTTTAAATTGAATTTTCATTTATCCCTGTATACCACAAATAAAAATTTGAATACCTGTTCAAACCACCAAACTTGATACACAACCCAATTTAAAATAGATTCATTAATAAATCGAAAATAACATTCACAACCAAATATCCTACGTCCATAAACCAAAAGAAACCCACAAATCTCTAAAAAAACACAATTATTACTACTTGATAATTTCTAAAAATCTTTAACATATACAAATGTCTGTGATCAAAATAAAAAGGGTAATCCCTAAGAGCCCGCAGCCAGCACAATAAAATCCAAAATCAATATGCAAAACCAATAAAGAACACCGTCAGAATACAAGTAGCAATAAATTCTTGCAAAGCAAAGCATTCACTCCAAAAAAGATCTTGGGATAATGAGACAATATTAAATTAGCATAATATATAATCAATTTGCAATATCCATATGACAATAATGTTGAATGGATGTTGAAGGTGATTGTGATATTTCTTAGTCATATGAGCTAGTCTTATCTGGATGTCATTGGTTTTCTTTTGCTAATTAGTAAGATTGTATTGAGAGAAAAAGGGCAGAAGCCCCTAGAACAGAGAGAAGAAAAAAATACAAGCAGTAGAAAAAACCAACTAAAGGCAAAACAGAAAGGAAGGAGAACTTCTTCTAGAAGCATAGAAAAAAGCCTAATGAAGAATAGACCAGCAACACCAAAAAGGCTCTAACAGCAAAGAGAAATGCAGACAGGACACTTCTCTACAAAAAGCAAAGGGCTACAAGGCCAAAGGAAGCTTAAACCAAACCTGAGACAAAGTAGCTACCAAGCCGAGGAAGCCCCAACTGAAACACCCTGCAACCTACCAAACTCCAAAGATGAGAAAACTTGGAATCCAGCGGGACCCTAAGAAAGCTTTCTGGGGCACGTAGAAGACAATGATGGTTCTCCATGTTGATGATGTTTAAACATGTTTGTGAAGGTAAAAAATCCATATGTCAGATTTCTCATTTGTAGTTTAAGACAATGCTGGTTCTCCATGTTGATGGTGTCTGCGCATGTTTGTGAAGGTAAAAATTCCATCTCAGATTTCTCATTTGTATTTTTATAAATTAATATTTCTTCTTTTTATTCATCTTTGAAGATTATAAGATTATATCGACTACCTTTTATTACACTGCAAGCAATCAAAGATCATGTTATTAGTTTAGGGATTTGTAACAATCACTGGGGCCAATAAATAAATAGAAGACGAAGAAGATGGTTATGTACAAAGAATACTAAGTATCCTAAACTCTTTAAAATCTACAAGTTTGAGTACAATATAAACTGGTTTGTGATTAAAGAAGATCTCTTATGTAATTTTCTTAACTTAAAGTAAAAGGAGTACCTAGACACTACACTCAAGAAGTGTCCGGTACAAGACCATTAGGATCATTGAAACATTATGGTCACTCAAAACTAAGGCATATCATGTGGCTGGCCCAAACCATGTCACTCTCATTTTATGCCTAAGTGTATATGTAATAGGCAACTTGCTCTGATGTATCAGGACCATCTTTTGTATCGACAGTCTTTATGAACATATGTTTAATGGACTCAATTGTTGGTCTTCCCAAATGGCAATCTTTTATTTCAAATACAAAAGCCTATCGGCTGTGTTCAGAGTTGTTACAAGCATATTGTTAGAAGGTTTAGCACATATTATCTAAGTGTTATTGAGTCTTTGTTATATTTTTCTATTGTGCTTTGGTCGCTCTCACGTAGGGATTGTAGCGAGTAAGATAGAAATTTTCTTTAAGATGTGCGTTTGTTTGTTATTTAAAGTTTGTTGGTGATCAAGATTGTTAAGTTTTTAGGATAGGTGACAAGTTGATTTGGTTTTTTTTTTTCTTTCTTTAATATGTCATGGTCCATCTTCATACTGGTGCATAACAACTGTATGTTATGATGCTGGTGCCAACTATGTTTGCCTTAAAAATATTGTTATAGTATTTTTATCTTTTCAGTTCACACATCCATTTCACAGTCAACCCAATTACGATATGCTTTATGACCACTTTGTTATTTATCTTTTATATTTCTATATTCTGGATTTGTTCTGAATATTTACTTTTGAGTGATATTGCACATCTTGACTAATTCCATCTATCTAATAGTAGTTTCTATCTAATGGGATCATTTTATTCTGTTAAAATTTTTATTTGGCTTCTCAAACTATGTAGAGTGAAAGAATTCGGTGGTGGCCTATTTACAATGAGAATCATGAATGCATAGGGAAGGTTCAGCTCTCCATCAGTAACACAAGTACTTGTAGCTAGATTAATTCTGCAAAGGTTCGGTTTGATTTACTTCTTAACATTTTGAACGTCAATTTATGTTGGAGTAAAGAGCCTGTAGACGAGTAGGAAGGTACTCACATCACAGCCATGGGGTTGCTAAATTCAAGTTGGGATGCCAAAAAAATTGTCAATGCAAGTTGACTTATGGGCTGAATTGATTTCACTGGCTGTGACACTTTCAAAGATATAAATCAGTCTATGCACACACCGATGAAATGCATAATTTGAGAAGATATATGAATGAGATGAAAAGTTGTCAGGCCTATAAGCACAATTTGAGAAGATATTCAAAATAAAATACCATTCAGTTCTAGCTTTCATGGTTGGCCAAACAACAACAAAATATGCTGATTTCTGAAAGAAAAACAATCTTAAACTGAGCCACAAATCGCAAGTAGTTTGAAGCCATAGCCATGCAAGTAGCTATCCCTTTCTGCGATGCTTTTCGGGAGATGCTAATCTTAGAAACCATATATTATGAAAGATATCTTTCTCTCACCAAATCATGGTAGGGGATAATGGGGTGGGATTATATATATATATATATATATTAAAGAAGAAAACCTCAACAGACACTGTTTTTTATTCCAATAGCATTTCAAATGCATATTGTAAGTGCCTAAATTTGTACGAACTTATGCAGATAGATATGAATATTCTTTTGGGAAAGATCAAATGTTTGAGACCTGAAAAAGGTGAAGAAAATTGCAGTCAGAGACCCGGGCTGCTCTTAGCGCAAGGCCCTCTGATGCCTAAGTTAGTTCCACAACTCAACGAAGGGTAGGAGAGAGAGAAAAGAGTTTGGATGTATGTATGCGTATGAGTAAGCGTACCTCTTCTGAATTAGCTCCCTATATATATAGGCTGAAAATCCTGTGATCTCGTCCTGATTTTTCGATGATCGAACCTTATCCGGAGTTTATCCCGATCTGTCAAGGATTATAGATGTAATCACCGGATAAGAATAACTTCTTATCTTTATCCGGTACTTATCCATGTCTCTTGACACGTTCTGTAATCGTGGACTTTTGCTAAGTACTTATCTAGGTTATTTGATCGGAACTGAAGATGATACCGAGACCTAGATATGAACGCATCCTGCACCATTACCGAAGGTGCGAATAATTGAGGCCAAGACATGCCCAGCTGGTACTTTTACCAAAGCTAGTTCAGGCTCGGTACATGCTGGCACTATTGCCGAGTTACATATAACTGGCACTGTTGCCGAGCTGAATATAACTGGTACTGTTGCCAAACTGCATGAAGTCGAAATTAGGACAAGCATAGTTCGTACTCTTACCGAAACTGGGGCTCATCTCGGTATTATGAAAATGCCCCCACACAATTGCCCCTAGCTCCTGACCTCTTAGAATTCCCTAACTCTTTGAGGTCGGGAACTAAGTATTATGATGGGAGAGTTCCGAGTGTTGAGTTCGGAGCTTTTCATCTCGGTGCCGGTTGTTGACGGTCGTTGACGCCTGATCCTCATCATGGCATCGCTTCACCTACCCGAGGTAATTAATAGTGCGTCTGAGTTACTGCAGAGTATGAATTGGCGGTACCACGTGTCATCATTTAGTTGGCTGTCAAATTGTTTCGAAGATACATGTACGGTGCTCGAGGTGACTCCTCGCATGTGCGCCCTAGAAAGTCGAAAGGGCACCCTTTCTTCCTTTTATATAAGGGCGCTTCCCCTTTCTATCTTTTACTTTCGCATCCGTTTAGAGAAGAGGGTTTTACAGAGAGAAGAGGGTTTCGTAGAGGAGAGAAATCCCGTCGTCGTCGACCTTCTCCGATCTAAGTCCGACGCTTCTTGAGTCTGTTCCGTCGTTCGATCTTTGTAAGTTTTCCTTCTTCCTCATCTTCTCAATTTATGCACTCTTGCTTCTGCTAGGGTTTCTGCCCCCTTTTGTTCTTCGAGTTTCCGAGCCTTACCCCTCATCTTCTAGTTTCTCCAAACCTAGAAATGGGAATTTACAGGCATTCGTTAGATACCGCTGAGGCCATGGTTGGATTTAGGGCTATGTATGGGATACTAGAAGATGTTCTAACAAGGTTAGATAACCCAAAAAATGCTTTTGATGGCTGGACCTTCCATGATGGTTGGATGCCATTCCCCTTAGTTACAATAGTAGAGGGTGGCGTTAGGTTTCCCCTTCATCCGCTTCTGAGAACCTGTCTCCGGAAGTGAAACCTCTATCCTCGTCAACTGATGCCCAAGAGCTTCAAAATCATAATGGGTGTCGCCGAGCTCAACAAGATTCTCAGCATTAACCTCAGTGTCCACGACATCGTGGATGTCTATGACTTATGCAAATCCGTAGGGAGTGATCACAGCTACTATCTTCGGGGAAGGCCGAGACGACAGCCCTTCGTCTATGATTTGGAGAACTCCAATAGGCATGCCGGAGATGACCGCTTATTCGTTTCGGGCAACTGGGAGTTCGGGGAGGCCGAAACTGAGTTGGAGAGGTCATACAGGGTCCCTCGTCGCCTCGGGATTCCTCCAAGTAAATACCAACCACCTTTGAGTTCTTGTATTTTCCTTTTCTTACTTTGCCGAGCTAACGCTTTCTTGTTTGCCATGTAGACGTTAGTGAGAAGAGGCCAGACGAGTTGGTTGGAAGATAAACGACACCTGGCTGAAGGCTGTACACAGCTACAAAAGACGAGCCGCCTGGGCCCTCATGGGCTACGAACCGAGGTACCATACGTACATTAAGAGAAGGTCTGGACAGCCAAAGGGGACGGAGCAGATGCAAGCCTTGACCGACATTGAACGTTGAGTAGCTTCGAGCACCGAGACCTCCACGTCGTACGCTGACTCAGAAGCTACAGACATACAACAAATTGTCGAATCCTAGCCATCTCCCTCCAATCCAGAAGAAGAAAGAGAGATGGATATGGAGCGACGCCGACCTCCTTTGAAGACAATGGGCCTGGGGCCTAAACTTCTGGGTAGCCTAGCTCCCTCTTCTTCCACAGCTGCTGTTGCCGACCCCACTCCCGCCTCCGCACTGTCGGGTGCTGCCGGGGCCTTCTCTGTTTTTGTTGCTTCTTCGAGTGCATTTCGGCAGCGCTCTGCCAACACCGGAAGGGAAGGGAGTCGGCCAGAGAAAAGGCCCAGGTCCGAGGGTCCAGGCACAGGAGCTCGATAGCATCCTACCGAAGAAACAAGGGAAAGGGCTCCGGCGGAGAAGAGGTCCAGGGTCGAGGGCTCGGCGGAGCAGAGCCCCGGCCTAGTCTCAGCAGCCTAGTCCACGAGGCCGGCCCCGTGGAGGCCAGGCCTCTAACTCGGGCCCGGAAGGCCACTAATGGTGGACGATCGTCTTTCCGGAAACCCACTCTTTATCGCAGTGCTTGCTAATGCCTGCGCCCTGCTGCTCGACATGCAAAGGCATAAGGGGGTAGATGATACAACGCTATTGATGTCCTCGTTACAGTCAGCTCTCTCGATAAACTCTTCTCGTCGTAGATTTTTTACAATGTTTGAGCTTGGTCGTCTCCTTCTGTTGGTCCCTTTTTCAGATTGTGCATAGAGGGTTTAGGTAGTCACGGACAGGACCTACCAAAACAACTCCAAAGTCGAAAAGTTGGAAGCAGAAAAGAAGAAAGTTGCGACGGCCTTGGATGGGAGTAGCCAGAAGTTGAAAGAGGCGGAGGAGAAGAACATCCGCCTTGGGACAGAGCTTGATTTGGTAATTGTCGACTTTTGCAGGCTAAAGGCTGAGACCCACGAGCTGAAGGGGGCGGTCGAGGTCAAGGCAAAGAGGGCAATCGAACTTGAGGCTGAGTTGGCAAAGAGGAAAGTCGAGCTCGAAGCTGCATTGAAGGAAAAGGCTGACCTTAATGCCTCAGTCCAATCCGACATCGATCTCGCTTTCCAAGATGGTGTGGACGCGGCGACGAAGGACTACGATGCTCAGGTTGAGAAGATAAGCTCACACCTGTTCGATCTTGGGTGATGGGCCGCATTGAAAAAGGCAGGGATTCGCGAAGACCACCCTGTATATCAGGATCTACCCAAGTACTCGGCTTCGGAGACTGAGCTGAGTTCTGCCCCTTCTTCTTCTGAGGCTCCCCTTGAGACCGTTCCTCCTCCTGAAGTTCCTTCTGTCCGTTCGACTGGTGTCTCTTTTGAAGATCCTCCGCCGAGGTTCCTCCTGCGGTCGACATTGGTGCTTCTGGGTTGCTGAAGCCGAGGCCGATGCTACCATTGAGGCCGCGACTTAAAGATTTTTTTTTTTTTTTTTTGATATATTTCTTTTTCATTTTGAAATGCGATTTCGAGATATTGTACTCCTTTTTTTATGAATACAATGGACCTTTCTCTTTTTCATGCTTGCCCTCAAACATTGAGAATTACACGTATTCAATTTCAGTTCTTTAACTGAGTTCTTTACATGCTCTCTTCCAAATTTGTTAAAGTAATTGAGTCTAGTCCAATAACCGGAACAAGTACCTGAGTTGGGGATATTGAGTTCGGTTCAGTAACCGGAACAAATAATTGAGCTCGGTTCAATAACCGGAACAAATAATTGAGTTCGGTTTAATAAACGGAACGAGCATATTCCCGAGTCCTGCAACTTAGCGTTTTGCATAGCTGGTTCCACAACCGAGCTGAGATAGTCGCTGAGTTCTGTAACTTGGCGAGAATTGAAAGCAACAAAGTACAATTCTTCCCAAGAATTTTTTTTATTGATTCTAAAAATTGAGTACAACTCAGAAATAATATTTCTTGAGGTGCGTAGCGTTCCATGGCCGTGGCAACTCTTTACCATCAATTTCTTCAAGTCTGTAAGCTGACTGTCCTGCTGTCGAGATCACCTTGAATGGCCCATGCCAGTTCGGTGCCATCTTGACTTCATTGAGATTCTTGTCCGCAGGAAGCATCTTTTTCAAGACCAGTTCTCCAACTGAAAACTTCCTCTCTTTGACCCTTTGATTGTAACCTCTGGCCAATTGTTACTAATAAGAAGCTAGGTGGATAGCTGTGGCTTCCCTTCACTCCTCTGCCATGTCAAGCTCTCGGGCCAGATTTACATCGTTTTGGCCATGATCAAAGAGTTCCGACCTTAGGGTTGGGAGACCGATCTCGAGAGGGATCATAGCTTTCATTCCATAATCTAGGAAGAAGGGCGTCGACGAGGTGGAGCACCTTGGAGTAGTTCTGTATGCCCAGGGGACACTCAAAAGTTTTTCCACCCACCTTCCCTTGGCACGGTCGAGTCTTTTCTGGAGCTCATCGAGCACCACTTTGTTTGAGATTTCTACCTGACCGTTGCTCTATGGATACGCCGGAGTCGAGTAGAAGTTCCTGATGTCGAGTTCGTAGTAGAAGTTTCTGAAGAAATTGGAGTCGAACTGAGTCTCGTTGTCCGAGACAAGAGCCCGCGGTACTCCAAATCTTGTGATGATATTCTTCCACACGAAGTTCCTCGTATCTTGCTCGATGATGGAGGACAGTGACTCTGCTTCTATCGACTTGGTGAAATAATCGGTGGCTACTGTTAGCCACCACTTATTCCCTGCAGCTCGGTGAAGCGGGCCCACGATGTCCAAGCCCCACTGAGCGAAGGGCCATGGGCTAGAGAGCGGGCTCAAGTCCTGTGCTGGCTGATAAGAGAGTGTGAGAACTTCTGACACTTTTTGCACATCCTGGCATAGAGCTGGGCGTCCTTCTGCATATAGGGCCACCAGTAGCCTTGGCTTATAGCTTGATAAGCCAGCGACCGACCTCCGATGTGGCTTTCGCAGATCCCCTCATGGATTTCATAAAGGAAATCTTTGACTTTGTTTGGGTGAACGCACAGGAGGTAAGGGCCGGTGAAGGACTTTCTGCAGAGCTTGCCATCCGGAGACAACCAAAATCGAGTTGCTTTCAGCCTAATTTTGTGAGCGTCATTCTTATCATCGGAAAGTTGGTCGTCCTTCAGGTGGGCGATGATTGGGTCCATCTAGCTTGGACCGAGGTCAGCACACAAGATTTGCCGAGGTTGCTGGAGCTCTGTACTTGGTTTCTCTAATGTCTCCACCTCGACAGTTCTTTTTCTCCCAGCCTCAACAGCAGAGGCTAGGTTGGCGAGAGCATTGGCATGAGAGTTGGAATCTCTGCCAATCTGTCTGACTGCAACTCTCTTGAACTGAGAAAGTAGCTGCTTCGCGTGAGCTAGGTAGGATGTCATCCTGTTGTCTCGAGCTTGGTAGACTTCGTTCAATTAGCTCGTCACCAATTGTGAGTTACTGAAGACCACCAGCTACTGTGCCCCCAGGATTTTAGCGCTGCTGAGCCCCACGATCAGTGCTTCATACTCAACTTCGTTATTGGACGCCTTGAAGCCAAGTGTTAAGGCTTGCTCGATGACAAGTCCCTCTAGAGATTGGATGACTATGCCAACGCCAGCCCTTTTGGAGGTTGAGGATCCATCGACGAAGACCTTCCATGCTGAATTGAGGAACTGCTTCCAAGTCTTTTCTTGTTCAGTCTCGGTAACCTCTTCCTCATTGCCCCCTAGTTCAGTTTCGAGCTGTCTCGGTGCCGAACTAGGAGAAACAAACTCCACAATGAAGTCTGCCAAAACTTGGACCTTGATCACCAAAACTTGGACCTTGATCACCATTCTGGTTTGATACTGGATATCGTATTGCTTTAGCTCGACGACCCATTTTGAGATTTTTCCAAAGAAGTCTGCCTTTCTGAAAAGGGACTTAAGTGGATGTTCCGTAACAACCACTATGGTGTATGTCTGGAAGTAGTGGGAGAGTTTGCGAGAAGCACTGACGAGAGCTAATGCAAGTTTCTCCAATGGCAAGTACCTGGTCTCTACATCAAGAAGGATTTTGCTCGTGTAGTAGATAGGCTTTTGTTGCTTGTCTTCTTCTCTGATGAGTACTGAGGTTACTGCATGATCCGAGACGGCTGCGTACAGATAGAGTACCTCCCCTTGTTTTGGTGTTAACAACAGTGGTGGTGAAACCGGTAAGCTTTGAGTTCCTGGAGAGTTCGGTCGCATTCTAGAGTCCATTGAAATTTTCAAACTCTTCTTCAAAAGTTGATAGAAGGGTTGGTTTTTGTTAGAGGCTTTGTTGATGAAGCAATTGAGCATAGCAGCCATCCCTACGAGCCTCTGAACTTGTTTCGCCGTGGTTGGACTTTGAATTGCCTGGATTGCCAAGATATGTTCTGGACTGGCTTCAATTCCTCTTCTTGTGACCAGGCTTCCTAGGAATTTGCTGGAGCCGACACCAAACGCACATTTGGATGCATTCAGTTTGAGCTGGAACTCTTTGAGAATAGCAAATGTTTGACGCAGGTCTGCCAAGTGGTCCTGTGACTTTTTAGACTTGACAACCATGTCGTCAATATAAACCTCCATCATTCTGCCGAGGTGGGCCTGGAACATTTTGGTTACCAACCTCTGGTAAGTTGCCCCCGCACTTTTTAACCCAAAGGGTATCACTTTGTAACAGTAGATGCCTCTAGGTGTTATGAATGCGGTCTTTTCTTCGTCTCGCCCATACATCGGAATTTGATGGTAACCTTGTAGGTATCGAGGAAACTCTTCCTGTCATGCCCGGCAGTGGCATCAATCATATAGTCGATCTTTGGGAGTGGAAAGTTGTCCTTGGGGCAGGCTTTATTGAGGTTGGTAAAGTCGAGCAGACCCTCCACTTCCCATTCTTCTTCTTGACCACCACAGTGTTGGCCAGCCACTCAGGGTAGTGGACTTCCCTGACCACCTCAGCCTCCAACAGTTTCTTGACCTCCTCAATCATGGCCTCGGTTTGTGGGATCCCTGTTCTCGAAGCTTTCTGAACGACAGGCTTGTGCTTGGGGTCCACATTTAGCTTGTGGCACATGATTTTGGGATCTATGCCTGGCATTTCATTGGGTGTCCAAGCGAAAACTTCCTTGTTCTGCAACAAGAAGTTTAAGAGCTCAGACCTCTCCGGTTCGGTGAGTTGGCGTCCGAGCAAGAAATATCTTTCAGGATCGTCGGAGTCAATCTACACCTCGGTCAGATCTTCAATGCTCTTTTGACCCGGACTTCAGCCGACATCTTCCAATTCGGCTTCCCTGTCCAGCTTGGCCATGTGCACCTGTGCTGGTTCTGCTTCACCAGGTACCACGCCCATCAAGCATTGTTTAGCCATGTACTGGTCGCCTCTGACCGTACTAATCACCTCAACTGTGCCGTTCTTGTTCTCTAACGGGAACTTGAGTTTTTGGTGAAGAGTGGAAGGCACTGCTTCCATATTGTGCAGCCAAGTTCTCCCCATTATTGCATTAGGATAGACCGACTTTGAGCTGAAGCCTATCAAGGGAATGCGTGCTTCCCGCAAGTCTTCTTTTTTTAGACCCAACTTCTTGAAGCAATCGATGTCATTCAAGATGAACTCCCAGGATCCACAAGAACCCTTTTGACCACGAAGTTCTTTTACTTCACGGTCAAAACCAGAGGATCATTGGGGGGGGTCGGCGCTGGACTCCATCTAGGTCCTTGTCTGAGAACCATATTTTGGGTCTTTCCCTCTGAGCTTTTTTCGCAGTTGGTTCCAGCTTGGCTGTCATCACCTGTTTGCTGTGCGGAGCCTTCCGAGCCTCGGTACGAGCTTGATTGCTCCCTTGAGGCACAGGAGTCAGGTGGATGACATTAATAATTCCTTTCGGCTCATCGTTATCCTGACCGTCATCACCTCGTTGCTGATGAGCTCGGTCATTATTTCTGCCCTCCTCTTGTATGTAGTCCTTCAAGTGTCCATCCCTAACGAGCTTCTCGAGGTGGGACTTGAAGGCCTTGCAGTCTTCAGTTCTATGCTCATTTTTCTTATGATAGGCACATAACTTATTTTGATCCCCGGTAGAGGGATCTCCCCGCATTGGTTGTGGCCAACTAAAATACGGCTGCGACTGATTCAGACTTCTTGCCCCCCGAGGTAGACGCTGAGGCCACTGCCAAACTCGAGGAGCCTCTGTTTTGATTTGCCTCTTCTTTCTGAAACGACTTCTTGTCCATCTTGGAGGGTCGGTCTTCCTGCCAAAGGCCAAAACTTTCCCGAGCTCAGGCCTCATCTTCTTCTTGTTCGATGAATTGGTTCACCCGGGCCATTAATGCCTTCATCGTGACCACAAGGAACAGCACTAAATCCTTCCGAAGCTCGTTGCCTAGCAATAGAGCTTATTTGAAGGACTTGATCGCCTCCTTATCTGTGGCATCTTCAACCTGACTGTAAACAGTCCAAAACCTTTTGGTGAACTGCGTGAAGTTCTCGGTCCGCCTCATCCTGATGGCCATCAAGTCATCGTCTGTCTTGGGGATGACCCTGTGAGCCTGGAATTTTTCCACAAAGAAACTCTAGAGTTGCCGTTAACTCGAGATTGATCCCTGTGATAGTGCGCAGAATCACTTCAGGGGGAGGTCTCCTAAACTGGAAGAAAAGACTCTACAGTTCAGATGACCGATGTCCCCTCATACCGACATCCGCTGAGTAAAATGCCGGAGATGCGTTGCAAGGTCCGAGGTTCCGTCGTAGAGAATGAACCTTGGCCATTGAACTTTTCTGGGAGGGGAAAATCCCTTATCTCATGAGAGAAGGGAGATGTGCCGAGATCTTCGGAATCGTAAGTGTTTAACCGATCCCGGGTGAAACCTACCAACTCCATGTTCTGCTGGACCGTTTGTTTGACTTGTCGGTCGAGCCATTCTCTCAAGTCTTCATTGTCCTCCGACCTTTGTCGCGGCCTCTTTGTGGCTTCACATAAGTGGTTGATACTCGAGCCTTCATCATGAACTCGGTCGCGCCTCTTGTTATTCAGGATTTGCTTCAAATCCTTTTCAGCCGAAGGAGCTCGGCCTCGCTTTTGTTCCATTCTCATTCCCTCTCTCTTGAAGATTTGCCAATCCCATCTCACTTTATCCATTTGACTCTCTCTCTCTCTCTCTCTATTTCTGATTTAATCATAGGAGAGATATAAATGAGATGAGAATCTGGAGAACAAGGAGAGGAAAGAGAGAGGAGAGAGAGAGAGAGAGAGAGAGAGAGAGAGAGAGAGAGATAAGGATAAATTAGCCAGAGGTCCCTTCACCTTGTCGTTTAAGGTGTCGACTAGAGAGAGAGAGAGAGAAATAAAGATAAATAAATAAGGATAAATTAGCCAGAGGTCCCTTCACCTTGTCGTTTAAGGCCTCTAGTCGACAACTTTTTCGCTTTCTCTAATTTTTTTCAAAAGACAGATAAATTTATCTGAGTTTTAAAAGAAAGTCATAAATTTATCCGAGCTTTGAAACAAACTCAGATAAATTCCTCTGAGTTTTTTTTTTTTTTTTTTTTTTCAAATAAAATTTATCTGAGTTTTTTCAGAAGTTCAGCTAAATTTTTATAAATTTGAAACAAACTCAGATAAATTTATTTGTCTTTTGCCAAAAAAACTAAGATAAATTTATATATCTTTTCGAAGAAACTCACATACATTTATCTGGCTTTCGAAAAGATAGTCACATAAATTTGATTCGAAAATTGAAAAATTCTCTGAACAAAAACCTATGATAATTCTGCAAAAGGAAGGAGATAAAGTAGCCACGTGAGGAAGTAAACCACAGAAGATCACAGAAACTGTCCTGCACAACTAGAACGAACCCATTATAATGGAGTCAATAGTGATCCTGTGTGCGGGGAAAAGATCAGTTCATTACTTCTCCTATGTCTTGGTGCAATTCTTCTCCTATGTCTTGTGGGAAGAAGATCATCGAAACTCTCAAGCACAAAAAGTCCTCAACAAGGAGGTGGGGAAAATATCAGTTGGATTTTGTAGGCACATATCTATCAATCATCATTCCCTCCCATTTGCATTTTGAAACTTGATCTAAAACTAGGAAATAAAATCCGTAAGACATCTTGATACGTTTACAGGGGCAAATCGGTCATTAAATATCATGTTAAGGAGCTTCAAACTAGGGATAAAATGCGTTTCATAACTTCAAACGGTTAGAAGAGAAAATCAGTCATGCAAATGTATGATTTGGCATACAAAGGGACCGCACCTGAAATAAGTCCTCAAATGTATTGGCATACATTTGAAGTATATTTTTTAGATCAATGATAATCGGATCATTGGATGCCAGAATCATGTACTAGCATACATTTGAAGTATATTTTTTAGATCAATGATAATCGGATCATGTGCAATACATTGATTCAAATATACATTGGCGGACCCAGAAAATTCTCTTTGGGGGGACTTTATGTACAAATATAGATTGGAGAAGGGGCAAATGTAGAAAAATCATATTAATTTTCATAATTTGCATGAGGTTATAAAGTTTCTGAACTTTGGTTGGGTGCTTCGGCCCCAGAACCCTTTTACTTGGGTCCACCCCTGGCACCCATGATTTATATACTTTTATCTTTTTTAGTTTCTAGATCATTGGTAATCAGATCAAGGACACTACATTTTTCTATATATCCATTGATCGATGATCATGAGCACTACACATCTTAGTCGCTTTGATTTTTATTTATTAATTGTTCTTTCATTTTCATTAAGTGATTGAATCATGGGTAAAAAAATAAAACAACTTTCATATGTAAGTTAAAATTTTCTAAGCTAGACCTTTTATAGATAAACTTCTCTACTCATTGAGATGGAGTCAAAAGATTTTAGAAAGTGGGATTTAGCTATTCCTATTTTTTCACATTTTTATGTATTTTTGATTGAGTGTATATTATTTGGAGATTGGGAAAACTTTCCTTCTCTTTGAAGTTATAATCATAAATTAGAAACATCTTGTTAGTTTGAATAATAACATATTTTGAAATTTCTTTTAACTTTTAGACATACCTTATTACTCTTTATTTTAAAGGACTTTACTTATTTTTTCTGAAGTAGGATTTTAGTTCATGAGAAGGTTATTTTATTTTTAAATTTTATTTTTTCTAAAATAATAGACTTTTACTTACTGAGATATTTTCTTTCTACAGAGTATGGTTTTTCTTTGCTTATGTGCTATAAGTTTTGAATGCAAGTTATGATTAATTTAAAAATATCTGAAGATGTGATTGCCCATTGAATACATCTCATGACTTCTGAGAAAAAAGGTGTTCGTTTATTCTTCACACAAACGGAAAGGGGCTGTCAATTGTCATATGTATTAATTATATATACATTTTTTATTCGGCCCGGTTGGGCACGGCCCTTAACTGCTAGTACATGATCATGCAGATGGTGTCACAGACACATAAGAAAGGATTGATTAAAAGTTACTTCTAAGAGAGGTGATGTTTTGCAACCAATTGCAGTGGAAACTTCAAGTGAACGGTTATCCCAACGGCTTCAGACATGTCTAGATCTTCTTTGTTTAGATCTCCAGGTAATTCCCAGTTGAACCAGTACAAGAGATTGGCAAGAGAAATCTCGACTGAACTGATGCCAAATGCAATCCCCGGACAGCCCCTCCTCCCTGCTCCAAAAGGAATAAGTTGAAAATCTTGCCCCTTGAAATCAACAGAATTATTGACAAATCTCTCTGGGAGAAATTCCTCAGCATTCTCCCATGACTTGGGGTCTCTACCTATTGCCCATGCATTAATAAAGACTCTTGTCTTTGCAGGAATATGATATCCCCTTATAACTACATCCCTTGTGGACTCGCGTGGAACTAATAATGGAGCAACGGGATGCAAGCGCAGAGTCTCTTTGATGATCAGTTTTAAGTAGTGCAACTGCTGAAGATCTTCTTCTTCCACCTTTGCTTTTATCCCCACAACTCTTCTTACCTCTTCTTGGGCTTTCTCCATCACATCGGGATGCTTTATAAGCTCTGCCATAGCCCATTCTAAGGTCACAGCCGTTGTATCAGTTCCACCGGCGAACATGTCCTGTGAAGAGAAAAATAGTGGCTATAGGTCACTGTGCATATCAATATTCTTCAAGAAAAATGTCGGGGGAGGGAAGTTAAAGGTCCCCTGAATGTGATGTGTGTGTGTGTGTGTGAGAGAGAGGGAGAGAGAATTTGAACAGGGATACAAATGTTATGGGTCAAACGTAACACCCAATTGGACTCAACTTAAAAATTCAGTATCTGATTAGAATTTAAACCTAACGGATTACTATAATGATGGAAAAGTTTGAGATCCAATTATTATAAAAATAGTATAATAGTTTCATATTCTTTTAATGTATATACTTACATATATACACTACCCTAAGTGATGCCCCTACTTGATGTAGCATTGTAGCTTACTCTTAGGCCCTGCTTAGGTGCGTGAAAATCATCGAGGCTGAGGATTAAGGAGTATTGACGTAGGTTTGTCGAAACCTCAGACTTCCTTGACACTGATTTAATGTCTTTAATTAATTACTTGCAGTTAATTATAAATTAGTGTTTGCCAAACCCACCTAGGTATTGGTTCATCAGCAATAGGAGTGGGTCTGCTTCCCGGTTCATGTGCTTGACATGTTGAAGTTATCTTTGACTTAGCATATGCACCGGAGGAGTTCGCCAGTGACGCTACGTAGGCTACGATATTATTAGGATTATTATTTTCTTGGTGTGGTTATCTTTCATTATTATGTTTCCTATTTTGATTAGATTTTTATTCTAGCAAGGTTGCTTAGGGTTTTACTTTATAAGAAAATATTCGAGTGAGAACTTCTCACCGTGCTTCCGTGAGAACGAGTTCTCACTGGCCAAATCTTTCAAAATTTCCAGGCCTAAAGACCCTCCAAAACAGCCCTAGTCTTGTGCCAGAAACTGGCTTCTGGCGCAGTTCTTGCATGGCACAACCTGGCCAGTGCCCAGTTGTCCAGTGCAGGGATTGCCAGGATGCCCTAATGCAGAACCAGACATGCCGCCCTTATAAGGGCTGCTTGGAGCCCCTTTTGCCCATCCTTTTCCACTCCTTCTTATTCTATTGCGTGGGGCTTTTCTGGTTCTTTCACTGAGAACTATGAACCGTAGACCGTGGGACTGGGACCCACTCTAACTATTTGGACTTAAGTTTTGTTAGGGTTGTCCGGAGGCATATGTACTATGGGCTTGGGTATGCGCACACCTATGATTATTGGAAGCCGGACACTTAACTACCACACTAAAGGATTAACTAACCATCGACCAGACCAAAGTATGCTTACGTAATGCCAAATTCTATTACCCTGACATGTCAATGGAGACCGAAGGCTTAGGACTAGTGAATTTGTAATGGAACCTTGACTGCACAATGAAATACACCCCGTCAAACATGTAGCACCTGTTTTACTCGCACACGCAGTGTATGCTTCATGTGACTTCATGTAGTCTTCCGTACCCGGAGTTTGAGTATACTTAGGATGAAGGACCATAAATGGGGTTTTAGCGAGCATTTACTTTTCCTGTTTACCCCTTCAAGACAGGATCCTTATTTGTGGTGTCTTGGATTGTGAAGCGAGCATTAATTTTCCTTGCTCCGTCCCGGACATCCGGATCCGCCCCCTTCCTTACTCTTTCGGGTTGAGCTGTTCCATGCCGGAATGTTGCCCGCTTTTATAGAGATCGTAGACTGTTAGACCCCGTCCCGAGTTAATCAAGATTGGCTCTAATTGGTTAGAATTAATGCTAATTAACTATGTTTAATTAAACTAATGATGATTTATAGCCAAATGGAATTGAATTAGGCTAAAACTAATGAGTTAGGTTTAATGAAATGGTAATGAAGGAAATTGAATTAATTGAATGAGTTTTAGACTCAAACTAAGAGAATAAAGACTTTTTCGTAAATATGAATTTTTGCGTATTTTGGCGGATACGTTAACTCTTGATACCAATACGTGTATCTCAAAGAGTGCATTAGTTTTCATAACAGACTTGATTACATTTGACTTGAAATGGATCAAATGAGTCTTCATTTGACTCAAAATGTAAATGAAGAAGAGGAGGTGGACCTAAGTGTAAAATGGAGGCTTATAAGAGATAAGATGAACTCAAATTAGTTCATTCAACTCATTTCCAGCACAAGAGAATTGGAGAGCAAACCCTAGACTCCTTTCTTTCTTCTTCTTCCATTCTTGTTCATCAAGAGTGAGATTGGAGTGATTCAAGTTGTTTTTGAAGAGGTTTCATCTTCTTCATCTTCTTCCTCAACTTGTTTTCCATTTTTGGAGTGATAAAGCTTGGGAAAGAACTCAAGAATTCCTTTTCATAAAGCTTCAAGTAAGTAATTTGAACTCCTTGTAGAGTTTACAAGTTAATTAAGTGAGTTGGATTGGTTTGTAACACAAACAACTCATAGAGATTCTATTTTGAATTGATATTGATTTAGGTTGAGAGAGAAAAAGAATTTTGAATTGGGGATTTTAATCTCAAGACAAGCTATATAAGTAAAGAGGGGTTCTTGTTAATTATCTCCAACAAGGCAAATATAATCAATTCTCATAATATATGCTTGTAATTGTACATAAATTTGGTTTTATGAACAATTTCCATTGTTTTAGGGTTTTATTTCATATGAAATGGTTATAGTATCATGATTAAATTATTTATGGAGTGTTAGAGACTCAAATTATGTTTAAATGGTCTTTGGAAAGACTTAGAAGTGAGTAGAAAAGGTGGGGAATTAAACAGTGCAGAAACATGATTTTTCAGGCTCTGTTCTGAAATTTCTGCTACTTGAACGTTCGAACTCTTGGCCTGAACGTTTGAACTCTTAGCAGACTATTGAACTTGGCAGAGTTTCAAACGGCCATAACTTTTTGTCCGTACGTCGGATTTTTGGGAGTTCTATATACCGTTGGAAAGCTCTTGGAACGTAGAATCTAATGGTCTATAGTCCCGATTGATTGGATGACTCAAAATGAGTCCGTACTAAGGTGATTCTATTTGAATAAAAAACTATTTCCTTGCATGTAAATAGGTCTATAACTTAGTCTTGAGGCTAAACAATGTGATATTCATCAGAAATTATGTTATCTAAACCTTCATAGGTGTTAGCTAAGGTTAACGAATGTACAAACTACTATTAAAGTGATGTTCATCGAGAATAACACGTACATTCAATAACAAGCGTTTCACCCATTTGTTTGGTTTAGAGAGTTGATTACAAACTTGAATAGGATTAATAGATTTGGTGTAATTCCAGAGTCTGGCACTACATAGTAATTTCTTAAGCTCATTTCTGAGCTGAACTGAATAATACAATGAATGAATGAATGAATAAATAGTTACTAAAGTTAACAATGAAATGAATAATTCTACGGCAGTAGATGGATGGGGTGTTCCGGAGCTCCGTAGTGATGCCAGTGATCTCTGATCAAGACACTGGTAGATTTCACACATATATTAGACTGAAAAGTCACTGAATGATAAGCCACCTAATGATGAGTACTCACTGTAAATCAATGAAATGAATGAATATGAATAAATGCTTCCTTTTGGGAAGAATTGAATGAAATAAATGCTATGGCAAAAACCGTCAGCGTCGCCGGTTTGTAAAAACCGAAATTGGAAAAGAAGGTTTGTGCCTTCTTCTTGTTCTCTACCCACAAAAGAAGTGCAGTCCATGTTCATACCTTGTGGGTCACGATTTGTGGGGGCGTGCTGTGTAGTGATAGCACGATACTGCCAGAAGATCTAGTGGAAATAGCAAAGTGGAAGGCCAAAGCAAGTAAACACTTATAATTTCTATGCATGTACATTTGGTTTATTGATTTACCTATATTCATGTTTAAAGACCAAAATGAGTTCAATGTTGTGTTTATGGTTGTATTGCTTAATTATGGATTTTGGAGTATTATAAATGCTCTTGTGTTTTTAGCTAAATGGGTTGTTGGAGACTCCAATATGTAGTAATGAACCTACCTTGGAGGTTGGAATATGGATGGATCCGATCCCACCAAAAACAGGAGTCTATTCAGGCTCAGTTCGTTCGTAACTTAGCAGTTGGATCGACCTAGGAGCGGTTTCACCTTTTCAATTGCCTAGATTTGGCAGTTGGGTTGACCCAGGAGAGCTTCTGCCTTTTCAATTGCCTAGATTTGACAAACAGTAAGGCCTTTTGCTCGCCCTAGGTTTGACTTGGGTCGACTGAGCTGAAATGTGAGCCAACCAAACAACCTAGGTTACTTAGGTAGTTTTGGACTTTAGTAATGGATCCCTTGGACCATAAATCATGCATAATGGACTCGTAACTTATGTGGGTGATGCTTGAGCTACCATACACCCACAAGGAAGCTCGTATTCCAGTATTCTTGTGTTCCACACCAAAGGTGCTGGCCTAATGCATCTAATGTACCTAAATTAATATAACACCATGGGTTATGTAACCCTAAGACTTCGTAGGCCTTAGAACTACACATTAATGGAAGGTGAAGCCAACGGGCATTTCGAAGACCTTATGATTGGCTTGTTATTCATCCTTGACTCACTACATGATCCTTATGCATCCATTTGCATTTCGTTTTCTAGTATCTTGCATGATGCGGCTTCTATATTTGTCATGTTTAGCTTATGTGCCTTGTTATGTATTAGGCTTTATGTTCCCTATATGCTTATAAATGTCATGAATGTTCCTTGTTCACATTTATGCTTATGTCCATGCCTTACGGTCATGCTTATGCTCGTGTCTATGTCATGCTATGTACTTGTATCATACTATTTTACACAAGTACTCTATTATTTGAGTCAGCACCACTTAGCTACGATCATATCTCAGTCGGACCCGGCTAAGTGTGGATTAAGTATTTTTTATGGACCAACTACAGTTTGGGTTATGTTATGGGAGTCGACTAGTACCCTAACTCCACGATGGAGTTTCCGGGCCCTACGCCTGTTAGTGGTACCTCAAGTCAAGCTATGTTATATTCATGCTCTTACTTAACTCATGATTTATGTTTATTTCGAAGAATATATATAGCTTATGTGGTTATGTAAACTAGTTAAGTGATGATATGTACACGTCAATTATGATTCCGTAGTCTCATGCTTACTAATGCTCTAATAATACCTAGTCTGCGTTTATTGCCCTCTTATGATCTATCATGTTTTGTTACTAATTTGATTTACATGCAATGTTTTATGCATGTTTATCTTGCTTAGCTTTGTCTAATGGTGTTATACTTAGTGTTATAGGAGAGGACCTCAACGCCGATGCCCAAGAGGTCGAGGAGGATGAGGAGGAGAGTCCTCAACAATTAGCTAAGTGGACTCCAAATGATGTCTTTTATACATCAGTGCACTGAGTTTTCTTAGACGTCATTTACCCCTAACCTAAGGCGCGGATGGCCATGATGATTAATTGCTTTAGACTTGTGTTCAATTGGGACTGTAACACCTAACTAGTACCTTACTTCCGTTACTTTTTCTCACTTTCTCCCAACTTTAAACTTAAACTTTAACATTCACTCTATGGACTGGTTTATGCTCTTATCTTTTATGAAAAAGTGTTATAATTCATAAACGAATGATGAATACCGAGTAGGAAAAATATACACGATATGCTATACAAGTACACAGGTGAATCGAAATATTCCTCAATTTGTGATGGTTCTTAGGATCTCACGCGTGAAATCCTGTGGGAAATCCATTCATGGGGTTATATGTTCTACGAGTTTGACTCGAAACCCCATGCGGATGCATGTCATACCTCGGGAGTCGTGTATTCTTGGGATTGGGGCGTGACAACTCCCACTTCATTGTAAGTCAAGATTACTTAAACTACATCCAACCCATAAAAGTTATAGGTTCGTTATAGGGATCCGGCGTAGGGCTTTCAGCTCATCAGGTCAAGTTTTTCCATCTCTAGTAGGAACGACTATGGTCGGGTATTATCGGAAACCCACCCCGACCCACTCCTATGACGGGTTGGTAGTGTTTTTCTTTGTCTGTAGTTATAAGTTTGGGTTTTGTTGTCCCAAGCCACCCCACCTCAAATACATAATATATATGTATACTTATTACAGAAGTGATGGACAAAACTCATGTGGGGTAAGTGGTTTAGGGCCTTAACTCAAGGCATGTGCGAAGAAAAGTTTGTGTTTTTAATCTCTACCATGATCATTCTCATTTATTTTTATATATTTTAAAGTTTTAAACTTTAAATTAGACTTGGCCTAACCAAATGGGGTGAGTTTGTTATCACATCCAAGTGACCCACCATAGGGCGAGTCGAGTTCGGATGAGATAAATTTGAGAAAGGGCAGGTTTGGGCTTACCCCAATCCATACCAAACCGACCCATTGCCATCCCTATTCCCTAGCTAGGTCAACCAGAAAATCACTATAATATGCATGTATGTAAATGGATTATCCTAAGATTATCATCATTACCCTGATCCCATCTATGATGGGTCACCTAGCTGAATTCTATTTCACCGTTCCAGTAAATATTGCATTGGTCAAGTCCTCAGATGGGTTGTACTTCATAAGATTCAACATTGTTATGTCAGACCATCTAATGGTCCTACTAATATAATTGACTTCTGGTCTCATTCCAAGAATCAAAACCAACAAATAATAAATATTATAAAGATGGATTCGAGTTGGGTCAGGCCCAATCCGAACGACCATTTTAATATCCAAAATTTGGTAAGAGTGACCAACCAAGATGACGGCTTTAAGGTTATTTCTGTTGAGATGGACGCCAAGTGAGGAATCCTTCTGCAGATGTAGCAGCACATCCACCAAATCTTTCTGCTCCGCGCCATCTAAGCCGTTCACTTTTCTACTAACGAGATGGTCATCGATTACCTGATCCACAAAAGCATCTAATTCACCATGATTTCTCTTCAACCTCGCATCCATCCCTGTTAAAACATCAACCCATGCAAACGAAGGAAAGTAGTCTCCCACAAAGAAAGCTCCCATAAGAATTGTCAACTCAGCTGCAAGATCGGCAAACTTGTTCTTCCTTTCTTCTTCTCCTTCGTACTTCTTCCCAAAAGCAACCCTTGTTATCGTGCCACTTGATAGCAATAGCAACTGCTCTGATAGATTAACAGCTGCACCTGTCGAGCAAGATTGAGAGATCCTCTCCATCATGAGACCCACCTCTTCTTCCCTGATCGAACGGTAGGAGTTGACTCTCTTTATGCTTAGGAGCTCCAGTACACAGATCTTCCTTATTTGCCTCCAATATTCTCCGTAGGGAGAGAACGCCACGTCGGTGCAGTCATAGAAGATTCGTCGAGCTGCAGTTATAGATGGTCGGCTCGCGAAGATGAGATCATGGGTTTTCAAGATCTCTTCGGCAATCTCTGCAGAGGAGACTATGAGAGTGGGGATGTGGCCCAGATGGAGGAGTATCAAGGGTCCGTGTTCGTTTGCAAGGGAGCGAAGAGAGCGGTGTGGGAGATTACCGAGCTGATGGAGGTTTCCGATGATGGGAAGGTTGGGTGGAGAAGGGGGTAGGTTCGGTTTCTTCTCTCTTTTTTCGTTGAGTTTTAGGAGGAAGAAGATGAGAGCAATGGCCAAGAAGAGGAGAGACAGTAAGATAGCCATGGGATATTACTCTGGACTGATTACTCTTGTTGCCTTCTCCTTTCTCTATATATAGATCGATTCTCACGTTTGGACTTCATCGGTGTCATAAGTATAATTCTATATATCTTCATCGGTTAGTACCAAAATTTAACACGTTACTGGCTGTGTGATATGACTGACACGGTAGCGTCTTATAAAACACTGTAATAAATTCAGATGTTTTTTTTCTACTAACTAATCCAACATAAGGATGGCAATGAGTACGGTGTGTTAGTTGGTATCTTGGCTGGGGGTGGATTTGGGTTTTGCTGTGGTCAGGGGCCGAACTAAGAAATTTGCAGTAAAAAAAAATTCTTGGAGGGGACAAAATAAGAAAATAAATAAAAACTGAAAGTTTTTAATAACATTTGCGGGCCAGAGTAATTTTTTTAATTTTTCACAAATGAAAGGGAGTTTTTCAAATTTCTAGTGGGGGCAGGGCACGGGCATGGCCACCCCAAGCCCCCCTCCCGTTCCACCCCGCTCAATGTGTGATATATATATATATATATATATATATATATATAGGGATATTCAAGTGCATATATCCCTCACCATACACAATAAGGTGAAAGACACTCTCATTTTTGAAAAGTTTCAAATACAAAAACACTTTTATACTTTTTGAGAAAATTTTCTTTGGTACTTGAAACTTCACAAAAATGGGAGTATCCCTCACCCTATGGTGAGGAATAGATGCATTTGAATATATATATATATATACATATATATCACAAAGTGGTATTAATTAACCTTAGCTTAAGGCATGTGTGATGAGAAAAGCTTTGGTACAGTCAAGTTTAAGCTTTAAACTTAACTTGAACCCAGCCTAAGCAGGGCAGGTTTGGTAGAGTTGGATAATTATAGATGATATAAGCTTGAGATGAGGTAGGTTTGGGTGTACCCCAACCCATACCAAGCCCGCGCGTTAGCATAATAGATGGTGGCTGAACCTCCTAGATTTAATCAAAATTGGTCAAAAGTAGAGAGCTTGAGGGGATCAAAACTCCAACAGCAAAACCTCTTGGGCCGCTTGACGCCTAGGTAGAGTCAGAATCAATCAACGCTTTGAGACCTATTGTTTTTTCAGTAAATTAACGCTTGAGAGTTGAGAAACCGTCCATGCACGTTCAGGAGTTCGACAAAAGTCATGAAACGGCAATTGAATTGGTCCCATTGTCCGAAGAACTTTGTCCTTTACCTCTTCATCTTATTTCCCGTGGAGAAACTTTGGAGGATTTGGTTCCATCTTGTTTGTCTCAACTTTCTTAGCCGCTTAAGTAGTCCCTGTGTTGAAAAGAAAAACACTAGCTCAACACAAACCTCTGCTTGGTGGTTCCACTGTATCTGAGGACATGGAAGCTCTTATAATTCTATCTTCATGGATTAGTAGTAAAATTTAACACGTTACTGGCGGTGTGATATGATGACACGGTAGCTTCTGATAAAACTCTCTAATAATTTCAAATGTTTTTGAACTAATCCATATCACAGATGGCGAAACCTCCTACAGTACTGAAAACTGGTCAAAATGAGAGTGCCTCAAACCGCCTCACTCAGGCTCTCTACAAGAGGACGGAAGCCAGCTCCATAATAAGGCCCACTTTTGAAAATCCGAGATAATCAAAATAAATATTTTACAAATATATAGGATTTTTTAAAATTTTACTCCAATAAGAGTTGGTCTCACGGTAAATTTAAGCAAAGATTAATAACATGATTAATGTAATCTTATAGGTTATTAATTATATTATCAATTATATGCTCAATCTAAAAGTTGAATCAGCTCTTACATTAATAAAAAAATAAAAATATTTTATAATTAGAAAGGAAGTTCATTTCGAACGGTTTAGATTTTAAATAGCTACACCAATGGTGCAGTTCCATCCTTAAAACTTAGGGAAAGCCTGAGTGACAGATTCAGAGGATCTGGACTCCAACAATCCAAACTCCGTGGTTATGTGGCCTAGATAAGGTGAAAGATTCAAAGAACGCTATGATAGTTTTTTGTTTTTGGTCAAAAGAATGCTTGCAGGGTTAGAGACGGTTCATGCTCGATCAGGAGTCTTTCGACAAAACGACAATTAAAGTGGGCCAATTGTTCGATAAACTTTGTCTTTACCTTATGATTACGTTGGAAAACCTGGTAGAGCATTTGGTTCCATCATGTTTATCTCAATTCTATAAGCCGGTAGAGTAATCAGTGTGTCAAGCCTACGATATTTGTAATCTGAAAAACTCAAAGTCACTTTCCAAGTTATTTAAGTATCAAAGAAATATCGTTCTCACAGGATTGATGACCACCATGAGATTGATTTTATTTAACATGAATGATTCAGATTAAAAAAAGATGAGCCAAATTACATGTTCTACAGTCCACCAATCAGACGGTGGATATAACTCTTATCAAGGTTGAACTTAACTAAGTGATTGAACCGAGTGAGATAATGATTTAATGGCCGAGCTTTCCTTAGATTAGTCATGACCAAGTGAAGTTGTAATTTGCATTTAATGGAAAGACAAATCGCAATTTTGTTTGGCTCTCTCTTTCTTTAAAGATGAAGGAGGAAGACTGGAGAAACACCAAAGAAGATAACAATTAAAGCTTTGGATAGCCACCCACTCTGAAATGTGAGACAGCTTGAGACGGCTCTAATTAATAAAGGTGTGTTAAGTTTTTCCGTAAGCACACTTCTGATATCATTTAGTAAATTTTTGCGGTTTGTTTCGTAATCAAAGGGGATTGATTCCCTGTTAGATTGAAACAATGGCATCTAGGTTTGAAATTGATATAGAATATTAATAAATTCTTACATCAAATTGTGATCCCCTTTGATTGGTTAGGAAAATTAACTAAGATCATTTATACTTTGTGGCAAACTTAACTAAAAATTATAATAAATTTAATAAAGAGAATTGATTGGGTAAAAAGAAAAAATTAATATGAAACTTGATATGAACACATTGAACCCATGCTGCTCAGGCTGTATTTAAAAAAAAAAATCTAAGATAAAAAAGACTAAGGATTAAATAAACTAGATAACCCAGAAATCGGAATTTCACATTCTAAACAAAATAAAAAAAATCATATAATCAGAAGAAACAAAAATACTTGAAACTCCTTAGATTAGTGGTACTTATAGACATTGGGACCCACTATCACTCAAATGCTATTGCCTTGATAGAAATAGGCTGAAATTGAGAGTTTTTTAATAGACAAAAGGCATGATGGAGAGTTCAGATAAGAAAAAAAAACAAAAAAAAAACAAAACTTTATTTGGAAAACTCCAGTATTTTGTATTTTTTTATCTGAGAATCAATTTGACCGTGGAAATAACCCAAAATGAGGAGAGAATTTGAGGTATCCCATAAATCGTAAGGATGTTTGCCTTAATGATTGTGATTTTTAATAGATGGATTTTATCGTAGTGTTCAACTCCATTTACATCACGATTTATAAAAGTTAAAGCCACACACACAAAAAAGAAAAACCCAGACTCCACCCTTTCTCCATCGACAAGTGTGCATGGTATCACATCAGTTACATGGAAAGTTTTTCGCCTCCCTTTTAGCTCCACGCTGTTGTTGGAAGTTTTTCTTTTTTCAATAATATTGTCATGTTCTTATTAATTATGAAACTTATTATTTTTGTTGATCAATTCCATATATTATATATTAATTTGAGTTTAGTTTTATTGTAAAATGGTTGTCATATAAAAGTAATGATTATATAGGAAATCATATAAAATAGTTATTTCAAAAGTTTGATCATCTATGCTTAAAGTACAATGCATAAGTATGAAAATAATTACAACAGTATTTATAGGGGTCAATATTTTAAATATATAGTTATTTTTATAAATACCTCGTAGATAAATTTCAACTCACAGTCAATATTCCAAAGTGGGGCCAGGTCCCTTTCTCATTAACTAATTTTAAGTTTTTGTTGATAATTATTAATAAAAAGATGTTCTGTAGTGTAGTGGTTGGGTTGCTTCTTTGAAATCCATATTGTCCTGAGTTCGAGTCTCGAATCAAGTTGGGTCCAAAAATTGATTTCATTTTGGAGCCACGGGCCCATTAGTTGGTAGGGCCCGGTTGGTAGGGCCCGACATTAGAAGGATATCAAAAATTAGAAGATGGTCAAAATCAAATCTGAAATTGATAGAGAAATTGAAAATCAAATCCACTTCGCTTCATTATATATAATGGACATCGGTAACCTCATCTAAAGTAATAAAATAAATGTCAGTATTTTGGGCATGCATTGATGTGTTAAACTCATCTAGGAGCCTCGGGTCTTTGTTTGCGATGTTTAATTATTTATTTAGCTCTTCCAGTAACCTGTCCCTTTTTGGCCTTCATTTTGTTCGCGTTCTTTTCTTTGGTCTGGCCTTTTCTATTATTTAGTGGGATTGCCCTTGTGATTCATATATACTTACTAACATTTCTATAAATAAAATAAATAAATAAGAAACGGTTAACAATTAGATGGGCAGCGTTTCTATTTCAATCATTCTTTCATTCCTTTGTGTCTCCCTAAGCTTACAAAGTGTAATTTACATAATTTATCATAGATGGCTGGATCTCAAAAGCCCTTATGCACGTATAAATAAAACAGAGTCCGCAGACTTTGCTATGCATCCTATTTACAATTTACAAGAGCATTAGGGCATTTGAATCCCTGACATATATAGCCTACACCTGAAAGTGAGATGGATGTTCCCTAGAACGTAGATCAGCTCGTTCGAGATGCCAATCCCTACCAATAAAGGGGTGAGAGTGCATGAGTTTGAGCCCTACAAAAAGTAAAATATAAGAATTCAAGACCATCTAATGTTACCATGGAATGGACAATCAACAAAGATTTTATTTTGACCATCCATTGTACACCATGGCGACATTGAAGCTAATAGGCTCCCACAAACTATAGCACATATCCTCTTTTGAAAGTAAGATCGAGCTTCCAATATTAGAGGTCCATGGCAGATCCTAATTGTAACCAAGGTTCGAGAACTCCCTGAGTTGACTCTTGACTTCCCCAACTTATCTCATTTTAACAAAGCACCATGGATAAAGCAAGGGAAGCTTGGCCAAGTCGCCTCATTTTAATAAGTTATTTGTATATAGACCATTTAATTGGTAGATCTGATTTTAAATAATTAATTCTTATTTTTTAAGCACGTATGCATGGGTTTTGGAGTTAGTAATTTGAAAATGATAACAAGTTTGTTATCTGAAAAGCATATTTGATCTTTTACATTCAATATTTAGACTAATATATAATATATTTTTTTATTTTTCTTATCATTGTGTTTTTCTTACATATATAAATTTATTATTTGAATGGATTATCTTGACTACATGTAAATAGAAATATATTAATAGTTTATAATTATCTAATTTACTTTTCAATATTTCAAGATTATTTGAAGAAAAAAAAAAGAGCTTGAGTCACCGGGTTGACTCTATTCGAGTCAAATATTTTTCATTATCGGAGTCCATTTTGAATCACAAGTTTTCCATCCATGATTGCAGCCAGATTTCCATTGTGGTGACCGTTTATCAGAACTCCCGCAGCCTACGTAACTTAATATCGTGACTTGATAGAGTTAAAAACTAATTAGGTCATTGTCCCTTACGTAACTGATGACTTTCCACGGTTTGTTTTTCTACAATATTCTTCTTCAACAGAAAAATTGACAACTGAAATATACGTGGGGATGAATTTGCACCACAAGGTGCAAAGAATCTATGGATTCTGATCTCTAGTGCTACGTCATCGTCACAAGAGGGAATGCGTTCTAAAATACTTTGACGGGCCTAATACATATTTATGGTCTGTTTCTTTAGTAGAAATTCTGATTGGAATTTCACTGTCTTGCAGCCAGATTTCCATTGTGGTGACCGTTTATCAGAACTCCCGCAGCCTACGTAACTTAATATCGTGACTTGATAGAGTTAAAAACTAATTAGGTCATTGTCCCTTACGTAACTGATGACTTTCCACGGTTTGTTTTTCTACAATATTCTTCTTCAACAGAAAAATTGACAACTGAAATATACGTGGGGATGAATTTGCACCACAAGGTGCAAAGAATCTATGGATTCTGATCTCTAGTGCTACGTCATCGTCACAAGAGGGAATGCGTTCTAAAATACTTTGACGGGCCTAATACATATTTATGGTCTGTTTCTTTAGTAGAAATTCTGATTGGAATTTCACTGTCTTGCAGCCAGATTTCCATTGTGGTGACCGTTTATCAGAACTCCCGCAGCCTACGTAACTTAATATCGTGACTTGATAGAGTTAAAAACTAATTAGGTCATTGTCCCTTACGTAACTGATGACTTTCCACGGTTTGTTTTTCTACAATATTCTTCTTCAACAGAAAAATTGACAACTGAAATATACGTGGGGATGAATTTGCACCACAAGGTGCAAAGAATCTATGGATTCTGATCTCTAGTGCTACGTCATCGTCACAAGAGGGAATGCGTTCTAAAATACTTTGACGGGCCTAATACATATTTATGGTATGTTTCTTTAGTAGAAATTCTGATTGGAATTTCACTGTCTTGCAGCCAGATTTCCATTGTGGTGACCGTTTATCAGAACTCCCGCAGCCTACGTAACTTAATATCGTGACTTGATAGAGTTAAAAACTAATTAGGTCATTGTCCCTTACGTAACTGATGACTTTCCACGGTTTGTTTTTCTACAATATTCTTCTTCAACAGAAAAATTGACAACTGAAATATACGTGGGGATGAATTTGCACCACAAGGTGCAAAGAATCTATGGATTCTGATCTCTAGTGCTACGTCATCGTCACAAGAGGGAATGCGTTCTAAAATACTTTGACGGGCCTAATACATATTTATGGTCTGTTTCTTTAGTAGAAAATTCTGATTGGAATTTCACTGTCTTGCAGCCAGATTTCCATTGTGGTGACCGTTTATCAGAACTCCCGCAGCCTACGTAACTTAATATCGTGACTTGATAGAGTTAAAAAACTAATTAGGTCATTGTCCCTTACGTAACTGATGACTTTCCACGGTTTGTTTTTCTACAATATTCTTCTTCAACAGAAAAATTGACAACTGAAATATACGTGGGGATGAATTTGCACCACAAGGTGCAAAGAATCTATGGATTCTGATCTCTAGTGCTACGTCATCGTCACAAGAGGGAATGCGTTCTAAAATACTTTGACGGGCCTAATACATATTTATGGTCTGTTTCTTTAGTAGAAATTCTGATTGGAATTTCACTGTCTTGCAGCCAGATTTCCATTGTGGTGACCGTTTATCAGAACTCCCGCAGCCTACGTAACTTAATATCGTGACTTGATAGAGTTAAAAACTAATTAGGTCATTGTCCCTTACGTAACTGATGACTTTCCACGGTTTGTTTTTCTACAATATTCTTCTTCAACAGAAAAATTGACAACTGAAATATACGTGGGGATGAATTTGCACCACAAGGTGCAAAGAATCTATGGATTCTGATCTCTAGTGCTACGTCATCGTCACAAGAGGGAATGCGTTCTAAAATACTTTGACGGGCCTAATACATATTTATGGTCTGTTTCTTTAGTAGAAATTCTGATTGGAATTTCACTATCTTGCAGCCAGATTTCCATTGTGGTGACCGTTTATCAGAACTCCCGCAGCCTACGTAACTAAATGTCGTGACTTGATAGAGTTAAAAACTAATTAGGTCATTGTCCCTTACGTAACTGATGACTTTCCACTGTTTGTTTTTCTACAATATTCTTCTTCAACAGAAAAATTGACAACTGAAATATACATGGGGATGAATTTGCACCACAAGGTGCAAAGAATCTATGGATTCTGATCTCTAGTGCTACGTCATCGTCACAAGAGGGAATGCGTTCTAAAATACTTTGACGGGCCTAATACATATTTATGGTCTGTTTCTTTAGTAGAAATTCTGATTGGAATTTCACTGTCTTGCAGCCAGATTTCCATTGTGGTGACCGTTTATCAGAACTCCCGCAGCCTACGTAACTTAATATCGTGACTTGATAGAGTTAAAAACTAATTAGGTCATTGTCCCTTACGTAACTGATGACTTTCCACGGTTTGTTTTTCTACAATATTCTTCTTCAACAGAAAAATTGACAACTGAAATATACGTGGGGATGAATTTGCACCACAAGGTGCAAAGAATCTATGGATTCTGATCTCTAGTGCTACGTCATCGTCACAAGAGGGAATGCGTTCTAAAATACTTTGACGGGCCTAATACATATTTATGGTCTGTTTCTTTAGTAGAAATTCTGATTGGAATTTCACTGTCTTGCAACCAGATTTCCATTGTGGTGACCGTTTATCAGAACTCCCGCAGCCTACGTAACTTAATATCGTGACTTGATAGAGTTAAAAACTAATTAGGTCATTGTCCGTTACGTAACTGATGACTTTCCACGGTTTGTTTTTCTACAATATTCTTCTTCAACAGAAAAATTGACAACTGAAATATACGTGGGGATGAATTTGCACCACAAGGTGCAAAGAATCTATGGATTCTGATCTCTAGTGCTACGTCATCGTCACAAGAGGGAATGCGTTCTAAAATACTTTGACGGGCCTAATACATATTTATGGTCTGTTTCTTTAGTAGAAATTCTGATTGGAATTTCACTGTCTTGCAGCCAGATTTCCATTGTGGTGACCGTTTATCAGAACTCCCGCAGCCTACGTAACTTAATATCGTGACTTGATAGAGTTAAAAACTAATTAGGTCATTGTCCCTTACGTAACTGATGACTTTCCACGGTTTGTTTTTCTACAATATTCTTCTTCAACAGAAAAATTGACAACTGAAATATACGTGGGGATGAATTTGCACCACAAGGTGCAAAGAATCTATGGATTCTGATCTCTAGTGCTACGTCATCGTCACAAGAGGGAATGCGTTCTAAAATACTTTGACGGGCCTAGTACATATTTATGGTCTGTTTCTTTAGTAGAAATTCTGATTGGAATTTCACTGTCAGAGATTTTGTTTCTTTATTACAATTTTTATATTTCCAAGTTTTTCTTAAGTTTATAAATGCCTAGAAATAAGAATTTTCGATTGCTAAAACCCATTTGAGGTTTTTAGAATTCCAAACTTTTGGCAACATTTTAGTGATACTCCGGAAACCTCAATTAAGGTGGCCCACTTTGTCCTTCCTAAAGGTGAGCCCCAATGCATAATATCTAGGTGGGTCCCATGTACCACAATCCTAAAAACTGGCCGGGCATTGTGATTTCTAAAACATCAAGCCCACGTATATATAGCTATTATAGTTTTAAACGTGGGTCCTAATTAATTTTATAAAGTGGGCCCATGTAATTTTGAATAGGAGGCTCCACATTTTGATTCGTAAAAGTGGTTCTCATATTATAATTTCTAAACGTCACATCTTTATTTCTGATTGTGGGCCCACATACCAAAATATTTAAAGGTGGCCAGTGCATTTTAATTTTCTGAAGGTCGTTCACATGTAGCAAAATCTCTAAAGGTCGTTCACATGTAGAAAAATCTCTAAATGTTGAGCATGCATTCTAATTTCTAATGGTGTGGCAACGGAGCAAGATTTCTAGAATCGGGTCTCAAGTTGTAATTGCTAACTATTGAACCTATGTACCATGTTTCCAAATATGGGCCCCATGTTATAATTCTTAAAGGTAGGGCTTCCTTGCTGTAAATTTTAAAAGCCAACTCCACACTCCACAATGCATACTGAGGTGTTATTCTAGTTAGGGACTCTTGTAGCTATGAAACGGTGAAATCCAGATTTTCTCTTCCATAAAAATGGTTTCAGAGGGGTGATCGGACTTTTTTCTTTTTTCTTTTTTTTTTTTTCTTTTGGATTAAGAGGTGGGAAATATATGTTTTAGTCCTTTCTCCAATGAAACAGGGTGTTTTTCTTTTTGGATGAAGAGGGGAGAAATATATGTTTTACTCTTTTCTCAAATGAAACACGTCTACACCGGATGCCAGGTTCCACTTATGCAGAAAGAGCATTACACAAACGCTTCCAAATGGGTGTATTTGTTCGCATAGAACTTTGTATAAATACAACTCCAATGAAATCCAAGTATTTCAAAAGTAGCTAAAATTGAATAAACATATATAAATATTTATTGATATGCAATCAAATAATCTTTCTTTTAAAGGAAAACAAATCTCTCTTATTTAATTTAATTTTACCTAATTTTAGGAACAACTGGAATTCATAGAAATTCAATTCCTATAATTGATATGCAAACAAACAGGCCCTAAAAACTTTAATGTGTAATCATCAAAAAGACAAGGCCCCTAATTTGCTATCTCAGGGCTAAGGCTACACAACATGTGCTCTTCTTAAACCCATTAGATAGAAAAGGCAATTTGCGTAATCAATTAACCTAAGTAATTGGGCTGTCCCTTCGCAATTAGAGTGAAAGAAACTTAAAGTTATCTACTACCTTTGACTGTCGGAGAATGAACAAGAGTTGTACAATGGGTTTGGGATTATATATTGCATCTGGCATTTGTCTATGGTTATGTATATGATTAATTTTGATTGCACTGTCTTATAAATATATTTTAATTAGAAAAGCATTTGGTAAAACTTAATGTGTATTATTGAAACTTAATTCGACTATTTAGTTTTGATATTGATGATGTACCGGCTTTCACAGGTTAACTGTATATTGACAGGTGTCAGTGTGTAATCTTCACATGCAAGAAGTGAAAATATCTCCTTCGTGGATTCGGACTTGGTCCAGAACAAATGCGATTTTACGGCAGTACGCGTGTTTTACGGCAGTACGCGTGTCACACTTAGGGGATCGCCTCTTAGGCCCGGGAAATTCAAAGTCACTTTCCAACTTATTTTAGCATTAAAAAGAAATTATGGTTGAAGTGACAGCCTCCATGAAATTGATTAAATTGGAAATGAGTGATCCCGAGTTATTTGCCTTAAACTACTTATGCAACAGACATTTAAATTTAAAAAGACATTAACAAAATATACTTTATTGCTTCAAAATTATTTTTCAAAGCGTTCTAAATGCAAATAAAATAAACACAAACCACAACCACAACAAGGTATGTTCTTAATATATATATGATCAAGCAAATAGTACCATTAGTACATAGGCAAGGATTTCAATAACTAGTTCAAACAGAAGTGGTGTTTTGGAACTAATTAAAGAGGAAACTTCATGTGAACCTGGGAGCAGATTATCTTTGGTTATACCCTAGGAAATTCCCAATTGAACCAGTATAAGAGATTGGCAAGAGCAAGCTCAACTGAACTGATGCCAAATGCAATCCCAGGATAGCTCCTCCTCCCTGCTCCAAATGGAATAAGTTCAAAATCCTGGCCCTTGAAATCAACATAATTATGAGCAAATCTTTCCGGGCAAAATTCCTCGGCGTTCTCCCATGACACGGGGTCTATCCGAGTCAAATTCTTTTCATTAAGTCGCCTGACCGCAAGTGAGATGGAGCTCGAGGCTCTCCGTTCCCAGCTAGCTGAGATGGAGGTGGAGATGCGGGATGTTTTGGAGAAGTTGAAGGATGCAGTGTTTGAAGAGGTTGAGGCGATATATTTTGAGCAGGTCGAGTAGATCAAAGCCCTCGTGTTCAAACGAGGTTATGACGTGGGTCTCGGTGATGCTGGCATACTTGAGGATTCCCCCCTCTGGGCTAAACACGCAGCTCAATCCAAGGATGTTTCTCCCCAACCACTACCTACCGAGGTTCCTGTATCGGCCCCAGTAGGGGAGGCCAATTCACTGCGGTCGGGAATGGAGGTACTTCCTCAGCTGCCGACCTTGCTCCACATGCCTCTGATGTTCCAAGTGATGTTTGAAGAGTTGTTTCTACTGCCACTGTCGGTTCTATCCGAACTCTCTTTTAGTCTAATGCTCCCATCATCATGCCTAGCCATTAGTTAAAAAGAAGATCAGCACAACATAACTACTTTGGGATCTTCCCAATTATAAGGATTCTTCTCCTTCGGCACGAAGTAGTGGGTTTATTGCTACCCCTTATTTTTAGGCCTTAGCCTTATCTTGGCGTGGTTGTCCTGATAGGGTTTGCCCCTACTGCGAGTCCTCGACCATTCACAAGTTTTTAGTGAATTTCATTCTTGGAACAAGAATATAAAAAAGACAACTTCTGTAAATGGAATGCAAGAGTGACAATTTCTTTGGTATAAAGATATAGAATTTCTTTAAATTCGCTATGCTTCAAGATCTTGGCAACGCTTTTCCTTCGAGCGTCTCGAGGTGGTAGCTCATGCTCCTCCGACGGAGGTAACTCTATATGGCCCTTCCCGAATCAGACCTAGCTTGCCGTGACTGGGGTCTTTGATGTCCGGGAGTACTTTTCTCAAGACTTGGTCTCCGGCCTTGGATGTCCTTGTCGTACATTTTTCCTGTAAGATCCAAGCTAGCTGCTGCTAGTTGGTAACCAACTTGATCAATGCTCCTTCTTTCTTTATTTTTCTCATGACTGTATGCCTCCATCCTTATGGTTGGCAACCAATCTCTAAGGGAATTACCGCTTCCATTCTGTATGCTAGAAAGAAGGGGGTTTTGAAAGTCCGGGATCCTAACCCTAGAGGGGGGGGTGGTGAATAGGGTGATCTACACTTTATGACTAATCAAGGCCAATTTTAACTTTAATGAAAAAACAACTAGTCACAAGATGATTTACCAAACAAGATGCGGAAGCTAACAAGAGAAATCACCACAAGCATACAGTCTTACACAAAGATTTATAGTGGTTCGGCCTCAATGCCTACATCCACTACCGGCTTGTGTTCCAACACCCCACCGGATTTCCACTATTTATGATGTTCAAAAGGCTAAGCAATAACCTTTACAATGATGATTTTCTAGGTTAATCAACAACCTATTAATGTGCTTTTCTAGGCTAAGCAATAACCTTTACAAGATGCTTTTCAAAGGCTAAGCAATAACCTCTACAATGTGCTTTTCTTCGGCTAAGCAATAATCTTAACAAGATAAAGATTTCTTCTCAAAGAAGTGTCTACATAAACACTCAAAGAGATACAATTTAAGCTCAAAATATTTGCCTCTAGATAGGCTGATATGAAAGTTTAAATCAAGAACAAAACATACACAAACAAATAGCAAAGGTGTGTGCTCAAAGTGTATGAATGTTTACTTCAATCATTTTCTAAAAAGAAGCTCACAAATGAATGCTTGATGCATTTGAAAATCTAAACATTGAAAATGATGATTGAAGTTATAAACCAATCACATGTAGAAATCAAACAACTTGGAAAGACATGTTACACAAGTTGTATAATGTTTTAAAGTTTTAAAAACACATGTAATTGGGATGAGGATGTTTGCAAAACAAACTAGAATTCCAAGGTTATATTGTGTTTGCAAAACATCTCAACTAAGGCTAGAAATCATGCAAATATGAAATTACAAAGATTTGAACATGCATGAATTTAAATGGAATGAAAATCAAAGTTAACTTAAAAGATATACCTCTTTAAATCTCAAACATTTGATTTCCAATTAGCCTCTAGCTATCCTAGCTTATCCCTCTTTTTTAGGCTTCCAAAATGGTTCAAAAATTGCATCCCCACTGCCATTGGAAAGAAAGGAAAAGAAAGGCTTTTTATACAAAAAGACAGCCCAACGGCTAGTTGGCCCGGTCGACCTCAAGCCCACGCGGTCGACCGGGTCCAACGGTCATATGGCCCAACGGCTATAAGCCCGGTCGACCGGCCCATCTGCGCGGTCGACAGGCCACACAGGTTCTGACAAAAATTCCTGGATTTTTCAGAACCTGTTTCTAGTGTACGCGGTTGACCTCATGGGAGGCGCGGTCGACCGGCTACACTGGCCAGAGCTGAGTTCAGTTGAAATTTTGAGAAATTGATTTATTGAAAAAAGAACTCTTAGCCAATATGATTTAAGCATACAAAAAGGATTCTAAAAATAGAGTTTGTATGCAAAATAAGAACCTCGATTCGAAACTTGATTTTTCAAAATCATGCACGAAGAACTTAGGTTTTCGAAAATACAATTTGAGTTCTAAAAACATGCAGGATGAAGTTTTTGAAAATCAATAGCATTTTCAAGTCTGAGGTCCGGGTTTCAAGGTCCAGACTAAGCTGAACGTGTGTGTGATCAGATGACTGAAATAGATAGTGCTTTCCATCAAATTAGCAATACAAAAATCCTAACAGGTTTCTCCTGTTGACCTCCGCGGGGTGGTTTTGTAGGCCCATAAGACGCTAGGAAGCTCATTCACTCATCCTCCTATCGCCTCGTCCAACCTTTTCTTTATGCCGTCCAACAAAGTCTTGTTGGAGCTTTCTGCTTGACTATTACTTTGTGGGTAAACATGGGTTGAAAGTGATGCATAATGCCATAGTGTTTGCATAGATGCATGAATACCTTATCCTCGAATTGTTTCACATTGTCGGTCATTAATGCTCAGGGTATTCCAAATCTGCCGACCTCGGCATGGGCCTAACGATGTCAATCCCCCACTTGTCAAATGGCCATGGACTCCCTATTGAGTTTAACTGCTTGGTAGGTTGATGGATGTCTTTGCCGAAGCGTTGATATCTTTCGCACTTTTGCACGAATTGCAAGGCATCCTTCTGCATGTATGGCCACCAATAGCCCTGCGAAATAGCTCGGTGAGCCCAGCTTCGTCGTCAGATGTGCCCCCCATAGCACACCTCATGGATTTCTCATAACAAGCTTTCAATGCCAACCGGGTTGATACAATGTAAGCACAGTCCCAAGTAAAGCCGTCGATAAAGCTTTTCCGCTGGTGATAGCCAAAATCTGGTTGTTTTTCTTTTGACCTTCCAACTCTCCTTGAAGTCTTCTCAAAGCAATCCGTCCTTCAGGCACTCTATTATCGGTGTCATCCAGCTTGGAGTCTCTTCAACCTGGTCGGCGCACATGACGTGCCGACTTCCGGTGCTTGGCTGCGATTGGTAGTCGACGAGGATCTCTCTCCTTAGTTCAGATTTGACGGCTGTAGCCAAACTGGCCAAGCAATCAGCATGTGAATTTTCCTCTCGACCATTCTGCTCTACCTTAACATCTCCAACATCGATCTTGGATCAAGTGTTTTGCTTCCGCGACATGCAGCGATCCGATCATCTCGAGCTGCATATTCACCATGCCCGTGCCTGAGCCTAAGCCTCGTGAATTGGATGCTCTGTCCACATATAATTGCCATTGTTCATCAATCTTCGTACCGTTCCTGATCTTCTCCATTTACCGAAACCTTTTTCAGCTCCTTTATGGCCTCGTCGATCAAGTCGACAATTTGATCTCTGACCTTTGACCGACTTAACAATAATTGCTATTTTTTATCGGCTTTCTTATTTGGACCTAAGCCTTCATCGTCTGCCCTTTTTTCCTTTCCTTTGATTGCCGCAATCAGACAGCTTCTATATGCTGCAAGATCTCCTTTGATCTCCATGGTCCCTTTCAATGTTGAAAAACATATCCTTTAGTGATAAGTTGATGGTACCGCCCTCATGCAATGAATCTATGTTTGCCCCATAATAGCGTTATAGGGAGATGGCACATCTACAACCATGAATTCATCGTCTAAGTCGACTTACATGGTTCTTACACCCATTGGGTGCGCTGCTTGGCCACCGAACCCGAATAGGGGTGTTGAGGTCAGCTTTAAATCCGAGGGCTTTAGGCAGAAAAACCGCTTCAAGGCCAGCTCTCCCAAACTCGAAAGGAAAACATTGCACATCAGTGGCTCATTTCCTATCCATAATGCCATGGAATGTCGGTAATGCTGGACACGGTAGGCGGGATCCGAGGTTCCATCATAGACTCTTAGGTTGGGGATCGAGAACCGCCGAGGTGGGTCCGCTTTTTCTATCTCCTCTGAGAATGGAGACTTGAAATTTTGAGCGTTTCCAAGATACCTTCCTCTGGTCGGATTCTCTAGAGGGAGCTTCCGATCCGCTAACGCCTTTTTAATAAAGGCTTGTACATCCTCTACTGCAAGTGCTCGTGGGGGTGCTTGCCTTCTCGAGGCTTCGCAAACCTCAATGCATCTGCTCGGACTTCGGCTTCCCCTTCCCTTCGGGGTTGGGAACTCGAAGTTCTATTTCATCCATCGCTTGTTCTAGTTTTAGCTCGGCTTTGCGAAGCTCTTGATTCAGAGTAGTTGGTCGAAGGGACTTTGCCCGACCGTTCATGTTGCCCCCTGAGCTGTGCTTCCTCCACCTGAGATGGAGGTCGTCTAGTCTAGGGCGGTGATCCCAGATTTTGTTCTTGATCTAATATTTTTCTCAGCAAGAAGAAGCGTCGGTGGATTTTTCCCTCCTCGCTTTTCGCAGACGGCGCCAATTGTAGAGTCAAAAATTGAGATGGGTTTTAGATGGACTGGTAATCTAACCTGTCAAAGTCAACAGATCTTCCTTTCTGGTTTGAGTAAGATTCTCCGGATGAGCCCTGTAAAATTCAAACAAAGAAATCTCGATCGGTGGGACCAATCAAATTCCCTCCGATGCCTAAGTCAGCCACCGAGAGATTGGAAATTCCTGTAATGATTAGTTTTTTCGTATGATTTTGGCGTACCTCCTCATTAGATCTTCTCCCTCTTCTTATGCAATTTCCCCCTGGATTTCAGATAACCATTAGCACACATTTCCAACTTCCACATCATGGTGACTGGAATTCAAACGTAGCTCGGGTTCATGGGATGTTTCCCCCTCAATCTTGGTCTCCTTTTTCCCTCTTCTGCCAGCTGTCCTAGGCACCTTTCCCATTAAGGTATTTGAGAAGATCATGGCCAACGCTCATGGGATGTTTCTTTCCTCCACACTGGTCATTTCACAACGGTGGACATTTTTCATGTTCGATGCAGCCACTTCTTAGTAAGAAAAAGGGCAAAAGTGAGTTACATCTTTTACAATTCCTCAAAAACTGGTGGTGGTGGCTATTTGGAAAATCTTTTTTCTATGTCAAAGGAGAATTTTTGCAGAACCAATTTTCCGGGGACGTACTTAAAACATGTCCTTAGTTAAGTTCCACCTTAATAGGAGTTATGTCCATAATCAAATTGATAAAGGGCAGTACATTTGATTTGGCTCAAATCTTTACATTTAATATTTAAGTTTTGCTTAAATATATATATATATATATACACATATATATTTAATCTGGATCACTAATTATAAATGTAATCAATCTCCTGACAATTGTCACCGATCCAATTGTAATTTTATATTTCTCTAGTGCTAAATTAAGTTGAATAGTAGAGATCGCTTAATTTCATAGGTCGGCTTGACACACTGATTACTTATGGCTCAGAGAATATCAGACAAGATGGGTATCAAATCCTAGTTTGTTAAGAAAATGGCAAGTGACAATGTTCTTTGGATAGTGGGCCCACCTTCAATTATCGTTTTGGAGAGAAAAAAAAAAACAAAAGAACAGAAAAGTCCTGAACTGAATGGGCACGAACAGGGGTGTCTCTGCTCTCGACCGTTGTTTTTAACTCAGATACAGTAGTGGGCGACCCCCCTGAGGTTAGAGTCCGGATCCTCCGTATCTAGCTAGGGTAATAACGACCCTAGGAGGTTTGGATCGATTCCGAATCCTCGGATGGAACTCCAAAGTGGGTGAACGACTTTATACCGTATAAGATATTTCCAAATATCATTTTTAGTAGGAGCAATGTTAGATGGAGCACAAAATTAAGGGGTTTTGACATATTACTCCTCTTTAAATTCAATATTTTTAATTTCATGATGGAAATGTAGATAATGTTTGTTCAATATTTTTTTAAAACTTTTTTGCCCCAAGTCCCATTATATGACGGGAACAGGGTCGGCTCTAGCATAAGGCCACTAAAGCCTTTGCTTTAGTCCCCAAAAAGTAAAGTTAAAAAAAAAGCCCCATAATATCAGTTGGCATCTTTTGAAATTTAAAAAAAAAATAAATCAAACTTGTCAACTGCGATCCCCTTTTATTTCTTTCCAAAATATAAGGCCCCATAATAACTCTCTTTTAAGAAGAGGTTGAGTGTCATTTATGGCCTATTATATTTCCAAATCTACCCCTATTATATTTCCAAATCTACCCCTTATATTACTATTGCTAGGAGTCCAATTGATTTGAGCACACCATTATATTTCTAGCAGTCAATGTGTATCAAATCTCAACCATATATTCTGTCATGAATTTTCTTTACAAGCATTTTTCATTATTTTTGTGTATCCTATTTCAATAGGAGCCCATTCAGATTTAATCCATGATGTGCTTGTAATAGATCCATAACTTGAGATTTCAGTCTTAATAATAGATCTTAAAATTTAAGATAAATAATGGGCCCCCGTCAGAATTTATTCACTTGCCCGCAATGCATATAAGCACCGTACATCTGGAACATTCCAATACGTGGGCACAATTCTGAAGTCCATCTTGGATGGTCCTGATTCATGGTGCGTATGCGCACCGTGCGCCGGTGAAAATGCATCGAGCCCCACAAGTGGTAGATTCATATATATATATATATATTTTTTGGGTGGGGGGTGGGGTTTGGAGCCAAATAGATACTTAATTTTTGTGACGAAAGATTTCCATGTGAGTTTTGATGATAGGTCCAAAGTTTTCATGTGAATTTTGGAGGTGGACTTAAGATAGATTAGTAAAACTTGAATATACAAACTTAATTAGTAATTCTGCATCACAAAAAAGCAAGAAAACTAAATTTTAAATAAAATATTTATAATAATATTAAAATATAGAAAATGTTTCATTTAGAATTGTCGCTTTAGGCATCGAATTGTCTTGAGCCGGCCCTGTACGGGAACATCACATGTCACAGAATTGATAAATTTCATGATATCATAAGACTGTCTAAAGATGTTATGGGTTTTATGTAACATCTTAGAATAAGTTTTTTTCCGATTAATATAACCTGAGGATTGGTACTCGTCAGATGTGTATTTAAATTTCGCAAAATATCATTTTTCGCTTCCTATAAAATAATGAATTCGCTTGGTGATTGCAAAATTTATATTATACGGAAAGTGATAAATCCCATGATTCCGTGGGATATAACGCAAAAAAGTTAAAACAAAAAAGTTGACCAGAGTTTATAGTCATGAAATTGGTAAAAGTTTAAGGAAGACTAATACGTCAAAACCCTTACAATTAATAGCGTAATTAATAATGTGTAAGATTGTGTGAATCATTTATTAATCCATATTTAATCTTACAGTTAGACCAACACCTATTGGAGTAAGATTTTAAAAAATCCAATACATGAGTAGAGCATTCATTCTTGGTGGTTTGGCTTTGGCTTTTCAAAAGTGGGGCCCATACTGGATCTCCATTCCTTCCTCTCATAGAAAGCTTGAGTGATAGTTAGAGGCTCTCTCGCTTTTGGCGCCTACCAGTGAAAATCTAAATCCTTAATCAACTGTTAGATTGTTTTTTTTTTTTTTTTTTTTTGCTGAAAACTGTTAGATTGTTTGTTGGGTTTAGTGGGCTCTACTAGGGGATGATTAGTTCCTGTTCAGTTAAAAGACCTGAGCGATCCCCGCGTCATTAAAAATAAAAACTGTTTGATTAGTGCAAAACATAAGAGTCTCGTAAAATATTTTATCAGACGATAATGTGTCATCACATCACTCAGTCACCAACGTGTTGAATTTTACTACTAACTGATGAAGTCCCAAGTCTGAGAATCAATATATAGAGAGGAATGAGAAGGGATTATAGTGATCACTCCAGGGTAACACCGCATGGCTATCCTACTCTTTTTCCTCTTCTTTGCCGCTTCTTTCATCTTCCTCCTCCTCAAACTCAATGAAAAACAAGCTAAAAAAGCAAACCTACCTCCTTCTCCACCCAAGCTTCCCATCATTGGAAACCTCCATCAGCTTGGCACTCTCCCATACCGCTCTCTTGGCTCCCTCGCAAGTAAACATGGCCCCTTGATGCTCCTTCATCTTGGTCAAATCCCCACTCTCGTAGTCTCCTCTGCGAAGATGGCTGAAGAGATCATGAAAACCCATGATCTCATCTTCGCAAGCAGGCCAGCTATAACTCCAGCTCGACGAATCTTCTATGACTGCACCGACGTGGTGTTCGCTCCCTATGGTGAGTACTGGAGGCAACTGAGGAAGATCTGCGTGCTCGAGCTCCTAAGCATCAAGAGAGTCAATTCCTACCGTTGGATCAGGGAAGAAGAGGTGGGCCTCATGATCGAGAGGATCTCCCAATCTTGCTCGACGGGCACAGCTGTTAATTTGTCGGAGCTGCTGCTCTCGGTATCGAGCGGCACGATAACAAGAGTTGCTTTTGGGAAGAAGTATGAAGGAGAAGAAGAAGAAAGGAAGAACAAGTTTGCGGATCTTGCAGCTGAGTTGACGACTCTTATGGGTTCTTTCTTCGTTGGAGACTACTTTCCCTGGCTTGCATGGGTTGATGTTCTGACAGGAATGGATGAGAAGTTGAAGAGGAGTTTTCAAGAATTGGATGCGTTTGTAGATCAGGTGATCGATGACCATCTCGTTAATAGAGAAGTGAACGGCTCAGATGGCGTGGAGCAGAAAGATTTCGTGGATGTGCTGCTACATCTGCATGCAGAAGGATTCCCCACTTGGTGTCCATCTCACGAAAAGTAACCTCAAAGCGGTCATCTTGGTGGGTTGTTTCAAATTTTAGATGGTACACATATTATAGTTGCTAGCATGAAGGCCGTGTGATGCTTAGGTTAAGTATCGTGCGACTTAAATAATATATTAAAAGAAATATTCCTTTCATGCAAATATAACAAAATAATTAAAAAATTTAAATCAACAAAAAAAATATCAAAACCAAACCTTTCTTCCTTTAATCCACCTCAGCATAATCTTAAAAATAAAGAATTCCTATGCATTTTTGCTATGTCGCCGTGTGTAGCCTTGGGACTCGCTCGCCTGACGTGTGGACCTAACCCAGCTAGGGCTTTGCCAATCATGAAAGAGGTGGGGATCTAATGAACTAGTTGGGACCACCCCATATATACAGTTTCAAGTAAATTCCATTATTCTAACCTTGACCCTTAAGACCCTAAGTGAGTTTTTGTCATTTAGTGGAGAAAGGGGTTGCTCTTTTACCTCCTTTTTTTTTTTTTTTTTTTTTTTTTTTTTTTTTTTTTTTTTTTTAAGAGGAGGAAATTTTGAAGATATGTACTTTTCATGTAACATGTTGTCTTAAAATGAAGGCTTTTGCATTACTTTTACTATCCTAGTAAATTAACAAACTTCTCATAAGAAATCTAGTACCGTCACGGTCACTTACCCTCTAGGGAATTGACAAAAATAAATACAACCTACCTTATTGAGTTGGATGTGTAGGAGGTGGGCCCTTACAAGGGGAGCACTTTCTATACAAGGAAACCAATGTTGGCAAACTTATAGCTCATGTGGGTCGCTCTATGATCCAATCAAATTTCTACTGCCTACTGCCCACTGCTGTCCTTGAATTCGCACTAGAATCAATTTAGAGTATATCCACCATTTATTTAAGGTAATAACTACTTTCTAATTTACTACCATTACTTTTAGAAGCGTACGATGCCTCAGTCGCAAGAGGCATCACTTCTCACTTGTGTGCCTGGATCACACAGCAAGAGTACTGCCCTGAGTACACTCAGGCGGAGCATGAAGTGCAGCGATACATGAGCAGTGCAGAGTACGAGGGAAAAAGCATATTCAGATGTGCGGCGTTTGCACATGGCATAAAATATCGGCCGATACCAATCCAATATCGGCCCTAACTGGTAAGATATTGGACCATCTCGGCCGATATTTTAAAAATATCAGTTTATCCGACATATCGGTCGATATTTGAAAATATCGGCCGAGTTGACTACTCCTTCATTCCCTCATCTTCTTCCGTTTCCCTCATCTCCTTAGAGCAGCCCTTCCTCCTTGGCTCCTTCTCTTCCATATTTCCACCGCTCCTCCTTCAAGGAATCATTTTATTTGGCAAGATAAAACCAACTTAAATCCCTTATTTTTACTATTATGTCTTTTTTGTGTTTTTAGATAAATCATGGAAATGAATGAAAAGATCACTGGCATGTCATTTTTGGGTTTGGGTTGTGTTCTTCTCTTAGATCTACACACTTTCATACTAAATCTACTCATATATATGATTTTGGGTGTAGAAAAATATATATTTTTTAAATCTTATACTTAAAAAATTAAGATTGTTGGAGTATTTATGATACTAAATGCCAATGTCTTATTAATAGTATGTAGATGATAGATCTACTTATACACATGATTTTGGATTTTTTCTAATTCATTTATTTTTAAATTTTTTTAATAGTTTAATTATAATATATCATTTTTGGGGAACTTACCGTAATAAGACAGCGAGTTAGCGACACGAACCGGACTCATGACATAACGTGACCAATTTTTTGATTTATTGTTGTTACTAATGGAAAAAAATATTATTTTTCAGCATTTTCTAATATTCTGGTTATTTTTTATATTTTTGAGATTTTCTTTGGATAATTTTTTTTTTCACACCGCGACGGACCTATTACAACGACTGATATCGATATGATATCGCTTTTTCCCCGGCCATTACCACGATTTTGAACCATTCATATGTACGCAAAGGAGGCGGTGCATGGAGGACCCCAATGATAACGCTCTGGGTCGATGGAATTGTATAGTTTACTATTCTCTTCATACAAGGCAAAGAAAAAAAAATAAAAACCTACAATTAATCTTTAAAGAGATTATATCAGTGTTAGGGAAGTTAGATGGCCATAATTTATGACCAAACTATATGCATGTTAATACTCTCCATCCCCAACATTGATGATTTCCAGGCATCTAACCGGGCACTACTTAGTCTGTCACTTACCATACGAGTAAGCTACGACAGGTAGGGGGATCACTCAGTCCAGCGTATATTTACACATATATACATATTAGAAAAATATGACTACCATAAGTATTTTGTATAATAATTGGATCTTAAACTTTTACATCATTATCTCAACCTATTAGATTTAAATTCAAATTCATATAAGTAATTTTCAGGTGCCCCTCTCTTATATTTACATACGCCTCATTCTACTATATTTCTCTTCATAGGACATGTTCTCTGGTGGAACTGATACGACAGCAGTGACCTTAGAATGGGCTATGGCAGAGCTTATAAAGCATCCGGATGCGATGGAGAAAGCCCAAGCAGAGGTAAGAAGGGTTGTGGGGGAAAAATCAAAGGTCGAAGAAGAAGATCTTCATCAATTGCACTACTTAAAATTAATCATCAAAGAGACTTTACGCTTTCATCCTGTTGCTCCATTATTAGTACCACGCGAGTCTACTAGGGATGTAGTTATAAGGGGCTATCATATTCCTGCAAAGACAAGAGTCTTTATCAATGCATGGGCAATAGGAAGAGACCCCATGTCATGGGAGAACGCTGAGGAATTTTGCCCGGAAAGATTTGCTCATAGTTCTGTTGACTTCAAGGGGCAAGATTTTGAACTTATTCCTTTTGGAGCAGGGAGGAGGAGCTGTCCTGGGATTGCATTTGGCATCAGTTCAGTTGAGCTTGCTCTTGCCAATCTCTTGTACTGGTTCAATTGGGAAATGCCTAAGGGTCTAACCAAAGATAACCTAGACTTGTCTGAAGCCCCTGGGTTCACCGTTCACATGAAGTTTCCTCTTCAATTGGTTCCAAAACACCACTTCTGTTTGAACTAGTTTTTTAAATCCTTGCCTATGTACTAATGGTACTATTTGCTTTATGAGAACATACCTTGTTGTGGTTGTGGTTGTGGTTTGTATTTATTTTATTTGCATTTAGAATGCTTTGAAAATAATTTCGAAGCCAGTCAAGTTTATTTTGTTCATGTCTTTTCAAATTTAAATGTCTAGTGCATAAGTAGTTAGAAGGCAAATAATTCTGGATCACTCATTTCCAATGTAATCAATTTCTTTGCGGCTGTCACTTCAACCATAATTTCTTTTTAATGTTAAAATAAGTTGGAAAGTGACTTTGAATTTGTCACATCTCGGGCCCGAGAGTTTCCCAATCAGTATGATCTCCGAGGTGTGACTGCGTACTCCATGAAATCACACCTGTTCCGGACCAAATACGAATCCACAAAGGAGAAATTTTCACTTCACGCGTGTGAGGATTACACACCAACACCTGTCAATATATAGTTAACCTGCGGAAGCCGGTATATCATCAACAGGTACATCTTCAATATCAAAACTGAATAGTCCAATTAAGTTCCAATAATACACATTAAGTTTTACCAAATGCTTTTCTAATTAAACTATATTTCTAAGACAATGCAATCAAAACTAATCATATACATAACTATAAACAAATGCCAGATGCAATATCTAATCTCAAACCCATTGTTACAACTCTTGTATGTTGATAAGTCCACAAAATTATAATTTTCATTCATCATTTTATGCGCATTTGTGGACTTAATTAGGTTAATTGCATAGAATTACACTTAATTTCATGATTTCATACATTTGAGCATCAAATTTGAAACCCTGGTCAAAATTCATTATATTGCATGACTTTTGTGAAATTAGGATTTTCATCTCATTCATCACCCCAAAATTAGTTCTTTTGGTTTTACTAATGCATTCCTACTAATTTTGACACCGTGTGCTATTTTTGGAAAGTTGAGTATTTTCTGTGCTTTAAGTAGGCATGTAGGGTCCATGCATACTCTATCGAAATTCCTCACACTTGATTATTATTGTGATTATTTAATTTTATTTGTGTAGGAGAAATCAAGAGTGGGACCCGCATCGGTGAAATTTGAGATAGAGATTAAATGTGGGACACCTTAATGGTGGGCTGACATATCTTGACCTCTTGGTGGAGTTGGAAAGCTTAAATATCCTCAGAGAGGAAAGAAGAAAGTTTGTAAGGGGAGTCGACTAGTCAAAGTTGCAAGTAAGGAAGCATGTCAAATATGGAAAGCGAAGCAAATAAGCAAGCAAATAAAGAGTCCTAGTATGCCTTGGACGTCGAACATGGGTCCCACGCACTCCATTACATGTCAAAAATAGAAGTTCCTTTAATTACAAAATTATTCTTAAAATTTTCAGGGATAGAAAATTAAAATGGCCACTGCTCTCAAACCGGGTATCGGATTGCACAATCTACCCACCGTTGGAAAGCACTTTTCGAATAGATATCCGTGGAGCACAAGATTTCTTAAATCGGAGCTATACAGAGGGAGATATGATATCGAGAAGTTGGATATTATAATTATATGCGGGAATTACAAAAATTCTTCAAAATTGGCAACATGAGAGATCTTCCAAAAGTTCAATTTGGCAAGAATTGTCAATCAAGGCAACCACTTTGGCAAGGGATCTAGTTCAATTCAAATTATTATTTAATTTGGGAGAGTTGTTACACCCCGACCCGAACTAATCGCGATTAAGGCTAATTAATTGTGATTAATGCTAATTAAGCGTGAATAACTGGATTAACTAAGGTTAATGACCAAAGAGAGAGAAACCAGTCTCAAATGACACATTAAGCCTAATGAAATGGATTTGAATGAAATTGAATGGATTAAAATGAGTTTAGACTCAAACAAGGTAAATTAAGGACTTTTTCGTAAATACGGATTTATACGTATTTCGTCAAATACGGAAATTCTTGATACCAACGTGTGTATCTCGAAGAGTACGTCAACTTTCATAATAAACGCGATTCCATTTGACATCAAATGGGCCAAGTGAGGAGTCATTTGACTCAAAATGAAAATAGAGTAAATAAGAGGGGGTTTTAGTGTGAAGTTGCTTATATTAGAATGAAAAGGGGAGAGATGAGTTCATTTCATCTCTTGAGACTCAAGGAGAACCCTAGAGCCATTTCTCTCATCTTCCTCTTCCATTCCTCTTGTTGAGAGAGAGAGAGAGCTAGTGAGTGATTGAGTGGTCTTTGAAGAAGGGAGCATCAACTTCATCTTCTTCCCCAAGCAAATCCACCATTGTTGAAGTGTGGAGCTTGAGAGAAACCCCAAGAACCTTTCCCCTTTGAGCTACAAGTAAGTAATGGATTCCCCCTTGTGATTTCCAAGTTCTATTAGTGATTATATAGGGATTCCTAGCACAAATGACTCATGTGAGTCCATTTGTTTGTTTTTATGGATTAGGGTTTGAAGTTTGGGGGTTTAATCTCAAACCAAGTTAGGGAAAAGAGGCTGAGTTAATAGCTTCCAAAAAGGCAAGTATAAACCTTGCTTGTGATTAATATTTATCATTGTAATTGTTCATGGTAATTGTTCATAGATTTGCCATGGATTTTATGCATTTTACATTGGATTTTGGATTGATTATGAGTGCTTAATGAAGTGATTAAGGTGGATAATGAATGATTAGTAGTGATGAATGTGATTGGATGATGCATGAGGGGGAACAGGAGGTTCCAGTTTACCATGCAGGTTGTAGAAATGTGTGGAAATGTGATTAAGAAAAGAGAGGAGAAGAAGAGTGAACTGCACAGAATTCGGGTTGGAATTCTGCACAGTTCGCTCGAGCGAACAAGGCTCTGGTTGGGACGAAATGAGTTTTTCAGGGTTCGCTCGAGCGAACGTGGTGCTGTGTGAGTTCGCTCGAGCGAACAGTGTTCTGCCTGGGGTCCGCTCGAGCGAATAGTGGGTCCGCTCGAGCGAACCTGTTAGAGTCCGGTGAATTTCGAGTTTTGGATTTTTACGAGAATTGGAGTATGACTCTTAAGTAAAAATGCGCTCCCGATTAGTTTTTAAGACTAATCGTGGTTAGACTAGATTATTGAGAATTAGTAAGGTTTCAAAGGGGTTCATTGAGCGAACCATAATTTGATATTGCCTAAGCTCCATGGGTGTTAATTAAGGGGACTTGAAATGCACATATTAAGTATATAAATGTGATGTCCATAAAAAATAACACGTGCATTTGGAAACCAATGATTACACCCGAATGGTTATTTAGGATTGAGATAGGATTGGAATAGGATTGAGTAGAACCAAGTGTGGTTAATATTACTCTCATTGTATCATTGTGATCAATCTAATGAGATTGATATTGTTGTCATTCCTTTCTTTTGTCATGAAAGGAATCATTGAGTTTAATTGGATCCATAAAAAGGATTTCTCACTTAATGTTATTGATTATTGAGTCTGGCCCTACCTAGCGATTGTATTAGAACTCTAAATGAGTTCAATGATAATGAATGACTAATCCTGCTGCAGCAGATGGATATTGAGGTGTTCCGGAGCTCCGTGGTGATGCTAGTGTCCATGGCCCGGACATTGGTAAGTCCCACTAATAATTCCGATCATATCTTCGGGTATTGATTGAAGCCTCCCTTTGAGGGGAGATGGTAAATGATAATCCTTCCTTTGAGGGAAGATGGAAATGAATTGAAATATAATGTAATGAATGCTATGGTAGTTGCCAATTGAAATATGTATACTGACTGTCATTGTTTATTATGGTTATTGGAGAATTGTCTAGATTTCTCTAGCATTGGAAATTGTCATTATTGCAATATGAATGTATTGATATACTATTGCAAGAATTGTTTATACATTGTTGAACCGTCGTGTTCATTAGTGTTATTGATGGCATTACAGGCCCGGTTGCCCCTGCCGGTGTTGCAGCGCCCCCGGCGCCAGCGGAGGAGACCGCTCCGGTTCCTCGAGGAGGTTTGATAGAATGGAACCGGCGGGATACCATCTGATGTGGTATCCGAGTGCGAATTGGGAGTTGAAACATTTTGAAGAGATATTTTGATAAACTGTTTATAAATTCATTTTGAGAATGTAATTAACATTGGACTGTAATTATCTATCGTCTGCATAGTGTTTTGTATATGCAGCGCTGACAAATGTATATTGAAAACAATACATGTATAAGGACCTTCTTTTATATACATGTAAATGTTAAAATTGTAATTGTCAAATATATATTATTTCCGCAAAAGTTTTATATTTGACAGGTACTTGAGTATGATATCCCTTGTGGATCTCGTTTTAACTTTGGTTAATTCGGGGTTTACGGGAGTAAGTATGATAATCACGGCTCGGCTCGGGCCCGGGTCGTGACAAGAGTGCTTGAAGCCTAAGCTAAGATGCCAAAGCAAACAGGGAAACAAAACCTACTTGGAGGAGAACATTATGAACACACAATGGAAAATACTCTTAAATATGAACTAGCAAAGCTTGCTCGCGTTCAGCCCGGGCCCAGAAATAAAAATACATTCAATTTATGGCTAATTTATTAGATATTAATTAATGAGAAAATAAATATAAAACAAATAAATATACCATTTATTACGGTTCAAAACATGGCCCAGCCCAGCATTTGTACAAAATAAATATTATTTTTATATCAATGAGTACGAAACTTCAAGTCTTATGTAAATTAACAGCAATGTTTATGTATTTATTTTAGTAATTTCAACTTTATTTCAAGTTGAAAACCCTAACAGCCCATAAAGTCTCTTTTAATTTATATAAGCAAATTTAAAAATATAAGAATAGTATGGGCATGTGGGCCTGCTCGTGGGTGGCATTGCCTGGCCTAATTGGGGTACGGCAAGGCACAATTGGGCCGATCTGAACGTGGGCTATATTTTTTTTTACAAAACTACAAATCTTATCTTTATTTGAGAATTACTGGAGGTCTTTATATCTTCTTGTATGAATCCCTTTTGTTTTTATATTTTCTTAAAAATTAACTTTGAAACATTTCACTTTCCGCGGAATGGGCCAAAATCCCATTTGGACTTCGGGCGCCAATACATACGATAATTTTGGACTCGAGTAGTTTAGATTTCACAAGTACACTTCAGGGATGAATAAGAAAAGTTAGAAAGAAAAGGTCCTCAATCAAGATTTGACATTTATTTCTTTTCGACCTAGGAACTTGGGTGCCGTGCAAAGTTGCAATATAACTTGCTGTGAAATTGTTTGTATATTACATATCACTCAACACATAATCTTTTAGTTACTATATGCAACTTTCTTAATCAATTGCAAGTCAATCCAAAAGATAAGATATATATTATGAATTCTATTTAGATGAATCACGTTATAAAAAAAATCCTAACAAATAAGATATATTTCTATTTTTTAGAAAGAAAATAAAATAAAGTCAATATTAAAATCTAAATCAAACAATCAATTGGAAAATTGCATGTGGCCTCGTCTTTAGGAATTAGAATGAGGCCCGCTTTAAAAAAGTTTATTATATGTGGAGCCCATATATATAAATCACTATCAAGGATCCACTTTTAAAAATCACAAACATTAAGGATTTTCTAACCATAATAGATATATTAAAATTCTAAATTCACCTAAAGAATACCCATTTTAACTTGGTTGGATAGAGTTATTGACCAAGTTGGATTTTTTCATGTGGACTCTTTAATCACCTATCCATAAAAGATATGTTAAAATTTGAATTCACATAAAGAAGTTTAACAAAAGTAGACTCTGAATTGATTGATAGAGTTTATCTCTTGAAATTAATCTGAGATCCAATTTCTCAAATTGATTTGAGATTAGAGTCCAATTACACAATCAATTGTGAAATTGAACTCCAATTTAGAAATCGATGCCTACATCTATAATATATTATAATTGTAAATGCAACTTATATATCCTGTCCATTGTTAGTTTCTTTTTTCTTTCTATATTCCAATAGGATTTGTCCTCTCGCATAGTGGAACACCATTGACAAAATATAACCTCACTACCAAAAAACACAAAATAGAGTTATAATTTGTATCCGTCTATTTCAACCACGAGGTTCCCCGCACAGGTAGTAGGAAGAGCCTTTGCTGTGAACAGAGAGCCGATTGAGGTTGCAACCAATGTCGTGGAAGGTACAATGCTAGTAGATAATAGACTAGTGGTTGCTTTATTTGACCCTGGGTCTACTCATTTATTTATAGCACCTCCATTTGTTTGTGACATACAAAAGAAAATTAAGCACTTGTCGTATGATTTTACAGTAACTACTCAATTGGGAAGAAAAGTAGTGTGTAAATTGTAAGTTCCTTAATGTAGTGTTAAAGTAGGTGAGGTGTCAATGCCAGCAAATTTAGTAGTGTTGGCAATGAATGATTTCGATGTAATTTTTGGCATGGATTAGCTTGTGAAGCACCAGGCCTGTTTATATTGTTTCTGCAAAATCATTACTTTTGAAGTGGATGAAGCTAATGCCAGCGTATTATTTGAAGGAGTCCAAAAGAAATTTGATACAAGGCTTGTTTCAACACTAAAGGCTAAATGAATGATGCGAAGTGGTTGTAAAGGCTACATAGCATTCAATACTGAAAAGAAACAAAGAAATGAGTTAGAAAATATCTGGTAGTCTGTGAATTTCCAGACGTATTTCCGAAGGAAGTGTCAGGTCTGCCTCTAGCTAGGAAAGTAGATTTCCCTATATCACTACAACAAAAAACACAATTGGTGACATGAAAAAATGTCACCAAAGGCCCAATTTTTGTCACCTATTATCATTGGTGACAAGGGACGGGGTGTCATTGTATCCATGACACTAAAAGTCAACGGCGACATAGTTTGTGCACTTGTCATGGAATGATGTCAACGGTGACAAAAATATGGTGTCATGGAAGAAAGATTTTCCATGACTTGGTAGGGTGTCACTGAAAACAATGGTGACAACAACGCAGGTGTCATAGAAAAGAGATCTTCTGTGACAAGAATTGTCACTGGAAATATTTACTCTGACAACCAAATATGTGTCACCAATAATATTACCAGGTTGGCACACAAGGGCGACATACTCTTTTTGTCACAAAAAAACACAATCAAAATATTTGTGCCACCCAAATTATCATTTCGCACATACATACAAAGTTTCAAATATTTATATCTAGATACACCCATTAGCAAAACTTATACCACAAAGACGCAAAATATCATTCAAATCAAATATCCAACAAGTCAACATTCTATCATCCAAGTTCACAACCCTTCAAAATATTCATCCTTTAACAATAAACACTTCAAAGTTAATAGTTTTAGCATAACTACAAAACATCCATACACGGTGTGTCGTGTCAAATGACAAAAATAATTCAAAACAAGTGTTCCAGTTAACTACAAAAAGTCTTCAACTCCATCTTGGTCATCTTGGTTAACTGCCAAAAAGTAACTCCATCTCGATAGTTACCTACCTATATAAAATCGCAACAAAAAAAATGTAATTATTCAACATGTTATGAAGCACACAACTCAAAATAAATGTATGAGAAAATAAAATGTTTTTGACCATTCTTTGTAGCATAACTACAAAACATCCATATATGGTGTGTTGTGTCAAATGACAAAAATAACAGCGTATAAGCGGACATAACAAATTCAACACTTAATTGACATAGAAAGTTACTTATCGAGAATTAGAGCCTTTCCCAACAAGACTTCCTTGCATATAAGCAGACATAATAGCAAAAAATGACCTCATTGAGAATCACCATATCTACCCATCATCAGTCAATTTGCCCCAACAATCCTAGAAATGAAAAGAAATAGTTTCCATGATACAAGTAATGGAAGCCCTTTGGTAACTCCACTCAACGTTTGATGATATGGTTGGGGCTGATCATAAATTGAGGCGAAAAATACATAATAAATGAATTAAATCAATGACCAATATACAAATGATGAAAGGTTATTTTTCTCCATAAAAGAATAAATAAATATACACACTTAGAAACAACTGTGAATAGGAAAGGTTCCTTTCAACTACTGTGATAACAGTAGCATTCACAATGTGGAATTACCTACCAATATCTTCATGATCTACCAATCCTCACAACTTAGATAAATACGAAAACAATAACAGTAGCATTCACAAATAAAAATTATCATTGGCCAGCATCATGATTTTGTCATATTAGGTAAAAAATAACATGTCCTCTAAAATAGAAAATTATCAATATGGTCCACGGATGAATTAAGTTGAGAGATGATTCAAACAACTGTAGCAATCACTTGGAACTTCCCACATTATTTATACTAAAATGATGTGGAACACCAAAATGGTGCTTCATTTAGCTGAACTGAGCAATTAACATACCATCACTGTACGCCTCTTCAGCTAAAGGGGAATCACATCCTTAAGCATATCCAAAAATTCCTGCAATCCATAAGATCCAAACATGAGAATCATATCCTTCACAAACTAAAGGAGAAGCAAACAAATTAAAAGATATAAAGAAAGATATAGGTACAAAGCTAAAGAAAAACACATATCATTATAATTAAAATGCCTGTGAAGGACATAGCATCAGAATCCAATACCTACAGTATCCTAGAGGCCTAAGTTGACAATGTCCCCATTCCCAGCAACATTAGCATTGAAGTTGTCAAAAACTGTGGGTACATAATCCAATCAATAAAACCCAAAAGCATAAGAGACAGTCAGAAAAAAAATCCATAACTCCCTGTTCAGACCTAAAAAAAAAAAGGGTTTCTGAAAAAAGTTTGAATCTTTAGACAAAAATGGGTTAAAAGTGATGCCAAACAGGTCCCTAACTAATCAAAGGCAACCAGATCTCACAATGATATAAAATTTTAACATTGTTCGAGATCCAAAAGCAACCATCAAAGGATTCCACCATTCCTTCTACCCCTTTGATGATAAATTACTACACCCACAACCTATGAAATTAAATCCTAGAACTGATGCCCCTATGTCGCTCTCCACCCATGATCTTTAATGCTTAGCTCGTCTGGTTGAACATTATTCCCAAGGAAATCCTGAGAATTTAGTGGGAACAAAGACCCTAGCAAATTTCATTTCCCAACAGGAACATTGCATGTACAAACATAACATCATTAAAACATTTGAAACAAAATGTGATTTTAGGTTTCACTCACCTTCAAACATTATAAAGAAAACATTTCCGGCTTGGAACAAGACACTAATATTCAAAGATTTTTCTCATATTCTTTATCCACCTTTTATAAACCAAGTTAGAAAAACTCAAACGATTTCGAAGCCCGCATTCATCAAATGAGACTTAAGGTATGATACAAATTTCACATATAGTGATTTATTAGAGGACAAGGTCTTCAACACAAATATATGTTTAAGGTAACAAATAGCATTTAAAAAGTGGGAAGAAAAAAAGGAGACATTTCCCTTTTTTTTTTAAGCGAGATGGGTACTAGCAGTAGGTTGCGATCTAAAACTTCAATCATGCATGTTCTTGTTCCTACAAGCTTTAGTTGTCAAAGTAGTTTTTTCCCTCAATTTAGTCTGCAGAACAAGGGAGGGGCTGTTTTTTTCTGCTAGATCTGCACCAGACCAACCCAACTATCCAACTAGGACACAATGTTCAATAGTCCAAACTACAGTAGGTGTATAACAAATTGCATCCAAAGAAAGCAACTAGCACAAAAGTGCAAGTTAATTTGGTAGGCTGTTACAACAGTGAACGTTCTTAATCTTTTTCATTATTAATATATTAACTAAAATATTCTACCTCGTCCAAAAAAGCAACTGGTGCTTACACTTTCCTATCCGTGTAGCTCAATCTGAACAATCACATTAAGGAAAACGATTAATTTACAGTCCATGTCTATGTTTGGCTGTCACAACTCAAAAGTCAAATCAATGTCGAGCATGCAGCTACTTCTGCACCCATAATAGCATCCAACTAAAAAACCATTAGCATCCATTACGATTAATTTTTTAACACCCTCCGCTGTAATTCATGCCACAGTAAAATACAGATAGATCCCATCAAACTAGATCATTCAGAATTCCATTTCTGGTGCCACCAAAACATCCTTCATGCTTGCAATTAGTGCATTACATCATAATGCACCCAAAACAACAAATATAAACACTCCAATCAACATTCCAACATATACATGATGCAGAGCCACAGACAGCTCCAGTACCCCTAGGCTTGAACTTAGATGTCTCACCTGATTTTTGAAACTGAATAGACTATATCTGCTCTAAGCTCTGTTGCTAACTGTTCAAGATCCTGATAAAGTTCAAAAAGAAAACCACATAGAACACAGAACAACCCCATTAATCATTCATGAACAAAACAATTTCCTTTAACAAAAGTACACTCAACCTTTCATAATCTACAACTTAGATTCCTTCAATCAAGACACAAGTAAGCATCATGCCATGGACATGCATCATCACCTACAATTAAACCAGATCCCTTAATCTATCCAACAGTCATTTCATTAATCTGGTAAAAAGAAAAAAAAAACTCTCATCATAATTAATCTCTCTTTTATAACAGGAAAAACCAACCAACATTACCAAATCCACGAATCAAGTATGCTCAATAAATAAAAGATAAATAAAAACACTTCACTAATCTATGCAAAAAAGGGACAACCATCAAAACCCACACTACAAATCTCTCTAACCAACATCCACGACATCAAAATAAGAATTACCAAGTTCATGAACATGCTCACCCTTGTAGAAAGATTCTTCATATGAATTGGGTAATTGATTGTATCCAACAAGGGAGTTGCAGGCTTCTCTCCTGAGAAGTCAATCTTCCAACCATTTGTTTCCTTCCTTCTCGCAACCTTCCCTTTATCACCTGAACCTAGCTGCTCTCACAGAGTACTGAAATAAAATAAAATAAAATAAAAAACCCATATCAACAATAACCAACACAAGATCCAAGAGCATGTAATTAGAATGAAAGATCCGTAAAACGAATTTTTACAACCCAGATTCATTCAAAAGAGTAAATAATCAAAACCCAGATGGAGAAACAAAGAAAAAAAAAAAGCTAATTTGCTGTGGCGTTTCATTCACAAACATGTCTTCTGCAGTTGGGTGATGAGAAAAGAGAGAGAGAGAGATGGGGCTGGCTGGGTTCGGTGGTGGCCGGCGCAGGTGATCATGGAGGTCGCCGACGGTGACGGTGATGACGCCGGGACGGTGGGGCAGCGAGGTGTTGGGTGAAGGAGAGATGAATGAGAGATGAGATGAGATGAGATGAGAGAGTAAAGAAGAGAGGGGAGAAAGAGAGCTTGGTGGCGGTGATCGCCAGAGATGGGGGAGCTCGGCGACGATGGCAACACGCCATGAGGGAGGGAGAACGAGGGAGATGAGATGAGAGAAGAAGAGGGATGAGGGGCTGCTGCTAGGAGTGAAAATGAGAAGATAGGAATGGGTTTGACCTAGTAAAGGCAAAAGGGGAAAAAGGGAAAATGGGTGGGGGGTTTTGCACGTGGGATAAAGGGGGGTGGAGTATGATGTGAGTGAGGTGGGGTCCACATGGGATGAGATGGGATTTAATAAAATGGGCTTGGATGGGTACGGGTCATGTCAGGTTTTGGGTCGGGTTCGAGGGTTCGGATCGGAATGCAACAAAAGGATAAAGTTCGGGAAATTAGATAATCTACCCAATGGTGCCAAAATCTCGAAAAGCGAAAAATATTAAAAAGCCCTCGAGACTTTTCGAAAATAGCGACACACACCCCTACTGTACCCAAACGGGCTCAGATCTCAACCAAACTTCGCACGCACGATCCTAATGATTAATCAGACCTGTTTGGCTTATAAACGAGCTTAATTATCTAAAATCACAATTAACTAAGCTAATTACAACCATGGAATTTCGGAATGTTACATATCCCGTGAGAGATGACAAGGGTTAGGGCTCAGCCATTTGCGATCTTGATGGAGGAGGAATCGTCTATTGGAGGGAGCCAGCGTAGATGGTGGTGTTGGAAGAGGAGAGGGGAGGGGAGGGATTTCGGTTTTTGGAGGGAGGGGAGGAATTGGGAGGGTGTCGTTTGGTGGGAGCCAGCGTGGATATGGCGTTTTGACCTTTTTCAACATGGGCTGCCCTGGACCGTCATCAAGTGCAAATAATCCGTCACAAAAATGTGACGGCCACTATGAGTTGAGTCCACAGTCATTCATGTGTCGGGAATTCCTTGTTTTGACGTAATGTACATCGTTTCGTTCACCTAACTTATCTTATTTTTATTGCCTCCATGAAACGACGTTGTTTTGCTCTTCAACAAAAAAATTTAAGCGCGCCTAAATGAGGAGGAGGCCACCAACGCGAAATTTAGATCTTTCAGTGATAAGTTTGTACTTGTCACCCAAAATTTTGTCTTTCGGTGACAAAATTTTTTGTCACCGAATCTCCTCTTTATTTGGCACCTTGTTTAAAGCTTTTCCGTGACAAGCAACAAATTTTTTTTGTCACCTTTGTGTGCGTTCCGTGTCAACATTGATTTTTTGTCACCAAAGGGTGTCACTAATGGTGTTTGTATAGAGCTTCTGACAGGTACTACACCTGTATTCCGGGTACCATATAGGATGGCACCATCATAATAGTATGAACTGAAGAAGCAAATACATGATTTGCTGGACAAAGGTTTTACTAAACCTAGTGTCTCACCATGGGAGCACCTGTATTATTTGTAAAGAAGAATGACGGCACTCTACACATGTGTCTCGATTATAGGCAAATAAATCAGATGACAATCAAGAATAAATATCCGTTGCCTAGAATTGATAAGTTGTTTGATCAACTCTAGAGTGCAGCGTATTTTTCAAAGATTGATCTCCGATCTGGATATCACCAGATTCATGTTAGAGATCAAGATGTATAGAAGACTGCATTTAGGACCCGATATGGGCATTACGAATTTTTTATTATGTCTTTTGGTTTAACAAATGCACTTGCAGTTTTTATGACTTTGATGTTTTTGCTGCTTATTTAGACCAATTAGTTGCTATCTTCATTGATGATATTCTGGTATATTCAAAGTTAGAACAAGAACATTCACTCCATCTGAGCACAGCATTGCAATTGTTGAGAGAAAATCAATTGTTTGCAAAGCTGGAGAAATATGTTTTTTGGCTCCAACATGTGGCATTTTTGGGTCACATAATTACTAGAGACGGATTGGCTGTTGATTCAACTAAAATTGAAGCCATTACCAAGTGGCAAAGTCCGAAGAATGTTCCAAAAGTCCGGAGTTTCTTAGAGTTGGCTGGATATTACAGAAAATTTGTGAAAGACTTCTCTAAAGTAGCAGCTCCGTTGACGAAACTGACTCGGAAGAATATTTAATTTTTATGGGATGATGAATGTGAGTCCAGTTCCTAGATTTTGAAGCAGAGATTAATCTCAACCCCAATCTTGGCATTACCTAAAGGAGGAGGAGGATTTGTAATTTATTCTTATGCTTCACATATAGGATTGGGATGTGTGGTGATGCAAAATGGCAAGGTAATTGGCTATGGTTTGCGTCAGTTAAACGAATAGGAGAAGAAATATGCTACTCATGATTTAGAGCTCGCGACAGTTGTATTTGCTTTGAAACAATGGAGGCATTATTTATATGGTGAGACTTTTGAAGTCCATTGTGATCATAGAAACATTCAATATTTGTTTACTCAAAAGGACATTAATCTAAGGCAACGCCGTTAGTTAGAGCTAATAAAAGATTATGATTTTCAATTTACTTATGTACCTAGAAAAGGTAACGTTGTAGCTGATGCTTTGAGTCGTAAATCTGCTGACTTGGCATCACTAATAGGTGAATGGCATTTAATTGAAGAATTCAGAGATTTGGATGTGTCCATTGAAATGGTGGACGATGAGTGATGGTAGTAGCAAGTGATGGTAGTAGCAATGTATGTATTTGAACCGATTCTTATCCAATGAATCAAGGAAAGACAATTTTAAGATCTTGAATTGGTGAGAATCAGGGATAACATTGCAGCAAGACCAGATTTTGTGTTGGTTGTAGGAGTTCTTTACCTCAGAGGCAGATTATGTATACCAACACAAGAAGATTTGAAATAGGTAGTAATGTTTGAAGCTCATCACACCCGATATTCTATTTATTAAGGAATTATCAAAATGTATAGAAATCACAAGGACAGGTTTTGGTGGAATAATATGAAGCGGGAGATAGCAAGTTATGTATCTTCATACTTGACCTGTCAGCGTATGAAGTTTAATCACAGGAAACCGCCTGGATTACTTCATCCTCTAAATATACCTAGATGGAAGTGGGAACATCTCACTATGAACTTTACATCTGGTTTACCAATGATCAGGAGATAGTATGACACCGTATGGATAATTGTGGATCATCTTACGAAGTCTGCACATTTTCTTCTATTTAGGAAAGATATGAGATTCAGTAATATGTCCAAGTTGTTTGTGAGAGAAGTGACTCAATTGCATGGAACACAGGTTTCGATTGTGTCAAATCGGGACAGTCGGTTTGTTTCCACATTTTGGCAGTCATTTCAGAATTCAATGGATACTAGACTTCGATTTAGTCCTGCATATCATCCACAGACAGATGGGCATTCAGAACGGACTATTCAGACTTTAGAGGATCTGCTTCATGCCTGTGTTATGGATTTTGGGAGTGATTGGGATGAACATCTAGCGTTGTGCGAATTTGCATATAACAATATTTATCACTTCAGTATTAAAATGGCACCGTTTGATGCATTATCTGGTTAGCTGGGAAGAAGTTGGAACAAGAAGCTTCCATGGTCCTACAATAATTGTAGAAACAACAGAAAAGATTCGGAAGATACAGGTTCAGTTGAAAGTAGCCCGATCAAAGTATAAAAGCTATGCTGACGGTCGCCAGCGTGATCTTGAGTTTGTTGTTTGGTAATTGGGTATTTTTAAAGACTTCTCCTATGAAAGGTACTATCCGGTTTGGGCAGAAAAGTAAGCTTTCACCAAGATATATCGGACCTTTCAAGATCAAGAGCAGGATTAGAGACGTATCTTATCGTCTAGAACTTCCAACAGAACCCTCTGTTATCCACAATGTGTTTCATGTGTTAATGCTTCGAAAGTATGTGCCAGACTCTTCATACATCATCAATTATGATGAACTTCAAGTTTTGCCAAACACCACATGTTTAGAAGCTAGTCAGGATTATAGATACCAAGGAGCAAGTTCTATGTACGCACTTAGACGATCAAATGGGTCAAAGTTCTTTGGGCTCATCATGAACCCACTAAAGCCACAAGGGAACTTGAAGAACAAATTGCTCGAAAATATCCAAAGCTATTTGTTCAGGTAATTTTATTTATTGTATTTTATTTGTTTATGTTTCATTCGGAGGACCGAATGATTCTAAAAGTTTAGGAAAATGTTACACCCCTTCCCGAACTAATTGAGATTAGTGTGGATTAACTGTGTTTAATGTGTTAGTGACGATTAATGACTAAAATGAATTGAATTAGTCACAAGTGAATGAATTAAGTTTAATGAAATGGGGTTCGGAAGAGATTAAGATAATTGATTAGATTTTAGACTCCTACTAATGAGAATAAGGACTATTCCTTAAATACGGATTTTCACGTATTTCGTCGAATATGATAATTTTTTATTCCATCATGTGTATCTCGACAAGTACGTTAATTTTCATAGTATACTTGATTTCGTTTGACTTAAAATGAGTGATCAAATAAGCCTTCAATTGACTCAAAATGTAAATGAGAAGATAGAAGAGGGTCAAAATGCAAAATTTACTTGTATAAGGTTTTGAATGAACCAAAGTTATTCCATTCGATTATTTCAGAGAACTCAAGAACCCTAGGCTCAGTTCTTCTTCTTTTCTTTCGTTTTCTTCATCAATTGGCTAGATTAAAGGTTGTGTGAGTGAATTTAGAGAAGGGATTTCATCTACTTCATCTTCTCCATCATCTTCTTCAAGTTGCTTGGAGTTAGAGTTTGAGAAGAAGCACAAGTTCTCTTCTTAAGACTTCAAGTAAGTGTTCAGTTGTTCTTATAGAACTTTTGAGTTCTATTAAGTGATTTGGAATGGTTCATAGCACAAATAATTTATAAGGAATTCGTTTTGAATTGTTTCATGGTGTTAGGGTTTGGAATTGGGTCTTTGTGTCAACTTGAACTTGGAAAGAAGAGGGGTTTTAAGTGAAATTCGAAATTAAGGCAAGTGTAAACAATCTATTTGTGATTAAATGCTAGATTGTATAGATTTTCTTTAAACTTGTTAGAGTTGAGATTTCAGCTGTATTTTACTTAGAAATTGAATTGTGTGTATGGTTTATTGAATGAATGGAGGATGATTTATGTAATAATGATGTTGAGGAGGGGACAGGAGGTCCCATAATATGTATTGTGTAGGTTGTGAATGGATTGAGATTCATAGAAGTGTTATTGAAACTCATGGAGTTCATATTTGAAATTTTGTTTAAGAAATTCTGAAACTCTGGGCACAGTTTGGTAAACCAACAGGTGGTGAACTGGTGACTGAACCCAGTGTTGGGAGAATTTGAATGAAAACAACCTTCTCGCTTGTCAACTGAATGTCCGGTTAACTGACAAATGGTGCTCGGTCGACAGAAAAGGTGACCGAGTGTGTTTATAGAGTAATTGTAAGTTTCAAAAAATTTATAGATTTCTAGAATGCGAACCGAGGGTTAACCGAGTAAGTTCGGTTAACCAAGGGTTAACCGAGAGGTTGACTGAAATTAAAAATAGGATTTATAGGAAAATGGTGAACTTCTGGAAAGCTGACCATAAGTAACTGAGTAAGTTCGATTAGCCAAGTTGTATTGTTCGATTAACCGACAGGCGACCGAAAAGTTAACCGAAATTGAGATTTTTCAGATTTAATTTATGAATTTATGGAAAAAGAGCCTATTAATTATGTCAAGGCTATTAATACTGTTTATACCTCCATAGGTGTTAATTAAGGGGACTTTAATATACAAATTTATATAAAATTGTGGTGTCTATTGAGAATAACACGTACATTAAATAACTGAAAATTACACCTGAATGGTTGGTTGTAATTAAACTAAAAATGGATAGAATTGTTAAGGTTTATTCCTTATATTGTCTTGAAATGAATTGGAAATTAAATTGTATCTAAAATGGATTATAAATTGAATTGAATCCAAAAAGAATTGTATATTGAATAGAATCCGTTAATTTGAATTTAAAATGGATTAAATATATTGAATTATATTAACTGTTGAGTCTGGCACTACATAGCTATTTTATTAATGTTCATTAGAGCTATTCCTACTGCAATAGATGATTTGGGAGTGTTCTGGAGTTCCGTGGTGATGTCAGTAGTCCCTGGCCCATGCATTAATAAATCCCACAATGTTGATATTTGTAAATGATTCATTCCTTTTAGGGAAGATTTGATTTGAAATGTAATGCTATTGTAGTTGCCAAATTTGAATAATGACTCTTATTGATTCTGAATTGTATATGCATATTTCTAATGTTGCATTTAGACAGATTAAATGTGTGTTTTAGCATATGTAATCATAGATTTATTTTTACATTGTTGAATCGTCATATTCATAGTGTTATTGATGGCATTATATGCCCAGCTGCCCATGCCGGTCCTGCCCAAGCCGCAGCGTCAGCAGAGGAGACCACTCCGGTTCCTCCAGGAGGAATAGAAGAATGGAATAGACACGATATCATCTTATTATGATATTCGAGGGGGAAATAGTAAATGAAAATCTTTGAAAAGGAATTGTTTTCGAAACGTTTCACAAATATCATCCTTGCATTGTATTTTAAATATACAGTTGGGTTTTTAAGATAGAGTAAATGAGAATTTGTTGTATACAAAGGACAATGTACAATTTGTATAAATCATGGTGTATCTTTCCGTATAAATGTATATTGATAATTGTGAAGTTATGTTATCCCATGTAAATTTCGTTTTAACTTCGGTTAATTTGGAGTATATGGGAGTAAGTATATATGTGACTCGGGGTTCACCCGGATTTAATCATAATCTCGGGCTCGGGTGATGTCAAATATTTAATGGAAGACAATGGCTCAGCTTTTTACATCTTTCAAAGAAGACAGATAAAAAGGAATATCCACAATGGAAAGCCATGCATGTTATATTCCAACAAAATATTGAAAATCTCAAATTTAAATCTCAGCTATTATTTATTCCTTGAGACACTCGAAGTTTCTAGTTTGTTCTTAATTCTGAACTGTTCTGGTTGTTATATGCAGTTGTCGGCCCTCAGGCAGGAATTGGATGAGGCAAAACAAGCCATGTTAGAATCTTTCACGACTTGGGCCCGAGATTCGGAAATTTTGAGCCGTGAGCTCATACTTACTCCTGTAAACTCCAAATTAACCGAAGCTCAAACAGAATCCACAAGGGATAACATTCTCAAAATACCTGTCAAATACAAAATCTCTACGGAAACATTTATATTTGACAATATCAATTTACAATTTACATGTATACAAAATAAATTCCTTATACACGTATCATTTCCAACATTTGTTTCGTCAAACACTACATATTCAAAATACTATGTAAATGACAATTAATTACATTGCAAAATGAATCTACAAATAGTTCCTTAAAACGTTTCTCAAAATGTTCCAATTCCATTTCGCATACCCATTTAAGATGTTATCCCGTCTATTCCATTCGATTAATCTTCATGGAGGAACCGGAGCGGTCTCCTCCGCTGCCGCCGAGGGCGCTGCTAGACCGGCAGGGGCAATCGGGCCTATAATGTCATCAATAACACTAATGAACACAACGGTTCAACAATGTATAAACAATTATCGCAATAGCATGTTAATATGTTCATATTGAGTTCATTCAATCTGTTCAATAACAATTCCAATTCTAGAGAAGTCTAGACAGTTTCTACATTGATAATAGGTAGACATAAAGTCAATCAATAAACATATACAAGATGGCAACTACCATAGAATTCATTGCATTTCATTTACCATCTCCCCTCAAAGGGAGGATTCATTTCATTGCATTTTATTTTAATTACCATCTCCCCTCAAAGGGAGGATTTATCTTCCAATGAAAGGCATTAATCAATGCCCAAAGATACGATCGGAATGGTGAGACTTTCGAGTGTTCGGGCTAGGAACAACTAGCATCACCACGGAGCTCCGGACTGCTCCAAAATCCATCTGCTGCAGCAGGATTAGTCATTCATTAATTCATTGAACTCATTTAGAGCTCTAATACAATAGCTAGGTAGTGCCAGACTCAATTGTCAATAGTAAGCAATTCTTTTATGGATTCAATTCAATTCAATGATTCCTTTCATGACAAAGGAAGGGAATAAAAATAATAACAATCTCATTAGATTGAAATTCAATTCAATAATTCATTTTATGACAAAGGAAGGGAATAACAATAATACCAATCTCATTAGATTGGATCACAATGATATAGTGAGAGGATTGCTAATCACTTGTGGTTCTACTCGATCTTTTCTCAATTCTAAACAACCATTTGGGTGTAACCATTAGTTTCCAAATACACGAGTTATTCTCGATATACATCACATTTAAATATTTAATATGTGCATTATTATAGTCCCCGTAATTATCACCTATGGATGCTTAGTCTCCATACCAATTAAAGAGTATTTACACTAACAAGTGGTACTCCAAATCCACATAAAAATCCAAAACCCAAAATCCACTAATCGGTCGGACCGTTAGGTCGGATCGATTGGCCCAAATTTTCACTAACTATCATCGTTGGGCCAGTATCAGGTTCGCTCTAGCGAAAAACTGTTCGCTCGAGTGGCCCAAGACAGAACGTTGTTCGCTCGAGCGAAATCACTATTCGCTCGAGTGGACCAAAACAGAACTATGTTCGCTCGAGCGCACTCACTGGTCGCTCGAGCGAACTCTTCAGAATTTCTGTCTGTCCAAACAGAACCTTGTTTGCTTGAGTGGACATACTATTTGCTCGAGCGAACCCTTCAGAATTTCATTCCGAAAATCTGATACTCTCTCCCTTCTTTTACTCTATTTCTCCATTACATCTCCACAACCTGCATGGCAAATGGGAACCTCCTGTTCCCCCCTCGTTCATCATCCATTCACAAGCAATACTTCCAATCATCCATTAATCACTCATTAAACATCCATAAATAAATCTAAAACTATATGAGCTCCTACAATGATTAACATTAGTCACAAGTAAATGCTTTTACTTGCCTCTCTTAAAGCTATTTGACAAAAAGCCCTCTTTGCCTTAGCTTGGTTTAACACAAATCTTTCCTTTTCAAACCCTAATCCATAAAAACAATCATAAACACAACCCATAAGTTATTTATGCTAGAAACCATGCCTAATCACTCATTGTAATTTGGAAATTCATTAAACGTTCCAAGTACTCACTTATAGCTCAAAGGAAAGGGTTTTTGAGATCTTTCTCAATCTCTTCACTTCAAAAATGGAGAAAATGACTTGAGGAAGATGATGAAGATGAAGGTAAACTCCTCAAAAGTCCCTTGAATCTCTTATAACCTCACTATCAATGAAGAAAAGTGGAAGAAGAAAAAAGGAAGATGGAGAAGATGCTTAGGATTTGGGTGGAATGAAAAATGATTCATTTCATTTTAATATAAGGACCCACTTCCACAAGAACCCCCTCTTAATAAATCTATTTACATTTTGAGTCAATTGAAGCCTCACTTGGTCAATTTGAAGTCAAATGGAATCGTGTTCATTATGAAAGTTAACGTACTCTTCGAGATACACACATTGGTATCAAGAATTTTCGTATTTGACGAAATACGTGAAAACCCGTATTTACGGAAAAGTCCTTAGCTTACCTTGTTTGAATCTAAACTCATTTTAACCAATTCAATTTCATTCAAATTGATTCCATTATGCTTAATGTATCATTTCAGACTAATTTGTCCCTCTTTGGCCATTAACCTTGATTAACCCAATTATCCATATTTAATTAGCATTAATCTCAATTAATTAGATTTAATCATTATTAGTTCGGGTCGGGGTGTAACAGAATCAGAAAACAAGCTCAAATTCAAAGAGGAAACAGCGGTTGCAGCCATGGCTGCCAGAGACGCTGCTGAGAAGTCTTTAACATTGGCGGACTTGAGGTCTTCTAGGCTGAGGGAAAGGTTGGAGGAACTGACCCGTCAACTTGAAGAATCAGATAATCGCGAAGACTCGGAGAAACGGAATAGGCCAAGGTATGTATGCTGGCCATGGCAGTGGCTAGGACTGAGCTTGGTAGGATCCCAGGCTGAGTTCCATCAGAGTTCGAATGAGATGGAGCTATCTGAACCACTTCTTTGAGTTATGGCATGTAATTCCTTGTAATTTTCTCAAAAATAAGAAAAGTTAATAGTTGTTTTTTTTCAATTTTTTTTTTTTTTATTATTATTCTCAACACTCTGTCCGTTATCAGTGTAGAGGGGCTCTTGTTCCATATAAAGAACAACAGTGACCGAGCAACAATTCTATACATATTTATTTTATATCGAAAATTTCATTATAGGTGACCTGCTTGCCATTATTTACACTCCAATGGGGCCTACCTTTTTTCGCATTTCCTTCTCGTTTCGCAACTCTACTAATAGAGTCAAGTGAAATAAAGCCCCAATTTCTCTAAAAAAAAAGTCACATCAAAAGCACATTAATTCAAAACTTCCGCCATTTTAAAAATGGAAAAAAAGTAAAAAAACAACTTCCTTTTTCCAATAAAAGACAAAAAAAACTCCTCATTTCTATACAAAAAGTTAAAAAGATTTCATGCCAAACAACTAAAAATAGGATACCATCATAATCCAATTATATTTTATTATTTCTTTAAAAATAATATTTACTTCACTCCACTCTAATAGTAAGTTTCTCAAACAATGTAGGGCCCGTTTGGCACTTTTCTAAATTAGTTAAATAAAGTCTCTATTTTTCAAACAAGGGGTTATATCAATAACACTTTAAATTCAAAATTCCTTCAATTTAAAAAATAAAGAAGTAAAAAAGCAACCTCCTTTCTCTACTAAAAGACTAACAGCCTCCACTTTTCTATACAAAAAGTCAAAAAAATTTCATACCAAATAACTAAAATAAAATACCATTATAATATATTTTATTCTCTCTTGATTTTATATTTTACTCCGCTTTATTATATATGTAACTACTTTTTATTATTTTGGGTCAAGCCATGTATATGATTAGACATCTTCGTAGCACAGTTTGATGCATTGATATTGCTAACTACTGTATCTAGGCTTGGAATGGATGGTTGGAAAAAGAATGCTGTCAGTTTTTACGGCGTCATACGACCTTAGAGTGATTGTCCATTTCATAAGTTTGGATTGCGCAGCTACCAATGTCTAATGTATCAGAGTTGATCCTTTAATATTTGGAGGTGTTAAAAGAGGTAAGCTGAAACTACCCTTGGAGTTGGTGGAACGGCCCCTTTAATATTTGGAGGTGTTAAAAGAGGTAAGCTGAAACTACCCTTGGAGTTGGTGGAACGGCCTAAGGCATGGGTTTGCTCTCTATTTTTTGTGTTAGAAATCTATCTTACATTTGTACCATAGGCATTTGTGTGGATTTAGGGCGCCACATGGGAATTAATCTCATTGGGCCAAAAACCTCACGCCTATTTGTTAGCCATGGAATAGAATAAAAATAGACTGAAATAAAATTTAACCATTGTATTTTTTTTACTAAAAAAAAATTACAAGCGACAATGATTGCTTATAATTTCCACTAACATGTGTTTGGCTGGTATCCTTCACTGTCATTTGCAATTTCCACGAAATGTTTTTTTTCTTTTTTTTTTTTTTTTTTTGTAAAATTAAAAAAAATGCAATTATTAAATTTTATTTCACTCTATTTTTATTGTAATCCATGGAAAACTTTTGTCAAAGACCTTAAAACAAGAGCGTTATGGTAAGGGGCATCTTTCGCTGATGGTGTGAGAGTGACTTTATTCTGCAAGCCTATGAGAATCCAATTCACTCACACTAGCAAATGGGGCTGTGATTGGGCCCAGGTGAGGTTGCTGATGGTACGATATCTATTGAATGCCCCAGTGAGCAAGCCACATCCATACAAAGAGAGAGCAATTTGGGATTGGGAGAGAGAACTTCTAATTGATTTCTTCTTTCTTGGTTACAAAACCCCTATTTATATTTCTACTGTATACAATGAATCTGCGATTATGCCACTTGTCACTTGATGATATTAAAAAAAAAGTATGACATGGGATCCCTATAATACTGAATTGCAATCAGCAGAAAAACTGGCCAAGCATAATCTTGATTTACCATTGCGTGCTGAGGAAAGCATGATTTGTCAGAAGTCTTGGGACCAAGCCATTAATATGGGGAATAACAATACCCGCTATTTTCATGGGTACGCTTCTTTTTATACATTTTAAGAATTGTTGATTCAAAAGGCACATAATTAACTGATGATCATGTTCAGCCCCTCAGTAAAGGCTTATTGAAGAAGTTATTGTTGATCATTTTAAAGGGATTCTAGCCCCTCAGTAAAAAAATCTTGTCTCTTCCCTTGATCTTGTTCAGCCTTTTAGCTATTTGACTGATGAAGGTCACAGGCTGATTTTACCGGTTACTGTTGCGGAAATTGAGGAGGTTGTACGGATTTTAGGTTTGCTAATTCATTGGGTAATAGACAAAACCGGGACTCTTTAAGATTGTATTTTGTTTAGAAAAGGACGGCCCAAGATCATCAATGAAGAAGTTCGTTTGAAGAAGGATTTTCTCAAAATCCTGGAACTTGACAGAGTTCGCTCGAGCGAACTTTTCAAAAGATTTCTTCGCTCGACCTAGAGTCAAGATCGCTCGAGCCATCAAGGTTCTGGAATGAAAGTTTTGAAGACATAAAGTCGTTCGCTCGAGCGAACCTCGCTTCGCCCGAGCGAACCCCTCACAGAACTATGATCGCTCGACCGCCCTTTTACATCACTCGACCCATGAAGTTACTGCGCTGAACGTCTGTAAACATAAAGCAGTTCGCGAACTGGGCACAAAATTAGAAACCTGCCAGGAACTTTCTTCTATTTTGTCTCAAGATACAATTACTAATTGTAATCAAATTTGCAGCCCTTGAGGTACGAATTAAGGCCTATATATATAACTTTTATCTCTCTATTTAGGGTCACCTCTCTAACAAAGAAAATTCCCAGACAGAATTTGAGAGATCCATCTTCCCCCAAGGCTATTATCTGATGTGTTGAAGTTTAAAGCTTTGGATTCATGCTACATTCTACTCTTTTGATATAGAAGCATCTTGAAGAGGCTTTCAAGGTGGTTGTTTCAATCACGGTGAAGGTGAACGGCATGCAGTCGGCAAAATCGTGCAGTCCTTAGGTTGAGTTAACAACTGGGAAATGGTTGTGAGTATATCTTGTAACTTTTTATTCAAATAGTGCTTGATGGTTTGGTTATTTTTAAATTTGGATTAGGATTAATTATTAGTTTAATCACGTGTGGATTGATATTCAATAAAGATCAAAGTATTAGGACCTCTGCCTGAGTTAAGGTAGAAATATAAGACTTTTCAATTGGTATCAGAGTAGGTTACACTAATTTTCTGTGTGATCTTTTTACTGATTTCTAATGGATATCAATAGAGAAGGAACATCTACTAATAAGCCTCCACTTCTAGATGGAACCAATTATTCTTACTGGAAAGTGAGGATGATTGCTTTTCTGAAGGAAATTGTAGTGGAAGGATTTATTGAGCCCACCATAATTGTTGATGGGCAAACGAAGCCAAAACCCAGAGCCCAGTGGACTCCTGATGAGAAAAATAAGTTAAATTGCAATAACAAGGCCATTCATGCTATTTATAATGGAATTACTGCAATTGAGTTTCATAGAGTTTCTGCTTACCCTACTGCAAAGGCTGCCTGAGATCTTCTTCAAATTGTTCATGAATAAACAAAAATTGTCATGCAAACAAAACTCCAGAACTTGACAACTGCTTTTGAGACAATTTGTATGAAAGAATCTGAAACTTTCGATGATTTTGATACAAAACTGTCTAAAATCGTAAGTTTATCCTTTAATCTGGGAGAACCTATTCCCCAACACAAAGTCGTTAAGAAAATTTTGAGGTCTCTCCCAGAATGATTTCATCCAAAAGTAGTTGCCATCGAGGAGAATAAGGATCTAAATTCCTTGTCAGTTGAAGAACTTGTTGGAAATTTGCAAACTTTTAAGGCTAATCACTGTCAAGTTAAAACGGAAAAGGATATTGTCCTAGTATCCTCTAGTTCAGTGGATGATCTTGAAATCTGTGATCCAGGCAGTGATACAGATGATGAACAATTTGAGGCATATCTTGCCAGGAAATTAAAAAAGATTTGAAAAAATAGAAAGTCTTTTAACAAAAAGGATTAAGCTAATCCCAAGCCACCCTCAAAAGGAAAATTTGTATCCAAAACTGAACAGAATTGATCAAAGGGTACAACAAAGTCAATTAAATATTTTGAATGTCAAGGATATAGACACACTGCTTCTAAATGTGCAAATCGCAGAGAAAATAACAAAGGCAAGGCTTTAAATGTTGCTTGGGATGAGGATTTTGATGAGGATGTGTCTGAACCTGATTCACCTTCAAGTGAGTCCGGAAAATTTGTTGCTTTCATGGCTCTCTCTAACATCTCTTCTGTGTAGGAATCTAAGTCTGAAGATGATTTAAATATTAACCGAAATTCTGATGAAGAACGGGAAGAAGATGAAGATTATTAAAAGTTGCTTCATGAATCTATGAGAATGTCAAAAATTAGTGAGAAGAGAGCCTTGAAATTGAAAGCCATGGAGGAGAAGAACACATTGTTACAAACTTCATTGACTGACTCTCAGTCTAAGGTAAGACAGTTGGAGGATCAACGAGCAATTTTGTCTGACAAATTGATTCTTGCAGGTCAAGAGAATGATCGCCTGCAACAAAAGTCTCAGAAGGCTGAATCTGAATTGCCGAATTTACAAAATAAGTTGAACTCTTGCAAATCTGAAAATGAAAACCTGGCTCGAAAATTAAGGATGGCCCTTGCTGAATTGGAGTCTGCAAAAGCATCAATTAACAGGATGAATACTGGATCAGCAAAGTTGAACGAAATTTTGGGAAGTCAACTGCCTCCTTTTTCAAAAACTGGACTTTGATATTGTCACGCCCCCAAACTCGGACCCAAATAGCGAACCGACCTCGGGGACGCAAATTGGGAGGTAAGTAAAAATTATATTTCTCGCAAGATCCGCGTGTATGAGGATCACAAATTTCAACACACTCTGAATATTTTGCGGAAGCTTTCGTGGCGTTACGACCCAGAGTCTGTAGCCATCGGATTCCGCGTCGCACTCAACTGCTAGTATAAAGCTATTATATCAAGAACCATATCAGACTGGAATAAGTCAATACAATAAAGTACAGAGCTGACAGCAACAGGATATTACATTCCCATATATGTTCAAGTTACAAGTTATCAAAGTACATTAATTAACAATCCCAAGAAAAGGCTAAGAGAAGCCATACAATAACAACTAATAATCACTACCCAAATGTGACGTAGCTCCGATGTCAAGCACAATCTCTACATGACATAGCCGACAAAACAACCGGTAAACTCATGGCTCCACAGCCAAAAAAAGCTCTCAGCTTAGGGCGGGAAAAACTGAACCTAAGTACCAAAATTGAGGGTCAGACACGACAGTCTGGCAGGTGGGTGAAAAGACAACAAATGTACAGAAAAGTAAAACATGTGATAAATCATGTTATTAGATCAAATGCTGCATATAATTAAAACGGGTGGAAAATCATGGAAATCTGACAAATCCTGCACTTATGTAAAACGGGTGTAAAACATGGTTCTCTGACAAAACATGTATCCAATTGCAAAACCTGTAAAAGCATGGATATTTGACAAATTGGGTATTTATTTAAAGCATGTGTAAACATAGAGATCTGGCAAATCAAGTGTTCATTTAAAACATTTGTAAAAGCATGTAAAGGTATTCAAGGAATCGGGAAACAAGCAAGATGGCAACAACACAAAGCTAAGTCCTCTATCACCGAAGTGACATGAGCATATCGGGATGTTGACCTTAGTCACAGAAGTGAGGAGGTGCAACATAAGTAACATATAAATATATAATAATAATACGGGACATGACCACAATCGCGAGCCGGGCATTAGGAATTAACCACAGTAGCAATATGCGGCATCGGGACAAAACCACAGAAATAACCGGATAGCGGGATCCAAACTGCAGCCGGCGGGACGGAAGGGGAATCTCCAAGTCGGTGGATCGGACCAACAAGGTTATCCAAGCCTAGTGGTGTCGACTCATAGGTCAAATGACATAAAACAAGGCATATACAAAATTCATGTGATGCACTTATATAAACGGGCGGGACGGGGTGCTCGAAGGCACAAACATCATTTCAATCGGGAAGTGCATATCGGGACTAGCAAAAATACTACAATTGCAAATTCAGTAATTTCGGGAATGATAAATCACAAATCATAAATTTCGGGACAAGTATCGGGATGCAAAACTAATCAAGGTGAATAAAGGTCCCGTATGTCAATTTAAGTATACCCTTGGCACTCTTTGAGTTTTAATGGCATTCCGGACTCCTTATACACCTTAGGATTTTCTTAGGGCTTCAAATGAATCTTCGTGATATGGATTCTTTCTCAAACGGACTCCATACATATCTCTAGTTGAACAGTCCCTATCATTCTAAAAGGGTGGACAAATGATTGGGACAGAATCCTCTTCATTTCTCTTCATTTCAGAATTTCTGTGGAATTTTGGTCAGTTGGCGGTTGGCCGCCGATGGGTTCAGCAGCTAGCCGCTGGCTAACCATGAGGTCGACCACGGATTTCTGGGAAGAAATCATGCTCTCTGGAAAAGTAATCGTGACAGCACGGTTAGCTGACGGTTAGCCGCCAGTGGGTTCAGCGGTGAGCCGCTGTCTAATAGTGAGGCTGACCGTAGGTTCTGGGCGAAGATATGCTTTCTGGAAAGCTGACCGCAATGATTCGGTCAGATGGCGGTTAGCCGCCGGTCACTAGGCGGCTAGCCGACAGGTGACCGCTGGCTGACCACCATGTGCGGAAATACCCCACTGTATCCAGATTTTGAGCCCATTTCTCCTTCAAACCATTTCCCTTCGTTCCCAATCAACTTTCTGTAATACAATGAGCTAAAGATGTTCCTCCAAATCATCATTCAACAGTTCCATTTTCCTCATTTCAAATTTCTCCCTTCCTATCCTTTCCATTCACAATCAATCTCAAGATAAGGAGAAAACCCATCTTATATGCAAACCAATTGCTACTTTGACAACATAATACATACATTTCCAATGTAAGAACAAGAGAGAAAATAGACTCATCAATAAGTACATTTCGAAATCAATATTAATCATAGAAAAAGACAAGTATTAAAATCATCAAAACCATTAATAAAATCAAGCTTTTCTCACAAAACATGTCAATAATCAAAACAATTCATTCATCCACTTGCCTTAGGTCCAAGCTTAGCAAAAGATCTTCTAATCACTCTCTCAAGCTCAAAATCCACAATCTCTACAAAACCCCCCCAAACAAACCCTAAAATGGTCAAAACAAGGATCAAGAAGAAACAAGTTGCAATAACGAAAATGGGGCTTCTCAAGGGCTTGAAGAACACATATCTAGAAGATTGGAGAGAGAACTTACTTGTAAAGTCTTCAAAAACACAAAGTTAGCTCAAGGAGGGCCTTGAAATGGGTGGTTTCTTCCACAAATGCTATCAATGAAAAGCTCTCAATGAGAGGAAGAGAGTGATGGTCTTCATTTATCAAGAGATGTAAGATTGGTGATGATTTGATGAAAGAAAAGCAAGAAGAAGAAGAAAAAAGCAAGAAACCCTAGGTTGAGCTTTTGTTGTGCTGGGAATGGAGAATGAGGAAGGAGATGGGTTCCTTATATGGCAAGTGGGGAGTGGGCTCCACCACTAGAAACTTTGTGAGGTTGAAATCATGGCTATCGGGACCTCAGATGAAATCGACGAAGAAAGAAGAAATAATCGTCGAAATTTCTAGTTTTCAAAAAGTATATGTTTCGTGGGTTTCAGGAATATCAAACATTGGGTACAGATTTAGTGTAAAAGACTATTTTGCCCCCAATGCAAAGAAAGTCGGGTTTCAAGATTCGGGACGAGAACGGGATCAACATGAAAGTTGAAGAGATCAACGAGATTAGTAAAATGGGATGGAATTTCGAATAATCCCCCAAGTAAAGGCAAAGTCATAAAAGGAACCCCAAAGGGCCCCACTAATCACAAAGGCACTTAAAATTCCGAAAGCTAATGAAAAACCATCATAGCTCACAAACACAACCAAACAAATACTAATCCCACTTAGAGAAACTAATCCACAATAAGTGTAACACTAATCGTGGACTCTCGGGACGGGGTATCACAGATATGTCCAAGGTGCTTCCACTTCAAAAGACAAAGGTGAAACTGTGTTTGTTCAAGGACCTACAATGTTTACACATCCTACTGCCTATCCAAATGCCTCATATCCACAGAATCTTAGTCCAAGACATGTGTCTCAACCTAAATTTGTTCCAATTTGTCATTTTTATGGAATTACCAAACACAATCGACCACACTGCAATAAATTGAGAAATTATAATAGAAACCAGTGTAGAAGGCAAAACAATCCTACTCAACAGATTAGGACCAAACCTGTTTGGATCCATAAATCTGATATGCACTGTAATGTGGTCCTTACAGCACTTAGTGCTACTAATTCTGATGTGCGGTACTTGGATAGTGGTTGTTTCAGACATATGACAGGAAACAAAGCCTTGTTTACCTCCCTTGAAGATTACAATGGTGGAAGTGTCCGTTTTGGTGATGGAGGTAAGGCAAAAGTGATTGGAAAAGGAATTGTCTCCATACCAGGTATGTCTCTGGTAAATAATGTTTACTTGGTTGATGGACTTCGAACAAATCTTTTGAGCATAAGTTAGCTATGCGATGACAAACATGAGGTCCATTTTTTGGCAAAAGAATGCATAATTGTGGACAAAAAGGGAAAAACAGTGCTGCATGGAATAAGAAATCCAGACAACTGTTATGTTGTCTCTTCAGAGAAAGAACTGTCTTGTAATTCTGCAATCATGAGTGATATTGAATTGTGGTATCAACGTTTGGGTCATGTGAATTACAAAGATCTGGAAAAATTGTCAACTCATGAACTGGTTCGTGGGCTACCCAAACTCAAAAGAGCCCCGAATACTGTCTGTGGTCCCTGTCAAGTTGGAAAAAAAATTAAAGCACCACACAAAAAGGTTGATTCTCTTACCACTAAGAGACCTTTAGAACTATTGCATATGGATCTTATGGGACCAACTAAAGTAGAAGGCATTGGTGGTAAGAAATATATATTTTTGACAGTTGATGATTTTCCCAAATTGACATGGGTGCGTTTTTTACGTGATAAATCAGAAACTTTTCTTGTTTTTAATAACATCTGGTCCTTGCTCATTGCAGATAAAGGACAAGAGTTCGGAGGTGTTTCAAGAATACGTTCCAATCATGGAACCGAATTTCAAAATTCTGATTTCTCAACTTTTGGTTCCAAACATGGAATTAAACATGAGTTTTCTGCACCTAAAACTCCACAATAGAATGGGGTAGTTGAAAGAAAGAATCGTGTAGTACAGGAAATGGCACGGGTGATGTTGCATAGCAAAAATATTCCATAAAGATTTTGGGCTGAAGTTGTAAATACAGCTGTTTATGTTATTAACCGTGTGTATCTTCGACCCGGAACTAAAACCACCCCTTATGAAATCTGGACAGGAGTCAAGCCAAATATTAAATATTTCCGAACTTTTGGCAGCAAGTGTTACATTCTTTGAGATAGAGGACACTTATCAAAATTTGACTCCAGGAGTGATGAAGGAATCTTCCTCGGTTATTCATTGACAAGCAAAGCTTATCGTGTGTTTCACCTTAAAAATTCTGTTGTTATGGAATCCATCAATGTGGTAGTGGATGATGCAGGAACTACTGACTATTTCTCTGTTGATGAAGAAGGACTAATATTTTCTTCTTTTTCTGAACAGGTTGATCAAGGAACTGAAAACCAAACTGAACCTGATCCCGAAGAGCAAAAGAAAACAACTTCAACTGCTAAACCTGTCAGTCCAAAGAAATCCTCTTCTGAGCCCAATGTACCTGATATTATTTGACAATTTGAAGAGACGAGTGCCTCTCATTTAGCTGCTCATCCTCGATCCCAAAAAGGACAAGTAATCAAAGATCATCCTCTAGATAAGGTTATCAGTGAGATCTCTGCTCCCATGAAAACCCGAAAATAGGTACGTGATGAGGTAAGTCATGTATGTTATGAATCTACTTTAGAACCAAAAAATGTTAAAGATGCTCTTGTAGATGATTGTTGGATAAATGCTATGCATGATGAATTTGCTGAATTTGAAAGGAATTGAGTCTGGAAGCTTGTTCCTAGACCCACTCATAATAATGTCATTGGAACTAAATGGATCTTCAAAAACAAAACTGATGAGTCGGGTCAAGTGATTAGGAACAAAGCTCGTCTAGTAGCTCAGGGATACACACAAATTGAAGGAATTGATTTTGATGAGACTTTTACCCCTGTTGCTAGACTTGAATCAGTGCGTTTGTTACTTGCCTTTGCTTGTTTTCTGAATATTAAATTGTTTCAAATAGACGTCAAAAGTGCTTTTCTGAATGGTTTCTTGAATGAGGAAGTGTATGTTGAACAACCAAAAGGGTTTGAAGATCCCTATTTTCCAACTCATGTCTACAAATTGAGAAAAGTTCTTTATGAATTGAAGCAAGCACCACGAGCATGGTACGAAAGGTTGACAGTCTTTCTGATTGAAAATGGGTTTCTGAGAGGAAGTGTTGATAAGACATTGTTCATCAAAAGAGATAGAAACAACATTGTTATTGCACATGTCTATATTGATGACATCATTTTTGGTTCGACGTCTGAATTTTTGTCTGAAAAGTTTGCTGAAACTATGTCAAAAGAATTTGAAATGAGTATGGTTGGAGAGTTGTCCTTCTTCCTGGGCTTATAGATTAAGCAAACTCCTTCTGGTGTTTTTATCTCTCAGCCAAAATATGCCAGGGAATTGTTGAAAAAGTTTGGAATGCAATCTTCAAAACATGCTAGGACTCTGATGAGCACTACTGTCAAAATCAGTCTTGATGTTGATGGATCAGATACTGAGGAGACACTGTATAGAAGCATGATAGGTAGTCTGTTATACTTTACTGCTAGTCGTCCTGACATTGCTTATAGTGTCGGAGTGTGCGCGAGATATCAGGCGAAACCAAAGTTGTCTCATGTTCATGCTACGAAAAGAATTCTCAAATACATTGGTGGGACTGTTGAGTATGGAATTTAGATGTCAAAAGACACCAACACAACCATTGTTGGTTATTCCAATGCTGATTGGGCTGGATGTGTGGATGATAGAAAAAGTACTTCTAGTGGGTGTTTCTTTGTTGGAAATAATCCGGTTGCTTGGTATAGCAAAACGCAGACTTCGACTTCTTTGTCGATTGCTAAGGCAGAATACATTGCTGCAGGAAGCTATTGCACACAACTCCTCTGGATGAAACAGATGCTGCAGGATTATAAAATTGAGCAAGAAACAATAACTGTCTTCTGTGACAATCAGAGTGTTATTGATATTTCCAAGAATCCTGTCCAACATTCTCGCACTAAGCATATAGATATTAGACATCATTTCATTCGTGATCTTGTGGAGGAAGGAACAATTGCTTTGCATCATGTTCCATTTGAATCTCAATTTGTGGATATTTTCACAAAACCTTTAGGTGCGACACGGTTTGAGCCTCTACGAAAATCTTTAGGAATTTCTCTTATTCCCTATGCTCCATAAATTTTTGTTTATCTAAGTGCACAATCACCTTTACACATGATCATTTTTTTTTGTTGTTTTGTTGCACTGCACCAATCATTTTTGATTCTCTCATTGCTTTCTCCGTCTTTATCTTTGAGAGATGTCGTGGCGATAAGGTTAAACCGGAGGAAGAGGGCTACCTATGAATGTATGTGAAAGCTTCCACTTGATTGGTAATTTTCATTTGGAGAAGGTTACCATGTTCATTAGTGTGAAAGTCACCCATGATGGTTTAACCCGTCCTTAAAAAAAAAAAAAAAAAATTTTGAAGGAAACTATTTTGCTCAACTTTTTGTTGATGGGTGTGCTCCCCATGCAACAATTTTGTTCATTTCAAGGAGATTAAGTGGGAGTGGTTTACACAAGTTTCTTTTCTTTATTTTATTTTTGGTCATATTGTTCACTTTTCACTGTGTACTTAAGTTTATAAAAATTTCTACAGTGACTTATTTTCACTGTTCATGGAGAGATTTAACCGAACAATGACCATTAGAGAATTTTTTGTCGCGCTGCATTCAAAGGATTTAAAACCCTTGGCAGTTCGCTCGAGCGAACATTCAAGGAAGCTCGAGCAAACCTGACGAACTTAAATCTACGCGTGCCTCGATTTTTCCTCTTTCTTCTTCATTCTTTCCCTTTCCACGCCAAACCCTAACCCTTTTTGCTACTTTGCAATCATCCTCTACTCCTCCTCTAGGAATTTCTTTTTCTTCTCTTCATCAACATCATCATCATTTTCTTTACTCTTAGATTATTAATGCATCTCATCTTAATGCATCTCATCTTTTCTATTTAGTTTTGATTTTCAAATGTTTCCATTTCATCTTCTTACTTATTTCTTTCATTGGATGGATTGGAAATGGATATGTGAAAGAACTAGCTGGTCCCAGATGGGTGTTGGAACCGAACTCGCCGAGAACCTTGTGCGTTCCGGTGTGGAGTAGACCCGCAAACTCGCTGCGAATGCTCTCAGATCTTCTGGATGATCAAGCAAGGGTTCCCATCTCCCTTATATAGAGCAATCCCTAGGAGTTACAACTCTATCCGGACTCTACCCCTCCTGGAATCCCACATCTCCTGACCAGCGTGGGAATTCTGCCAACTGAGAGTCTGAACTTGATCCAAACTCTACCACCAAGAGTTTTATCCTTATCTGACTCAACCAGATCAAGACTTGTTGGGAGTTCATCCGTGGCACACCGCCGGGCTCGATCTGGCGTGGGCCCAATGGCAGTCGGGCCACACAATTTTCCTAACAATATGCACTATTCTTCTCTTCTTGTTGATTGCTCAATTTCTTTTCCTGATGATTCTGTGTTTGGTACACTTGATTGATGAACATTTGTTGAGATTTTTTCTCTGATTATGAATGGGATTTGCAAATGAGGAATTTCAGTGGCAAAACTATTTATGGATGAATGCTGTTATGTTTGTGATGATAAGTTAAGATGGGAGGAGTATGTTTGATATGTGTAAGTGTTTTTGAGAAGATTCTTTGGTATCTGTGTGGATTGAGGAGATGGGTGGATATACCCAATTTTTCTTGCAGGAATGTTTGGAAGTATAGAATGTTTGCTGACTTGGGATTTTTTTCCACCGATTCTTTACAGATTTTACGTGATGGCTCCAAAGAAGAGACCACATGTGGCATCTTCATCTTCTTCTTCATCTTATGATCATACAAGATTTCCATCTCTGGAAAAATCAAATCTGTTCTATGAACATTTTGAATCCAGGAACATTGAATCTGAGAGAGAAGTAGCTGAAGAACTGAACTTCATTCTAAGCGGGTGTGCAGAAGCTTAGTTAATAGAAATTGGTTCCCTATTATGAAGTTCAACACAAAAAGGATTCATGTTGACTGGGTTGAAGAATTTTATTGCAACTTGGAAATCGTGGACTCTGAAAAAATCAAGACACGAGGAAAATGGCTGACAATTTCTGTGGAAGATATTGCAGATTCCATCAATATTTAGGTTGTGGATAATCCGGATTACCCAATTCCGAATGAGCTTCCAGCTCCCACTAATTATGACATTATTGCAACCACAATTTGTGGAGCATAAACTTTTTGGCCAAGAGGTCTTCTTCCTCATGGAAATTTGACTGAAAAATACCGGTTTCTCAACCGGTTTACTTGCCACAATCTCGAACCTAGGGGTCATACGTCAGATGTAGCTCAAGGAAATGGCTATCTTTTGTACTACATTGGGATAGGCAGACGAGTCAATATTCCACGAGTCATTATGAATGTCATTGTCAAGACTCTACAAGCCAAGAAGAATTCTCAACTGCCTTTTGGTGTTTTGGTCACTGACTTTCTTACATTCAAGGAGATTCCAAAGCGATCCAATAAGCTCACTCAGAAGATTAAAAATTCGATAAATTCCCGCACTTTAGCTCAATCTTCATCCCATATTGCTCCTCTAGTTCAAGGTGCAGCTATGGCTGTAGATGAAGATATGCCTGCTGGTCAGGGGGAGCCATCACAGCAGATTGATAGAATTGCTCTGCTTGAGGCACAAGTGCAGGGATTAAGTGTGCGAATTGATGAGGGATTTTGCGGCAGTAACTGGAAGATTCAATTCCATCGATCAAGCTTTTGCTGAGATCCTTGCTAAATTGGGCCAAGGCCATCAGTGACACTCTTCTGAATTGTCTTGAATTTCATTCTATTTGGAACTTTATTTTTTGAATTGTTGCTAACATTTTGCTAATTTGATAGTACTTTTGCTGCTGTTTAACTTTTCTTGTTGTTTAACTTTAATCTGCTTCTCACTTTCCTTGCTCTAGGCACTTCTCTCACTTTAACTTTTATTGTTTTATCTTTGACAATTTAAGTACAAAAATGGGGAGATTCATTAGATATGTTGAATTAATCTTTACTTGCATATGCTACATATTTCTATGATTCTTCACTCGATCTTCAGTGAAAAACCTTGCAGGTGTTCAAAGGATTCAATCTTTTGTGTTTGAGCAGTATTTTGGTTCAGTTGAGTCTTTGGTATTGAATGGGTAGATTTTTTTCGTGTAATAGGTGTCTTGTCCATGAATTGCCAAAGGGGGAGATTGTAAGGATTTTAGGTTGGCTAATTCATTGGGTAATGGACAAAATCGGGATTCTTTAAGATTGTATTTTGTTTAAAAAAGGACTACCCAAGATCATCAATGAAGAAGTTCGTTTGAAGAAGGAGTTTCTCAAAATCCTGGAACTGATAGAGTTCGCTCGAGCTAACTTTTCAAAAGATTTCTTTGCTCGACCTAGAGTCAAAATCGCTTGAGCCATCAAGGTTCTGGAATGAAAGTTTTCAAGACAGAAAGTCGTTCGCTCGAGGGAACCTCCCTTCGCTCGAGCGAACCCCTCACAGAATTATGATCGCTCGACCGCCCTTTTACATCGCTCGACCCATGAAATTACTGCGCTGAACATCTGTAAACAGAGAGCAATTCGCTCGAGCGAACCTGGGCACAAAATTAGAAACCTGCCCGGAACTTTCTTCTATTTTGTCTAAAGATACAATTACTAATTGTAATCAAATTTGCAACCCTTCAGGCACGAATTAAGGCCTATATATATAACTTTTCTCTCTATTCAAGGTCACCTCTCTAACAAAGAAAATTCCAGAGAGAATTTGAGAGATCCATCTTCCCCCAAGGCTATCATCTGATGTGTTGAAGTTTAAAGCTTTGGATTCATGCTACATTCTACTCTTCTGACATAGAAGCATCTTGAAGAGGCTTTCAAAGTGGTTATTTCAAGCACGGTGAAGGTGAATGGCGTGCAATTAGCAAGATCGTGCAGTCCTTGGGTTGAGTTAACAACTGGGAAAAGGTTGTGAGTATATCTTGTAACTTTTTATTCAAATAGTGCTTGGTTGTCTGTTGGCCTAGACGATAAGGCCCGTGGTTTTTCCTTAGCAGGGTTTTCCACGTAAAAATCATGTGTCCTTCTCTCTTTGTGGTTTGGTTATTTTTAAATTTGGATTAGGATTAATTATTAGTTTAATCACGTGTGGATTGATATTCAATAAAGATCAGATTATTGGGACCTCTGCCTGAGTTAAGGTAGAAATATAAGATTTTTTAGAGGTCATAAAAACTGCTAATCCTGATAAGGCCCAATGCTCATTTTTACAAGATATGCTGGCCTATTGTTGGAAATGATGTCTTTACGGCAATTAAGGGTTTTGTTTTCAATCCTTTATGACACTGAAGCAGTTGAAGGCTACGTTCATTGTGTTGGTGCCAAAATCTAAAAATTCAGTTATCCCTAATAAGTATATGCCAATTTCCCATACAAATGAGCTATACAAGATTATTATTCGTATTATTGTTAATTAGCTTAAACATATTATGTCTTAGCCGGTGGGTCTTATTCTATCAACTTTCATCCCAAGATCGTCAATTGCTGATAACATCCTTCCAGTAAAAGATCTTTTGTATCAGTTTCATTTGCACAAAGGTGCTCCATGTATGTGCCTTAAGTTAGACCTAGCAAAAGCTTATGATACCCTTGGATGTGATTTCTTAGAATCAGCTCTTCGATCTATGAGTTTCCTGCATCATCTTATTGGTCTTATTATGGCTTGTGTGAAGGATCTACATTTTTCAGTCCTTATTAATGGTAAAGCAGCAGGATACTTCAGAAGTTCAAAGGGACTTCGGCAAGACTGTCCTCTTTCTCCTTTTCTCTTTACTATTGCTATGGAGTTTTTCTCGGCTATGCTATCGTCTTATGCAGAGTAAGACTGATACCTACTCCATTTTGTAAGAGAGGGGTTTTGATCTTTCATCTTTTATTTGCATATCGTGTTCAATCAAGCTGTCCTCAAGTTGCTAAAAATTTGAAAGTTGAGAGATGAAATTGACTCTTTGCATCAGAAGGACGCATGGGAGTTGGTTAAATCCCACAAGGAAAGAAAGCATTGAAGAATAGATGGATGTATGTCATTAAGAGGGAGGCTGATGGCTCTAAGTGGTATAAAGCTAGATTTATGGTGAAAGGTTACGGACAAAAACATGTATTGACCTCAATGAGACTTTCTCTCCTGTTGTTACGCATACATTTATTAGAGTTTTTTTTTTTTTTTTTTTTTTTTTTTTTTTTTTTTTTTTTTTTTGTGTGTGTGTGTGTGTGTGTGTGTGTGTGTGTATTTGGTTACAAGTTTGAATCTAGAACTTGAGCAACTTGATATCAAAACTACATTCTTGCATGGTGACTTCGATGAAGAAACTTATATGTCTAAACACAAAGGTTTTGTGGACAAAACTAATCCTTACTTGGTTTGCAAGTTTAAAAGGGGGTTGTATGGATTGAGGCAAGCATCCAGACAGTGATACAAGAAGCTTGACAACTTCATGCAAGATGAAGGTTACATTAAATGTGAATCTGATTATTACGTATATTTCAAGGGATCAACATATGACACAACTTTTACTGTTTTATTGCTTTATGTTGATGATATGTTGATTGCAAGCAATGACGTGAATGAAGTCAAGAGCTTAAAAACTGCACATGTCTAAGTGCTTTGCTACAACGGATCTTGGACTAGCAATGAAGATCCTAGACATGAACATTGAAAGGGAATAAAGCATGGTAAGCTTTAGTTAAGTCAATTTCAGTACATTTCTAAAGTACTCGAGCATTTCAATATAAATGACTTTAATAAACATGTTTCCACATAATTGCTTGATCATTTCAACCTGTCCAAGCAAGACTTGCCAAAGAATAAGGTAGATATAATCAAAATGCATAATGTTCCATATACTTCTATAGTGGGTAGTTTAATGTATGCTATGGTCTGTACAAAGCCTGGTATTACTTATGCAGTGGGAATTGTCTCACGATATATTTCCAATTCAAGATGGGAACATTGGCAAGCGGTAAAGTAGGTTCTTCGATATTTGAAGGGGACACGAGATGTATGCTTATGCAGGTTATTAAAAAACGCGAAGGTCCACTACTGGCTATCTCTTCAAAGTGGGTGGTGGTACTATTAGTTGGATGTAAAGGTTGTAGGAAATTGTTACTTTGTCTACAACTAAAGTTGAGTATGTCGCTTTGATAGAAGCAACGAAAGAAATGATTTTGTTGAAGAGATTGCTTTGTGAGGCTGGAGTGAAACAAGAGAACTATGTTATGCATTGCGACAGTCAAAGTGCAATAGTTCTTTCAAAGAATGCAATCTATAACTTCAAGACACAGCATATAGAAGTTCGGTATCATTTCATTCGATTGGTGTTGGAACATGGTGATTTGCAAGTAGACAAAATCCACACTGATAAGAACCTTACTGACATGTTGACAAAGGTTGTTTCAGCTGAAAAGAATTGAATGTGACTAAGGGATCTGAGCGTGGAAAATACGTAAGCTTGGAGTTGGAGGACTATGCATGCTCGGTCCTTGGCATGAGGGTTGGTGATTTACCTTCAAGTGGGAGATTGTTATATATATGTGTTGTTTGTGTGTGTGTGCAACACACGTTTGAAGCCAATTCCCCATTATTTATTCCCCCTTGTACTTTTTTTATTTTATTTTTACTTTCTTTTAGCTCTTTTAAGGTGGGCCATATGAGTGAGTCAATCCAATGGTTACAGAGGTTCTTTCTCTTTAGAAAGTTCTAAGGGAAAAGGAATAACATTCCTTTATATTCTTTGAAGGGAGACTATAGAGATTCGGAGAAGAGGCAGGCAGACAAAGAGAAAGGGGAGGAAAGAAAGCTTTGAAAGCTTGAACTTGTAAGTAGGTTGTTATATCTTCACTTGGTAGTTGGCTTGCAATCTCCATCGAAGGTAAAGAGAAAGCTTTACAGTTTTCTCCCGTGGATGTACGTTACACATTGTGACCAAACCATGTAAATCTTGTGTCTTGTGCAGTTCTTGTCATTTTCTATTTCTCTATATGAAGGTGGTTTGATGTATGCTTGCCTTTCTTGCATTGCCATGGCATTTAATTGGTGATTGGTGTTGGACAATCACATTGCCTACCATTGTTTCAAGAAATTTCCCAACAACCCTTTGCAACCCCTAGAACTGTATAATTACTCAGGTTCAATGATTACGCCAATTGCCTTTACTATCGAGATGAAAGTTTAACAAGAGCATATGTTGTAGTCTTAGCTCTGAGATGACAAAGAAGGGGCTTTATTTTTTTTATGATTACACATCAAAGTTATTTAAGGCCTGTTTGTTTGCATATTAATTATAGGAATTGAATTCCTATGAATTCCAGGTGTTCCTAAAATTAGCTAAAATTAATTAAAAAAAGAAGAGATTCATTTTCCTTTAAAAGAAAGTTTATTTGATTGTCTATCAATATTTACATATGTTTATTCATTTTCTATGTGTAAACGGAAAAGAAAATATAAAGTGTAATAGTGTAAATGTGAAAGAGGAAAAGTACATGAATATGGGAATTCTATTTCAACAACTAGAGATCTCGGGCTTTACACTAAGCTTTTGGTATGTTCAGTAGTTGGACTGCCAGCACTCCTGTTTACAAAGAAATTACAGGGATGATCTCTTTTGGAAAGGAAGAAGGTCATTAGGGACATCTTTTTCCCCTCTATATAGGATTTCCCATGCATGACATTCATATCCCCTCTCTTGAGATCGGTGCCCCTCCTTTTATAGGGTCCCCCGCACATGCCATCCTCTCTTTTCACATGCCTTTGTCTTTAGATGAAAGCAGGGTTCCCAAGGTCGGCTGCATCGTCTGCCTTCTTCTTCTTGCCTTTAACAATATAATAGAAGCGAGGCGCACCTGCAAAGGAGTCTTCTCCATTCCCCTCTTTGCTCATCTGCCTTTGCTTGATAGGTGAAGGCAGAGTTTCCAACCTGCCTTCACTAATCTGGCGAAAGCGGGCCCCCCTCTGGTGGAGAATGTCTTTCTTTATAAATCTCCTTCCTCTGTTTTCGGTCCTCCCTATAATCCGTCAAAAGACCGCGAGCCCGTGGCTGTTTATTTTGGCTCATAAATTTTGTCGTGCCTACATATTACCTCCCCTCAATCAGCCAAGGAAGGTTCCAATCTTTGGGTGAAAGGTTATGTGGCTGATTGGGGTTTTGTGCACGGTGCTCTAAGACTTACTTCTATGATGTCTTCTTCTACCCATGTTTCAGGCGAGGTCTCCTCATCTTCTCAAGCCGCAATTCCCACTGTTGGGCTGGATCTCCCGGAGCCAAGGAATCTTCTTCCTGGTACTCCCGATCATACGAAGGAGACTCCTCAAGTGAGTCCTTTATCGTTCTATCATGCTTTGATGACGGAGGGGTTTCCTGCTTTGTCTTTCCGCATCGATTTTATCTTTGGGGATCATCACTTGGATTCCTTTCATCATTGGGAGTCGATTCCTCACAATTCATCTTCTAAAGAGGTTCAGTGCTTTTCTAACCCCCGAAGTCATCTATCTCGCATTTTTTACTCCGACGTGACCCTGATTCGGGAGGAAGATTGTATTGATTGGGTGGAACTGAACGAATTGGATCGAAGTTGTGGTTGCTAGTCACAAGCCTCCTCCCTCTCGTCTCTGTGCGCAGGTGCTTTCTCTTTCCTTGCTTCTTGGATGACCTGCCCTCTTCTTATTGAGAAGAACTCCGTACACTCATCAGAACTCTTTTAGGGCTTCCGATGGCGGCTTTCTGAGAGATTTGAAGCCAAGGGTTGTTTGAATTCCGCGCCCGATTGGGAGCAGTGGTCTCAATTCGCGCTCTTCTTTTTTGAACCCCTGCTGAGTGCTGAGAGATATTGGGATTTTTGGGGCCATTCAGGCCACAACTGTCCCCTTCTACATTCTTGTTCATTCTTCTGGGACAATGCTAGGGACTTATTATCCTACTAGCAATACCTGTCTTACCCCAGTGGGGTAACTTGGCCTTTCGCTTTTGGAGATGAAGGTCATTACTGGCTTACCTATTTTGGGGGACTTATGCAAGGAGTATATCCCTTCTAAAGACGATTTTGCCAATATGAGGAAGGATTCTCCTGAATTTGCCGCCACCCTGGACGCCTTATTTGACTATCATATAGACCAGGTCGAGTCTCGTTCCAAGAGGGATGTCCTTCACACCCACTAGATGCGTCAGAAAATCCAATCCTCCATTCAATCTTTACACAACGACCCTTCCTTTCATCGGCCAGCATTTCGTTGGCTAGGGAATGCTGCAGAGATGGAATGCTTTTTTCGCGACCATCCCAACTCTCGTTCCCTTCTAGCGTACTTTCTCCTTGTTTGGCTCTGTCAGGCAATCTTCCCTGGCCGGGATGGCGACAATGTCAGGGTTTCTTCACTTCATGCTGCTTATAAATTAGCATGGGGATCCCGCATGGCCCTATGTCCCACTATGGTGGTGAAATTATGCCATGGCCTTCGCAAGAACGTTCATCACGTCATCGGGGGCGTTGATCCAAGCGGTCGCTACCTGGGCCACTACTTCTACGCCTGGTTCGTGTTTCATTGTCGCACTTTTCACCCTTGTTCCAGGGATCCCCCTTCTTCTGATGTGCCGTGTCGGCTGGCGACTTAGTTTTCGGCCTCCGAATTGAAGCCTTTCAAAGGGTTCTTAGGTTCTCGTTCCATTATTTAGAACAGAGAATCCTTCATAATCCGGGACCATTCCTGGTTTACCGGCTTCAATGATACTTCCCACTTCTGCGATGCCGAGAGGGTGTGTTCCCCAGGACATGCCTTAATGCATGATTCTCAAGTGGAATGGCTTTTATGTGTGCGGCCCTCTATGCTGGTCTTCCGTTTCTGGAGGTCTAGCTTCATCAAGCCTTACTAACCTAGTCGCTTTGCTTGTCAGTTTGGCTATACTCAGGGTAGAGTTGGATTGCCTCGTACGTTCTTTCACGATGAGAGTTCAATCTCGGACGGGTGGAGGGCTTGGTGTGATTTCTCTGCCTTCCACATCCGTGGCCACTTCTTGTATCCCTCGCTAGTGGGATAGAATATTGGAGACACTACGTCTTCCCATCTCCAGTGGTATGTTGTTTCGCTGGGGAAGTATCTTCGATTAGGCGAGGACCCGAACTTTATAAGTGGCGTTAGTTTCCCTCGCATGCTTGGAACCAAAATTTTGGCTAACAAGCGGAGTCAGAAGCCGTAGGCATTAGCTTTCTAGGAACGCTTGTGGTGAGGAAGCATCGGTCTTCCATGGCCATTCCTAGGGGCTTGGCCAACCTTCCTCTTTCCTTTAGTGGGTCGCTCGCACGGAGCTCTATGGATCCTCCTAGCACAGCCGAATGGACTAGCGGTGACTTACACGCTCTGATGGATCCCGCGGGGGTGGTCATTGGTACCTCTGTTCTTTCCGAGGGCAGCGGCTCTCCTTTACCTCCTCCTGATGGTGTATTGCCTGGCGAAGAGATCAATGTGGTTGGTGCATGGGGAGTCATGTCGGGGGACCACCACGCTTACCTAGAGGCCGAAGGGGAGAGTTTTCCTTCTCCACGACCTTCTACTATTCTGTGATTATCTTCAGCTCTTTGTTTTTGCTCTCTTCCTTTGTTGTCCTTTTGCTTGTTGGCGGTCGTTCCTCCTTTTCTGTCATTTATTTAAGTAGGGTATAAGGGGGGCTAGTGCTTTACCCAGCTCGCTTCCTTCTTCTATATATGTGCGTTGCTCTGATGGTAGTGTGATTTTTATTAGGTGAAAGGGCAATAGATCCACTGGTCCAAACCCAACCTTCGTGCTCCAAGGGCTCCTAGACCCCCACTCCTTGTCCTGCTTCCAATCCAATTTCTTTGGTTGCTCAGGACAATGTTCTGATGGAGGTTTCCAATGCCCTAGTTCCGCTGGCTAGGTCTTGCGCTGGGGAGGGGGTTTCTTCCATTCATCCCTTTTCAGGTGATCCTTGCTACGATCTAGTGCTTTCCTCCTTTGGAGGGAATTCTCTTGCTGCTCTTCGTCGTCTGTTGCTGGCCATTGGTGTGCTCCGATCCTTTTTAGTCGTGGCCCACCAGTCTCCTTTGTCTGATTTAGCAGAGGATTTAGCCTATTATGAAGGGATCGTGGCTTCTCCGGCTTCAGACCGGTCTTCCAGGGAGTCCCTTTCTTCGATTAGATCTAAGGTTGAGCGCATCTTGGTTTTGTGTGCTGAACTCACACGCCCGGAAAAGGTCCTGCGTTGGCCATACTTGAGCCCCTCCTTCTCGCCAAGAAGGGGGCCATAGAGTCCGAATATGCCACTATCAGTGATCAGGTAGCTGCAGGTACCCCGCAATTAGAAACCGACTCGTAGGACTTTGACCAAAAGTGGTCTAGTCTCACCAAAGTTATTAAAAAAGAGAGGGACCTGGTAGCTGAGTTGGAATGCTTGCGATCTCGCCGCGCGGCTTTGGAAAAGGAGACCGTCGATCTTGATGTGTTGGTGAAAATCGGCGGTGTTCTTTAAAGCTTGATTCTTCTTAAGATGAAAGGGCTCGAGAAATCTCTAGCTTTAGTTGATGCTGATTTGCGCAAGCTATCTTCCAACCCTGCTTATGTTGATGAAGTCAGGGCTAGTTATACCTCCTCTGTAGAGTCTGAGGCTCGTGGTTGTATTGAGGATGTGTTATTTTCCTTATGGCAATTGAAGTAATAAAGGAATAATTTGTTTGATCTTTGTCTCTTTCCTTCTTCTTCTTTTTTTTTTTTTTTTGGTGTGGGTGTAGTGCAACCGTAATTTCTTATTTTGGTCGCCGATGTAACCCCCCTTTCTACCTCCATGGTTGTCGCAACCACTGATGTTCGTATGCCGTTGTTTCTGCATTCTGCTTCTGGGATGTCACTGATAACTTTCATCCGTGCGATGGCATCGATTATCCTTTCCATTCACTTTTTACTTCTCGATTCGCCTTTTACTTTTGATGGACTCATAGTCCGAGGGGTGTGACCTTGTGGGTCATGCCTCCACTGGGTCCGACGCGTGACCCTTGCCTCGGCAAAGTATTGTGGCGGTGTGACTTTGTGGGCCATGCCTCCACAAGGTTGGGCACGTGACCCTTGTCTCCGCAAGGTTGGTTGTTCGACCCGTGCCTCCACGTAGTTCCGCGACTGTGTGACTTTGTGGGCCATGCCTCCATAGGGTCAAGCGCATGACCCTTGCCTCCGCGGAGTTCTGCGACTGTGAGCCCTTGTGGGCCATGCCTCCATAGGGTCGAACGTTTGACCCTTGCCTCTGCATAGTTCTGCGACTGTGTGGCCCTATGGGCCATGCCTCCACAAGGTCGAGCACATGACCCTTGCCTCCACAGAGATCCACGACTGTGTGCCCTTGTGGGCCATGCCTCCGCAGGGTCGGATGTTCAACCCGTGCCTCCGCATAGTTCCCGGGCTCATGACCCTTGCCTCCGCAGAGTTTCCTGGTGATGTTGCCTGGCGGGCAATCCTTCCGCAGGGTCAGTCATGTGACCCTTGTGTTTGTGGGGTCCCTCGGCACTGTGGCCCAGTGGGCCATCCTTTCATAGGGTCGGGCACGTGACCCTTTCCTCCGCAAAGTATCATGGCGGTGGGTCAGGCATGCGACCCATGCCTCCACGCAGTCTCACGGCCTGTGGGCCATTCTTCCATAGTTAGAGAATCGAGGCGCCGTTTCTTTTTCAAAGGAGGGCCCGTTTCTAGGGATGCTGACACTGAAGTGACCATTCAGGTTCTGCCTGCGTCGAGTTGGGGTTGCCTTCGTGATTGCCTCGATCGTGTGAAAGCGGGAAATCACTTCGTCTTTTTTTTCTAATTTGCATTTATGCACGTGGTTTGAGGAGGCTGAACTTTTGAGGGGTAGATTGGCATTACCCCGGGGAGTTTTCCTCCATAGTGGTCTCATCTTCTATATAAAGGAGGGGGGGGTGTGGGGGTTGGCTCCTTTTGGTGTTCCTAAAAAAAAACCAGTGCCTCCTCACTTCCCTTTGATAGGGAAAGAAGAAGAGAAAAGAAAACGGAGAAGGGAGAAAGAAAAAAAAATTCTCTTTTAGTCCTCGCTGCTTTTCCCCTCCCCTAATGTCCGATACCGGGAACAACACTGATTCTGAGAGTAGGTTGAATTCCCCTCCTGAGGTGGTGGATCACCATGAGGTTGAGATCACCACCCCTCCAGGGTACACTCGTCGGGACTTTTTGCTCTACCATACGCGGGTTCTTCTCTGCGATATAGCCGATTGGTCCACGGATGAGCTTTCTTTGGCGCCTGAATACATTGTCCCTTATATCGGCCGTTTGAGGATTACCGGGTACCCTACCCTTCACGCCAAGAACCTACTTTGGCCAGTAAGCTATTGGGACGGCGCGATCGGGATGATGGAGGGGATGTCGGACGAACTCTTGGCAGTCCATATAATCCAGTGGGAGTCCCTGAACTCCCATTTCATTAGTGGAGTTGAATCGTACCCTCATTATTGCAGAGCGACAATTGACGGAGGTGCATCTCGCCATGGCAGAGGATCGAGAACGGGAGATTGCTGACCATATGGATGGTCTGCTTCGACGCACTAACCGAATCGTCATTCCGCGTCCCTGGGAGTTCCTTTTGGACTGCTAGTCGGATCTAGCATTGATACTTCCGTCGGTCGAGAGTTTCGGCTAAATGCCGAGAGGAGTTTGAGGACTTTTCTCGACCAGGCTAGCAGGGCCGGCTCATCCATTAGGCGGATGAGGCGGTTGCCTAAGGCCCCCTGGTTGCCCAAGGCCCCATAATGAATGAAAAAAAGCTTTAAAAAATATTAAAAAATTCATTCATCGTGGAGCCCGCCAGAGCCTTTTCATTTCCCTCTCTCCATCAGTCCATCTGAGGCCAAAATGAAAAATCAAGAAGACAAGAACGATGTGGCTGGCTCTCTCCATTCCCCCATTTCCAGCGCTTTCTCCCTTCTCTCTCTATTCTGCCAGGTGCGATCGTCGATCGCGCAGAGAGATGCTCCTCTCCTCAGGCGACTTTGCCCTTCCCATCGCTGGCTCTCTCCAATTCCAACCTTAGCCCTAACTCTCCTCTTCTCTGCATCTTGCGATCGACTTGGGCAATGGGCGACGGCGATGCTGTCTTCATCCGGCGACTGGCACCCTCTCTCCCACGACCAAAGACGATCGATCCCAATCGTTGTCTCTATCATGCGATTGCAAAATACAATCGTCCTCATCTCTCTCCTGCGAGGTTAGGCCCTTTCTCTGCTTTTCACTTTTCAGTTCCTCTGCAACCAGTAGAAATGGTATTTTGGGTTTTTTGTTTTTAATCTATTTTTTGGGTTAAGGGGAGGGTTTGGATGGCTTCTGATTTCCATTTCCAACAGGCCCCCATCCACACCCATTTGCTCTCTTACAGTCCAGCTAGGGCTATTTTGGGATATGGGTTTTGTTAAAATTTTATTGAGAGATCATTCTGCAGATTCGATTTCACTGGAGAATTTCAAAAGTCACAATAAAAGTCTGTAGATTTGGTTTCACTTGGGAAAATCAAAAGTCACAATAAATGATTATAACTCCACAACCAAAAAATAACGTTGCAGTTCATCTATAAAAAAAAATCAGAACATAAAAACCTTCCTTTTATACCTGACGAATTTACTTCATGATTCATCTCTCTCGACTTCAATCTCTAATTTAGAATTCTGATCCCTTTTATATTTTGATCTATCTTACTCAGTTACTTGTAATCTTGTATTTGCCTTCGAGACCACTCCTATCGCTGCACTTGAGGCCTCAAATATTCAATATCGAAGAAGGCAGTGAGCACTGAGCAGGAAGAAGGTAAAGCAACTTTGAAATCTTTCACCGTTTCACATCTTTTAGTTTTATATTATTTTATTTTTCAGTATTGATTTTATATTTATTTGTGTGGTAAAGAAATAGCCAATTGTACGTCTGTACTATACAGACATTGAGACTTAAGTGATATTGTTCTTTTTTACTATAAAATATGTCTAATAGAAAATATGCATCTGGATATGAAAAGCTTCAAAAAAAAAGAATAATAGAAAAATTGATTGAATCCCAAAAAGGATCTTTAAATAAATTTATTACTAGTAATAAACAAAATATAACAACAAATTTAGGTGAAACATCTATAGATGATCAAGAAATACACCAAAAAGAACCAACTGATAACAATATAAATCAAGAAACACAACAAAAAGAATATGGAGATAATGAAACCATCCAACAAAAGAAAACTGATGATAGTGCTCAAGAATGTACTGCTACAGTTATTGTTAGAGAATTTGAGAAAAGCGTAGAAGAAAATAAAAATATTGAAGATATATCTGATTCTATTCCTTCAAATATTTATGACCCTTCTCAATGGAAACATGTTGATACAAAATTAAGAGATTTATTAGTAGAGAAAGGTCCAATTAGATATAGCAATATAAATTTTCCTAAGGATGAAAACTCTAGACATTTTTCTACTGCATATTATATACGAAACTTGTCAAATGGGGAGAAACATGATAGAAAATGGCTAGTGTATTCAAAAGACTTGAATAGAGTATTTTGCTTTTGTTGTAAGTTGTTTAATTCAAAGCCTAATATAAGTCAACTAGCTAATGAAGGAACTGATGACTGGAAAAATCTTAGTGTTAAACTTAAAAAACATGAAACAACCAATGAACATATTACTAACATGACTGCTTGGCTTGATTTAGAAATGAGATTATTAAAAAATAAAACAATTGACAAAAAAGTCCAAGAACAAATTAATAAAGAAAAAGATCATTGGAAAAAAGTATTACTAAGAATTATTGCTGTAGTAAAAACCCTTGGTAAAAATAATTTACCATTTCGAGGACAAAATGAAAAGATTTACCAAGAAAATAATGGAAATTTTTTTAAGTTTGATTGAGATGATTTCTGAATTTGATCCAGTAATGCAAGAACACATTCGACGTATTCAAGATGGTGAAATTCATAATCATTATCTTGGGCATAATATACAAAATGAATTAATACACTTGCTAGGAACTGAAATTAAAAATCATATTATTAAAAAAATCAATGAAGCAAAATATTTTTCAATTATACTTGATTGTACCCCAGATGCAAGTCATCAAGAACAAATGTCTCTTGTACTAAGATGTGTTAATATTTCAACAAACCCAATAAAAATAGAAGAATATTTTTTAGAATTTATTAAAGTAGATGATACTACTGGAAAAGGCATTTTCAATGAATTATTAGATGTAATAAAAAATCTTGAACTTGATATTAATAATGTTCGAGGACAAGGTTATGATAATGGGTCTAATATGAAAGGCAAAGAGCAAGGGGTGCAAAGAAGATTGCTTGATATAAACCCCAAAGCATTTTACACGCCATGTGGTTGTCATAATCTTAATCTTGTTATATGTGACATGGCTAATTCTTGTCCTAAAGCTATTTCATTTTTTGGAATAGTCCAACGTATTTATTCTTTATTTTCTTCATCAACAAAACGATGGAAAATTTTACAAGATAACCTGCCGATTCTAACTTTAAAACCACTCTCACAAACACGTTGGGAAAGTCGAATTGAAAGTATCAAAGCAATAAAATTTCAAACTCCACAAATAAGAGAAGCTTTATTGCAACTAGCAAAAACGACTGAAGATCCCAAAACAAAAAGTGAAGCTAATTGTTTAGTTGCATATGAAATTGAGAACTTTGAATTCATATTAGGCATGACTATATGGTATGATATATTATTTGCGGTTAATACTGTAAGTAAAACTATGCAATCCAAAGATATGCATATAGATGTTGCCATTGATCAATTAAAAGGTCTTATTTCTTTTTTTCAAAATTATAGAGAAAATGGATTTAAATCTGCCATGATTTCATCAAAAGAGATTGCAATTAGTATGGAAATAGAACCTGTATTTAGAGAAAAGCGAATAATTCATAGAAAAAAACAGTTTGATGAAAATGCCAACAAAGAAACAACACAATCTGCTGAAGAATCTTTTAGAATTAATTATTTCTTATTTATAGTAGATCAAGCAATTTCTTCAATTCAAAATAGGTTTGAACAATTTCAAATATATGAAAATATTTTTGGTTTTTTATTTAATTCCAAAAAACTGAAATCACTTGATGATGCTGGTTTGCAAAAAAAATGTCATAGTCTTGAAAACTTTTTGAAAAATGATATTGATGGTTTAGATTTATTTTCTGAACTAAAAGTTTTAAAAGAATTTTTACCAATAGAGGAAAGCACTCCAATTGATATTTTAAATTATATAAAAAGACTTGATTCTTTTCCAAATGCATGTATTGCTTATAGAATCTTATTGACAATACCTATTACTGTTGCTTCTGCAGAAAGAAGTTTTTCAAAATTGAAATTGATAAAATCTTATCTAAGATCAACAATGTCTCAGGAAAGATTAAATGGATTAGCCATATTATCAATTGAGAAAAAGATATTAGAAGAACTAGAATATAAAGATTTAATTAGTAATTTTGCATCTAAAAAAGCAAGAAGAATAATTTTTAAATAAAAATAGTTAGATATAACTTAATTTAGTTTGATATAAGTAAAAGCCCCCATTTTAACTTCTCGCCTTAGGCCTCAAAATCTTTTGAGCCGCCCCTGCAGGCTAGTCGTATCCTTTGACCTTCGCCGCCTGCTTCAGTCGTGCTTGCTGTTGTCTTCTTTTTTTTATCATTATACGGGTGCTTGTTGCCCCTTCTCTATCTCTCTCTATTTTTTTATTTTTTTGTAATGAAGCAAGTACACCTCTTTTTTTTTATGCCTCTTTGTCTATCATATCCTATTTTCTCTCTTCTTTCTTTCTTTCTTTTTTTTTTTTTTTTGAGAAATGCCGCAGTGTAAGGCCCTTTGGTCTTAAGTGGGCCACACCTTTATGGTTCAGCCTTTTTGTTATTCTAGAAGTGCTACCCTTATTGGGTTGGGGTTTCTTTTGGTGCCCCCTATTGTTTGTATCGGGTACTATCTACTCCGGCTATATTAGTTGTCCCTGCTTCAGGGCATGCTCCACCCGTTTTGTAGTACTACGTTATCCGCTTTGTCCTTACCGATCGGGGCACCTTTTTCAAGCAAGTCGCCCTTTTGTAGGTCGTTTACCTTGTGCCTTTTTCAGGCATGTGCCTTTCTCAGGCGTGTGCTTTTTTCAGGCCTGTGCCGTTTTTCGGGTGCGTTATTGAGTCTAATCGGCCCCTGTCCTCTATTCGAGGGAACTAATAAAAAAAAAAGAGGGAAAAATGGGAGAAGGGGCTCCTGAAAGTGCCTGTTCTTTTCTTTTACTGATAATATTTCTTGAGGAACTTGTTGTTGATTGGCAATTCTTGCTTGGTCCCATTTACATCCCTTAAGTGATATGCACCATTCGTATAGATGGAATCTATCACCTAGGGCCCTTCCCACTTAGTCTCAAACTTTCCGGTTGAATTGAATGTGGTTTTCATAGGTTTCCTGATTGCGATGACAAGATCGCCTTTTTTTAAGTATCTCTGCCTAACCATTGATGCGACCAGAACTTGACCGATGTCCTAAATACATTCAGAGAGATCAAAACACAAGGTCTTACCGGAGCTCAGTAAAGATTAGTCTGTATGGGCCATTTGAATAAAATACTTCAACAATAGATATTATAAAATTCAAATTGGCAGATTTAAGAATAAATTTATGACCAAATTGCAACAAATTGAATTATTTATAATAAATCTGGACGGTTTCGACTCCTGGGCTCACTCATGAATATGGTGAGTCCAAGCCCTCTGCGTGACAGTATTTGGCCTAAAACTCCAGCAACTTTGGAATAATATTATTTAACCGCAAGTGCATGGCTGTCTGTTTGAGACAGTAGAAAAATACAGGTCAAACCCATAGGGAGCTAGTTAAAGAGATTTTTAAATTAAGAAACTTAATTAATCAATGAAGATGAGTTTTTAAATAAGTTAATGAAAATATAAATCACACAATCAATTAGAAGATGAAAAATAACAGATGATAAAAATTATTAGAGCATAGGAATCCAATAAGCATCCACCCGTTTATTTATCAAGTACTCATAACTTGGTCCAACCTTTACTTCAAACTAAAGACAAATCAATGTTTTTGAGTTGGATAATTTAACTTTAAAAGCCTTTCTAATTATCAAAAATCCAAAATCCAAGACTTACTTCACCTTAGAGAAGTATAGAAATCATCTAAGCACTACCCATCAAAGGTAAGCATAATCCATCAAAGGAAAACTCAGTCCTAAGTATGGACTATCAAACCTAAGCAAGGATAGTCAAAAATATATTTCTATTTTCAGAAATTAAGAATGGAGGTTTGTTTAGGACACAAAGGTAAGTCTATTAATCATCATCCACATAAACATGGAACACAAATTGTAACTACTCAATAAATAAAAAGGCAATTACTTATCTTCATCCATAGCTCCAATCAGAGAAATTAGCCTGCCAAAGCAACGGATACTTCTTAATTTATCATTAAAAATGCATCTTTACAACGTCTCTTTCACAATAATCTTCCTTCAAAATAAGTCCTTGGACATGGCGCAAGGATACCAAAAGACAAAATCACAGGAACGAAGAGGGAATATGAGATGAGCCGGCCTCACCAATCTCTTGCGAGCACCACACACGGCCTAACCAATCACTCATGAGCAGCACTCACGGCCTCTTTTTTAATCTCCTCCTTCGGTCCGGCCTCGCTAATCACTCACAAGTAACCCTTTTTATAAGGGTTCATAGGGGGCAGTCATCTGGTTGCTGCAGTGAGGTTCGTCAAGTGATTGGCTTCGCTTGCTGTGCATGCACAAGTCTTCACATTGTATGGACAGGTCTTCAATATTGTGGCTGTGACAATCCATTGCGTTCACACCTATGGGTGGTACTCTCTTGTACAGGTGTGGGTCCCACATATAGCTTGTGTTGACTTTTCTTCTCCTTTGTTTATCTCTTAAGGCGGGTCCAATATACACGAAGATACCCTACAAAAATAATCAAGAAAAATTATTTAATCTGTAAATCAATAGTCATGAGAGATTTTTGGCTTTTCATGCTAAGAAGTTTTCAAGATTATAAGTGAAAATGTGTTTTTTTTTCAAAGGATGTTGACTTAAAAACATAAAATCATCATTTCCCAATGAAATCAAGCATAATTAGATGATTAAGTCCTTAATTATTAAAATTAATGATGAAAAATGTGCAATTTTAAGGACGCATCACACCCCCGAACCAACATTTTGCTAGTCCCTTAGCAAAACATGCAAAAAAGAGGAAAGCCTTTATCCTAAACGATGAAAAATTAAAAGATGCAAAAATGCCACTTTCGCTGACACTCTCGACTGATTTAGCTTATGCAGTAAGCTCTTAAACCCCTACATTCCCCTTAGTGGTCGAGTAGTGCCTCGTGAGCGTTTGCAGTGAATATACCCACAAAATTCTTTTTCTTCTTTTTTTTTTTCAAAAAGACGATTAAGTCAAATTGGATGCTCCGAATTCCTGAACGATCAAAATTTCGGACTTTTCAAAATCAAGTTCACGTTTTTGTTTTTAAAACTTTTCAAAAATCATACCAAGACTTTGGGTGCTTTGTGAAGCGTATATGTCAAATCAAACTTTCACATGTTCTATGATAATGCCACGTAAACAGAATTCTCCCTCAAATTTTCTAACTCTCCTAGATTTGGGGAAATACATGTCTCCTCTCAAGGCTACTATAATGGCTTTCGTACTATTTTTTTTTTTCAAAGGCCGCGAGATGAAATTTTTTTTTATTTTTTAGCATAGGGTTCCATCGGGTGACTTTGCTTGGGGGAGCAAACCCATATCTTAAGTTTTTCACCTTCTATCTATTTTTTGCACATCCCTATATATTTCCTTTTCCTAATTTTTTTTTCATAAATGGTTCCCAACAATAGGCAGCCCTTTTCAATTTGCCCGAATTAATTCACCGGTTTTGGTTCGCCTAACCATCCTGATGAACCAGGACGACTTATACAACCAAATTTCAGAAAGTCATCATACTTTTTCTGAAAAAAAAACTCTGAAGACGACATTTACAAGTTTTTATCCAAGAAATTTAGATGATGTACACATGTTACCGTGAAAAACAAAGTTTGGTATTTTTTTTATTTAAGAAGATGGTGAACCTTCATTTTACTTCCTTCCAAAAATATTTTGATATTAAAGAATTCTAGACATCTTCAAATCATCAAGTTCTTTCGAAAATGTTTCTAAAAATCACTACAAAAACCGAAAAAAATGGTCCACCCCGGACCGACATAGGTGGTCTTTTAACGTCAGATTCCCAGACGGGTTACTTACTGTGGCAAGTGGATTAGTTTTGCCTTCGTAGGAATTCGTTTATATCCCTACTAGCATAACTGGTCTCGGACCAAATTTCTTTGGTCTTACTCAGCGGTTCCTGAACCAAAAGTCCTCTTTGTAATCTTCCAGCCGAGGTAAAAAATAATCCATTGCACTTTTTCCCATTTTCTCTTATAACTGAATTACAATTCAATCTAGCACACCGGTAGCAACAACCTATCCTCTTTGCTCTACGTTTAATGGCATAAAAGCTCTTGCCATCAAACGACGGTTATTGTTTGTCCTTCATTTCCTGCTAAAATGCCTTCCTTATCTTCATCAATATGATGAACTTGATGTCGGAAGGGACTTCAAGGTTTGACATAAACCACTCACACTGACGAAAACTGGAAACCATTGGGTTGCCTCCCAATAAGCGCTAAGTTTAACGTCTTCAGCCAGACAAAACCGAAAACTGAGTGAAAGTCTTGAAAACATACTCTTTTTTTTATAAGTAAAGAGCAAAACAGTTTTCCTAAAATTGGACAAGCATGTTTGTTCCCATCCCCCAACCTAATCTAGACAGCATCCTCGATGTCATGCATGTAATGCAACAATGCGGTATTGTGACATGAGGAAAAAGAGATGGCAAGAGTTAAAGGGAAAGAAGTCATCGAATGAGTTACGTGTTGCTCCTTATCCAAAAAAAAAAAAAGAAAAAAAGAAAAAAAAAACAGAAGCTAAACTAATAGTATACACAATGTACATAGTAACGGGCCTTTGTCAGATCCAAGGCTTGTCAATCTTGATAAATAGGATCATCCAGAAGGATTTCTTCAATATGTTTATCCTTCAATTTCAGAAAAGGTTTTAGCCTTTGACCATTAACCTTGGAAATTTCTCCAGTTTTGGGGTTTTCAATGTCCACTACCCTATGAAAATAAACAGTATGAACAATGAATGGGCCAGACCATCGAGATCTCAATTTCCTTGGAAATTGATGTAACCAGGATTATAAAGGAGTACTTTCATGCCAAGTTCGAGTGACTTTCGAAGAATTGATTTGTCATGATTCAATTTCATCGGTGCCTTGTAGATTTTGGCATTCTCATAGGCATCATTTCTCAATTCATCAAGGTCATTGAGTTGCAGGTTACGATGATCGCCAGCTAATGACAAATTGAAATTGAATGTTTTGATGGCCCAGTATGCTCTATGTTCCAATTCAACTGGCAAGTGGCAAGCATTACCATAAACCAACCTATACGGGGACATCCCAATAGGAGTCTTGTAAGCAGTTCGATAGGCCCATAATGCATCTAGTAATCACAAAGACCAGTCCTTCCGAGTTGGATTGACCGTCTTTTTCAAAATTTATTTAATCTACCTATTCGAAACCTCTACTTGGCCACTAATCTGTGGGTGGTAGGACGTAGCAACCTTATGAGTAACAGGGTATTTCTTCATCAAATGATTGAATGTGCTATTGCAAAATTGGGTTCCACCATCACTTATGATTGCCCTGGGTGTACCAAATCTAGAAAAGATGTATTCCTTCACGAATTTGACCACCACATGTCGATAATTCTTTCTGGTTGGTATTGCCTCTGCCCATTTGAAAACATAGTCCACCGTAAGTAAGATGTACACATTACCGAAGGAATTTGGAAATGGTCCCATGAAATCAATGCCCCAAACATCAAAGATTTCCACAATCAGGATTGGTAGCAAAGGCATCATATTCTGACGGCTGATTTTACCGAGCTTTTGACATCTCTCACAACTTATACAGGACACATGACAATCTTTGAAGATTGTGGGCCAATAGAAACCACACTACGAAACCTTTGCAGCTGTCTTTTTGGAGCTAAAATGGCCTCCACATTCGTGATCATGACAAAATGAAATGACACTTTGATGGTCCTCATTAGAAATGCATCTCCTGATTATCTGGTCGGGACAGCATTTTTATAGGTACAGGTCATCCCAAAAGAAATATTTCACCTCAGACAAGAATTTGTACTTATCCTGTTTCGTCCAATGTTCAGGCATTTCCCCAATGACAAGGTAATTCACTATATTTGCGAACCAGGGGAGTTGGGAAACTCTCCATAATTGGTCATCAGGGAAGCTCTCTCTCAGTAGGACATCATCCTGAGAGTCAACCGACAACCTAAAGAGATGATCTACTACAACAATTTCAGAACCCTTTTTGTCTCGAATTTCCAAATCAAACTCCTTTAGCAAAAGTATCCACCTAAGAAGACGACCCTTCGCATCCTTCTTAGCAAGAAGATACCTTAAGGCTGCGTGGTCAGTGTATACGATGACTTTAGATCCTATCAAGTAGGATCTAAATTTCTTTAGGGCAAAGACCAGTTCAATTGTGGTATAGTTCAATTGTGCATCATTCAGGTTTCGACTCACATAATAGATGACATGGGGCTTCTTATCCACTCGCTGTCCCAAAACAACCCCAAGAGCATGATCTGATGCGTCACACATGAGCTAAAATGGGATAGTCCAGTTTGGAGGTTGGATGATTGGGCCAAAGGTAAGTGTTTTCTTTAGTTGTTCAAAGGCTCGAACGCATGATTCATTAAATTCAAATGGAACATCCTTTGCAAGCAAATTGCATAAAGGATTTGCAATTTTACTGAAATCTTTTATGAATCGCCTATAAAAACCTGCATGGCCTAAGAAAGATCGTATATGCTTGACCGTCCATGGTGGTGGAAGGTTAGATATCAGATCAATCTTTGCTTTATCTACCTCAATGCTTTTTTCAAAAATCACGTGCCCAAGAACTATCCCTCTCTTCACCATAAAATTACACTTTTCCCAATTCAAGACCAAATTTTTCTCTTTACACCTAATCATCACAAGTTTTAGATAGTGCAGGCACTCTTCAAAATCATTTCCAAATACTGAAAAATCATCCATGAAAACCTCAAGGAATCACTCAACCATGTCCGAAAAGATACTCACCAAACACCGCTGAAAAGTAGCCGATGCATTACATAACTCAAAGGGCATGCACCGATAGGCAAATGTTCCAAAGGGACAGGTGAAGGTAGTCTTCTCCTGATCCTATGGTGTGATTGGAATCTGATCATAGCTGGAATAACCATCAAGAAAGCAGTAATACGCATATCTGACAAATCGCTCAAGCATTTGGTCCATGAATGGGAGTGGAAAATGATCTTTCCAGGTGGCTAAATTCAGTTTTCTACAATCTATGCACACTCTCCATCCAGTTTGTACCATGGTTGACACCAATTTATTTCCTTCATTTTTCACCACTTCCTAGTTTCTTTGGTACCACTTGAATAGGACTCACCCAAGAACTGTCTGAAATTGGGTAAATTACTCCTACATCCAATAATTTGAGCACCTCCACCCTAACCACTTCCTTCATAGCTGGGTTTAGTCACCTTTGTGGTTCCTGAGAGCTTTTAGCATTTTCCTCTAAATGAATCCGGTGTTGAACAATAGAGGGACTTCTGCCTTTGATATCTGCTATTGACCACCCTATAGCTTCTTTATGATTCAGAAGGACTTTGACCAGTAATTCTTCTAGGGCAGTGTTCAAGTTTGAAGATATAATGATGGGAAGGGTTTCTGAAAGGCCTAAGAACACATACTTGAGTGTGTCAGGTAGTGGTTTTAGGTCCAATTTTGGGGGTACTGCAATCGATGGCATAAGTGGGGTAAAAGATGGGGTCAAAATCTCTTGTTTGGGCTACCACCTATTCTTTTCCAAGAATGGGGATGAATCTAGCAGTGCATTCACCTCTTCAATGTGGCCATTTATGTCAAAATCACTCCCAAAATGCACAAAACAAGCCTCCAATGGATCCTCAAAACTTATCTGGGGAACTGCATATTCCACCAACTCATGTAAATAGCTAACCTCAGCAATCCCATCATCGTCATCTTGAGGTTGCTTAGTCACATTGAAAATGTTAACTTGAACTGTCATGGTGCCAAATGAAATTTGCATCACCCCATTCCAACAATTGATCAAAGCATTGGATGTTGCTAGAAATGGTTGTCCTAGAATGACAGGCATTTTGGCCACAATTTTTGTTGGTGGTTTTGCGTCCAAGACAACAAAATCCACTGGGAACACGAACTCTCCCACTTGGATGAGGACATCCTCCACTACCCCTTTCGGGTATCAAATTGAAGCATCAGCCAATCGGAGGGTCACATGAGTTTTCTTTAACTCCCTCAAACCTAGTTCTTCGTATATGGAATACGGAAGTAGGTTGACACTCGCACCCAAGTCTAGTAATGCTTGCTCAATATGATGGTCCCTTATCTGACATGAAATTGTAGGACACCCTGGGTCCTTATATTTGATTAGGGTTGGGCAAGAAATAATGGAGCTAGCTTGCTGAGCTAGGAAAGCCTTTTTGGGTACGTTGGTGGTTCTCTTGAAGGTGCAAAGGTCCTTCAGGAACTTAGCATAGGCAGGAATTTGTTGGATTGCATCTAATAGTGGGATGTTAATCATCACTTGTTTGAAAACCTCAAGCATCTTATCCAACTAGGCATTTGATTTTGCTGGGCCTAGCCTTTGAGGGTATGGAGTTTTAGGAATGAAAGTCTTGGGAAGTGGGTCACTAGGTGATGGATTTCCTACACTGGTGTGCTTGTTTCCTAAACCGGCTCATGTTCCTTTTGTTTCTCTTCAGCTTTTGGCTCATCCTTTCCTGAATCCTCAGTACTCTTGGGGATCTCTACTTTATTATCAACCTGACGGCTAGACCTAAGTACAGTTATGGCTTAACCTACTCATGGCCCTTCCCCTTACGTCATGAACTTCAAATTGGCCTTTTGGAATTTGGCTCTTGGGGTTGGCTTCTAGTTGACTAAGGAAGGTTCCCTTGTCCCTGGCACTCAATGAGTTAGCCAATTGGCTCCTTGTGTATTCCAAATTTGCAATTGATTGCGTGTTGGCATTCGGACTCTGAACGGTGCTGTGTTGAAACTGGAGGGTATTCTGAGCTAACAGTTTGCTGGTTTCCTCAAGAGAATTTATCCGCTGATTTTGTGAATTAGGGTTGAGATTTTGCATGGGTTGTTTTTGGAAACCTGGAGATGGCATGGCCTGAGATGGGCCGCCCTGGTGTAGACCCTTAGACCAAGAAAATTTGGGGTTGTCCATCCAACCTGGATTGTATGTTTTTGAATAAGGGTCGTACCTCGGCCTATTCTCACATCGAGTGTTTTGATACACTGCACTTACTTCCTTTGTGTTGTCTCCCTGTCCCTAATTTGGTGACTCGACACTATCCCCTATGGCTTGACTATATTTTAGAGACTCCAAGGTGTCTGGAGTGGGACTCTTATTTCCCTATTTCAATTCTAAGGCTAGCTTCTAACCATCTCATCAATGTGGCTAATTTGGCCTCTGCCTTAAGCTTTGGTTCAATTCTATGCATGCCCTCTCTTCTGCAATGGTTTGTTTTTTGGGCTTCTCTTTGATGGGTGCCCATTGCAATGTGTTTTCAGAGACCTCTTCCTAATATGTCCATGCTTGGTCTGTTGTTTTGTGTGTGAATGCTCCATTGTAAAATGATTCCACCATAGTCTTTGTTGGATAATCCATCCTCTCATACAAAATTTGAATCAATTGAATCTTTTCAAAACCATGGTGGGGGCATTGGAGCAAAAGGTCCTTGAACCGCTCCAAGTAATGTACAGGGTCTCCCCTTCCAATTGATGGAAACTATTCAAGACTTTTCTTATCGAGGCTGTTTTCTATTTGGAGTGGAACTTATTATAGAAAGCCTCAACTAATGCGCCCCAAGATGTGATGGACCCCGCTTGTAAGGCATAAAGCCATGCTTTAGCCTTTTCTTTTAAAGAAAATGGGAATAAACTAAGTTTTAGGGATTCCTCGGACATTTGATTATATTTCATGGTTCCACATGTCTTCGAATTCCCTAACATGTTGGGATGGGTTTTCCTGGTCCATCCCACGAATCACAGGGAGCATTTGGATCAAACCAGATTTCGGCTCGAAGGTAGCATTGGAGGCAGGTAAGGTGATGCATGATGGTTGGGTAGTTCGGGTTGGGTACATGTACTCCCTCAACATAACAGCTTGAGCTTCTTCCACCATTGTTTGAAGATTTTCCTCAAATATGGAAGATTTTCCTACAACTATAAAAGGTAGATCTAACTCAATTCGATATAAATGCCCTTTTTACGTACCCAGAGCTTTTCCAATTAATTTTTCTTTGATCACATATACTGGGTCCTACCCCAATGCAATCCTGGCCTAATATGATGCATAGGCAATCAAGCAAAGATTTAGGCACTTAGAGAATCTAATGGGTTCACCTAATCAACTAGACAGCTCCTAACTGTTTGAAGAGTACACCTAGGTCTCCAATCCGGTCTTATGGAGCCAAATCGACCAGGTAAGCCCCCAAGTTGAATGGTGGGGTCACAATGCACTTGGCAAGGTCCCGCGTAAACACGAAACTCCTAGAACAGAGACTGTCACCCTTTAGAGGGACAGGGCTTACCTAGACATCGACTTGACCAAAGAGTGCAACTAGTGCAACCTTTGGTGGTCCTCGTCATATGAGCGAAATCCTCGGGCCAATGTCTAATTGATTTTAATTAAAGATGGATGCCTATGTGGGGTATGTTTAAACCAAGTGGGCAAGAATCATGTGATGAAATCTGGTTCTTTTCTTGTTGGGGTTGATTGCCCTTAACTATGTGTGTGTCCAATTAACTTGTGTCTCAATCAAGCAGTCACACTTGCAGAATTTAAATCAACCAAGCCCGCTTGCAAATAAAATGAGTCGTGGGTCAAGTTTAGAATACACCTAGAGTTCCGCCCTTTCTTGAAGTACTTGGAAATCCTTCTTTCCCAATCATTTGTTGCCTTGCAAACTGCCAACAGAAATCAGAATTAGAATAGACAGAAAGAAACAAAGAAACCAAAAAAAAAATTCTTTTAAATTTTTTTTTATTTGCTTTTTTTATTTTTTTAAACCCTTTGACCAAATAGTTGACTTTTGGTCGGGACCTCAAAAGTATTTTTAATGTTGGGCTCGTTGGAGAGAGGATTTTATACGGATCATTTTTCATGTTTTGCATTTCCTGATCCGAGGTCTAGAAAGTCCTCTAAACTCCATTACAATTTCTACTCAAAAGCGGTCCCCACAAATTAAGATATCTAATTTAAAAATTAAGATTCCTGATTTTAAAAAAATATCTTAAAACTGGCTCCCCGATGTCCTAAGTACATTCAGAGAGATCAAAACACATGGTCTTACCGGAGCTCAGTAAAGATTAGTCTGTATGGGCCATTTGAATAAAATACTTAAACAACAAATATTATAAAATTCAAATTGGCAGGTTTAAGAATAAAATAATGACCAAATTGCAACAAATTGAATTCTTTATAATATATCTGGCCGGTTTCGTCTCCTGGGCTCATTGATGAATATGGTGAGTCTAGGTCCTCTACGTAACAGTCTCTGGCCTAAAACTCCAGCAACCTAAGAACAATATTATTTCACCGCAAGTGCACGGCTGTCTATTTGAGACAGTAGCAAATACGGGTCAAACCCATTGGGAGCTAGTTAAAGATACTTTTAAATTAAGAAACTAAATTAATCAATGAATATGAGTTTTTAAATGATTTAATCAAAACAAAATCACACAATCAATTAGAAGATGAAAAATAACATATAATTAAAATGATTAGAGCATAGGAATCCAATTAGCATCCACCCGTTTATTTATCAAGTAATCATAACTTGGTCCAACCTTTACTTCAAACCAAAGACAAATCAATGTGTTTGATTTGGATAATTTAACTTTCAAAGCCTTTTTAATTAACAAATATCCAAAATCCAAGACTTTAATTTCTTCACCTCAGAAAAGTATAGAAATCATTTAAGCACTACCCATCAAAGGTAAGCATAATCCATCAAATTAAAGGAAAACTTAGTCTTGAGTATGGACTATCAAACCTAAGCATGGGTAGTCAAAAATATATCTCTATTTTCAAAAATTAAGAATGGAGGTTAATTTGCATAGGGCACGAAGGTAAGTCTATTAATCATTATGCATTAAACATGGAACACAAATTGAAACTGCTCAATAAATAAAAAGGTGATTACTTAACTTCATCCATAGCTCCAATCAGAGAAATTAGCCTACCATAGCAAAGGATACTTCTTGATTGATCATTAAAAATGCACCTTTACAAAGTCTCTTTCACAATAATCTTCCTTCAAAATAAGTCCTTGGACATGGCCCAAGGACACCAAAAGACAAAATCACTGGAAAGAAGAAAAGGGAATATGAGATGAGCCGGCCTCACCAATCTCTCACGAGCACCACACACAGCCTCTCCAATCACTCATGAGCAGCACTCACGGCCTCTTTTTTTATCTCCTCCTGTGGTACGGCCTCGGCCTCGCCAATCACTCGCAAGCAACCCTTTTTATAAGGGTGCATAGGGGACAGTCATCTGGTTGTTGCAGTGAGGTTCGTCAAGTGATTGGCTTCGCTTGCGGTGCATGTGAAGGTCTTCACGTGGTATGGACAGGTCTTCAATACTGTGGCTGTGACAATCCATCTGCGTTCACACCTATGGGTGGTGCTCTCGTGTACAGGTGTGGGTCTCACATATAGCTTGCGTTGTCTTTTTTTCTCCTTTGTTTCTCTTATAAGGTGGGTCCCAAAAACAAGAAGATACCCTACAGAAATAATCAAGAAAAAATATTTCATCTCATGTAAATCAAAAGTCATAAGAGATTTTTGGATTTTCATGTTAAGATAGAAATTTTCAAGATTTTAAGTGAAAATGTGGTTTTTTAAAGGATGTTGATTTAAAAACATAAAATCATCATTTCTCAATGAAATCAAGCATGATTAGATGATTAAGTCCTTCATTATTAAAAATTAATGATGAAAAATGTGCAATTTTAAGGACTCATCAACCATCTTATCGAAAGATTCTAGCCTGATATAGCTCGATGTTTTGCTTGGCCTCCAATCGTGTTACATCTAGAGACTCAAGTTCTCATATCCTCAGCATGTTCATAGTTTCCTTCGTCAGGCGATCGCTTTTGGCTATGCGTAGGCTTGGTAGCTGTATTTCAACAGGGAGCACTGCCTCTGCTCCATACACCAGAGAGAATAGAGTCGATCCTATTGGGCCCCTGACGGTTGTGCTATATGCCCATAGTGCTTCTGGTAGCCGCTCACTCCACTCCCTCCTATTCCTAGATACCACCTTTTTCAAGATTTTATATATTATCTTGTTAAATGCCTCCGCTAGGCCATTTGCTGTTGGGTTATAGGGGGAGGAGCGGTGACTCTCAATTCCAAGTTTTCTACATAACCTCTGGAAACGATAGTCCCAAAACTGGGGACCATTGTCGTGGATTATTTTTCTGGGTACTCCAAACCATTATACCAAGTTTTTCTTTACAAAATCCATAAGACTCGTTGCTTTCACCTCACTGAGCGGGATAACCTCGGCCCCTTTGCTGAAATAGTCCGTGGCTGCCAGTATGAACTTGTGACCCTAACTGGAGGGCGGGGTGATAGGTCCAATTACATCAATAGCCCACATGTCAAAAGGTCAAGAGGGGACGGTTGGAAGTAATGGCTCTGGTGCGCGATTTATGTAGTTCGTGTGCTTCTGGCATTCTTCGCATCTCTTGGCGAGTTCCATTGAATCCCGAACCATAGTCAGCCAGTAATACCCTTGTCACCGCACCCTTTCGTAAAGTTTTGGCCCGGCTGATGGGTTCCACATGAGCCACTATGCATTTCGATCAGTATTTTTTTTTCTTCTTCACCGGAGAGGAACCTGAGCAATACTTCGTCGTATGATCTGTAGTACAGGAGTCTTGATGCTTCATTGAAGTAGAGTCGGGGGACTCTTCTCCTGATACTAACCCTTTCTTTCGTGTCTTCAGGGAGGATCCCATATTTCAGGAAGCTAGTGAATGACTGCCTCTAGTCTTCCTTTGCAGGGAGGATTCCAACTCTGGCGACCGTGGGGCTATCGTTATTGCAGTCTGCAATGGCCTCCCAAGTTCCCAGATCCTGCATCAATCACCTTTCTTTAACGAGAACCTCACAACAAGTGCCTTCTGGCATGGCCATGGCGGCTGCAATACCGGCCAAGGCATCATCCTTTGCATTTAATTAAGCTCCGTGCTATGTACGAGATCATTACATGTGAGAATCATGGCATTAAGGCTCTTGCTCGTCGATGGTAGGGCATTATGTCGAGTTTCCTTACCTCATAATCCCCATTGATCTAGTTTACTATTAGCTTGGAATCTCCAAAGATTTCTAGATGCCTGATCCCCATTGTTAATGCGATTTCCATCCCCAAGATCACGGCTTGATATTCCACAATATTGTTGGAACAATATTTCGTTATGCTGAACAAGTGGGGTATAGAATCTCCCTAGGGAGATGTAAAAAGGATGCCCACGCCAGATGCCCCATTTCGTACTCTATCTAGAAAAGGCTCCATCAAAGAACAGCTGCCAGCATGCCTCCTAAGTCGTCAACACTTGTACAGAAGGGGGAGTCTCGTTCTGTAATGGTTTCACAGGTTGGGATCCTTCCAGCACCGAGTCCACTGTTAAGAAGTCAGCCAGTGCCTGGCTTTTTACAACCTTCTACGAGACATAATCAATGCCAAATTGAGAGAGTAACAACGTCCATTTGGCCATCCTAGGGTTAAGCAGGCCCGCCTTGGTCATCAACACTTTGAGCGGGTTTATCCTTGACACCAGCTGCATTCGATGCAACATCAAGTAGTGTCGTAACTTGTTCAGAGTGAACATCAGGGCCAAGCATTCCTTTTCTACTAGAGGGTAGTTGTGTTCTACCCCGATCATGACTCGAATGAGGTAGTAGAGGGCTACCTCTTGTCTGTCATCATTTTTCTGAGCCAGGAGTGCACCCACACAATGGTCCAGTGCCTTGCTGTACATGATAAGGTCCCTCTTTGGGATGGGTGCCATTAAGATGGGAGGTCGCGTGAGGTACTCCTTCAGGCATCTGAAGGCTGCTTTGCATTTGGAGTTCCATTTGAACGTGACACCCTTCTTCATGATTTCAGAGAACGGCCTACACCTCCCTACGAGATTGGTAATGAACCAGCGTATGTAGGCTAGCCTTCCCTATAGGCTTCTCAATTCCTTTATTGTTGACGAGCTGGGCATTTTTAGTATGGCTTCCACTTTGGCCGGGTCCAATTGTATTCCATCTTTCGAATTATGAACCCCAAAAACTTTCCTGAGGTCACCCCAAAGAAGCACTTGAGCGGGTTCATTCTTAAATTATATTTTCTCAGCCGCTGGAAGACCTCCTTGAGATCGTCTAGGTGATCGCTCCCCCATCTTCCTTTTACTGCCAGATCATCCACATAGCTTTCCACTGTTTTGTATTGAAGATCTTTGAAAATTTTCATCATCGTTCTTTGATAGGCGGCGCCGGCATTTTTTAGACCGAATGGCATGACGGTATAACAATATACGCCGAGTGGGGTCCTGAACAATGTATGCTTTTCATCGGGTGGGTTCATCTTAATCTGGTTATACCCCGAGAAGCCGTCCATGAATGTCATCCTCTCGAATCCGCAGGAATTGTTGACTATTTTCTCCCTGAGAGGTAATGGGAAGTCGTCCTTTGGGCAGGTTTCGTTCAAATCCCTAAAGTCGATGTAGACCCGGATCTGGCCGTTTTTCTTGGTCACTAGGATGACATTGGCTAGTCACTCCGGATGTTGCTCCTCTTATGAATCTGACTTTTAGAAACTTCTTGACCTCTGCTTCTATTTTCTCAATGCAGTCCTAGGCGAATTTCCTCTACCGCTGCTTGTGGGGGCGAGATCCTGGCCGTATGTCTAAGTGGTGAACTACTATTGACAGATCTAGTCCCAGCATTTTTTTAGCTCCATGCGAAGACATCATTGAATTCATTAAGTAGTCTTATGTAGGCATCCTTTTCTTCACTGTTCAGACTACCGCTTATCAGGACTGGGTGCGGGTTCTCTGTGTTCCCCAGGTTTACCTCGTCCATCCGGTCCTCGGTTGGCGGTTCCCTTACTCTCTCTTTTGATGGGGTCGTTTCTTCCATTTTTACCATATTACAAAGGTAGATTATGTTCCTTCTTTCTTTTCTGGGTTCCGCTTGCTGCGTGGGTGGACTTCCCCTAACCCTCTTTCTTCCAACGTAGCTTTATACTATAAGGGGTAATGACACGGTTCCACGGATAAATTCGATCTGTCCCTCGACAATTTGTAGGATTCCTTCTCAAGGCTCGACGGCGGTATCTTCTTCCAGCTCTCTTAGAGGGTCGCCTACTGATATCTACTCTCCTTCTTCATATAGTGTTACATCCGAGCAGTAAATGCCCACCCCTTGAAATGGCTTTCTATCAGCGAATTGCCTTCGGACAGAGAGGTTATCGTCCATATATTTGAAGCATTGATGTAGCGTTAATGGGACTACGTGATTTTCATGGATCCAGGGTCTTCCCAGTAATAGGCGGTAGGTAGTGCAGGCTTTGACATAGTAACAACCTGGATGAGCGAGCAGGTCGCCGATTTGGCATTTGATTTTGATTTTTCCCAATACTCTGCTCCCTTTACCATTATATACGTGAATCCTCATGCTAGTTTCCTTTAGTGACCTCGGCGCCAGACCGATGTGCTTCATCGTCCGGATCAGGAGTACGTTAACATCCAAGCCCGGGTCGATCTGTATCCAAGACACCTTAGCCTCCTGTATGTATCCTGTGTAGTAGAGAGGCCTGTCGTGCTTGCAATCACCCAACAACATGTCATTCTGATCAAAAGTGATGGGGACACTTTCTTTCAGACGAGTCACGAAGCAGTTGATACTTGTCGGGCCTGATTCCCATCTTTTTTCTTCCGACAAGGTTTCCCGCAGAGACATCCACATGCCTTTATTCATCTTGATCAGGTTCAATAGGGACACCTTTGCTGGGACCCGAGACATATGGTTGATAATGTCGTATTGGAATCCTTCGTTCTATGGGGGAGCCATTTCTTCGCCATCCTGAGACCGACTGTTTTGCTCCGTCAGATCCTTGGAATAATCTTTTGCGAAGTCCTTCCCCAAGCGGGTATGGAGCACCTCCTTTTCTGATTCTTCGGCTCGTGTTTCGGTGGCATAGCAACGCGAATACGAGACTCATTGGGACTGTGGCATTTCTTGGTTCGCAGTTGCCATGTGGTGAGTGATCCTAGCACTAATTACGTCTAGGGTGAGGTAGACGGCATTTACAGCATGTGGGAATCCTCCTTCCTTGAACGTGAGGATCCGGCTATCAGCAAGATCTTGAATGGCGTTCGTCAAAGTGCCGCAGGCATTGGTGGGGTGGCCCACAATCTGATGGTATTTGCAATATTTAGGGTCATGGACTCGTCTTACCTCCTCTGGTCTTTTAGGTGCAAGAGGCTAGATTTTTCCTTTCTTTAAAAGCTCTTCATAGATTCCTTCCATCTCTTTATCCTCGAAGTCGTATTTCCGGGATCAGCTGGTGCCTGGCCCCCTCCTCCCACTGGTCACTTTCCCGTGTTCAGGATTGTCTTTCTTTCTTTTCTTGTGTTGGGTGGACACCACCGTCAGGGAGTCCTTCCTTTTGCTCGGAGAATTCAACGAGGTTCGGAACGAAAACCTCCTAAGTTCAATTTCCTGTTTCTCCCTTTTAATCACTGCTTCTACATTTGTGGCTACTTCAGATATTTGTGCGAATGAGATAGGTTTCACAATTATGAAATATTTCTGGGACTCGGTTCTCAAGTTCCGCACACTGATGTCAAATACTATCTTTTGGTTGATTTCTCGGCACTGCATGGAAAGATTCCTCCATCGGTTGAGGTATGCCTCGACCGATTCGTCTTTCCCCTGATGGATTTCTAACAGCACCTTGGATGTTACAGGTGGGGTTTCATCCTAGAATTGGATTGTGAAGATTGCCTGGAGGTCTTGAAACGACTGTATTGATCCCTCGGGGAGACTTTCAAACCATTTAAATGCATTTCCCACCAGCGTGATGGGGAACAGCATTATCCGCTGGGCGTCATTTTCGAGCAACCCTCTGGTTCTCATAGAGAAGTGCTAGAGATGTTGCATCGCTGGTTCGGATCCGTCAAAGGTTTGTATGTCAGGCCTCCTATACTTTTTGGAGAACTGTACATTCTCCATCCATTCTGGGTAGGGTTTTCCCTTAACGGGGTGCTACCCACCCACTTCTGCCATAATCTTCTGTACCTCCGCCTACATTTCTGCTTTTGATGCTACTGATTTTGCCTCGAAATTCTATGATCCTCCAGCGCGTTCGTCAGATTGTCGGGTAAAGAAGGGTTCTAATTTTTGATCTAAAACCCTTTCTTTGGCGGGGCCTCCGTCAAATCCAATAGACTCCTTCTCCAGATTCTTTTTCTCCACAGCATTTTCCAACTTCTCTTTCAGTTCTAGTTCTATCAGCATTGCCATTTGGTTACCTATTTGATTATCTTGCCTTTGTAGGTGGTAGTGGAGAGGCTCCTCCTGCTGGTACCTCCCTGGGTTGCTTCCGAGATTGTCTTCCCCTTCTACCTCGGCCATGCAGACGTTAAAGGACTGCACGGTGTCTTGAATGTTAGGGATTTTATCTGGGCCCCCTGCAGGGAGTTCCCGTCCTAACATTTTCTCCTTTACTATTTTGTTTTAGGAGTGTGGTTCTCGCGAACCTCCTCCCTCTATAGGTCAACCAGGCTCCGGCATTTGTTTCTTCAACGTCAATGGTTTAGTCTTTGGGTCGGTGTTAATCCGACCATCCTAGTACTTCAAATGAAACCATCCCTTTTAGTGCTTTTGTCTTTTTATCCACCGGTTATCCCTCTAGACCCTCTTGTGGTAAAGGGGCCAATTGAATCCTGCATATCCCGTCAATTTAAGGTGAACCGATCAATCCCGTGTCGGGCAAGGCTCCGATCAGGTTAAACCCTAGGAACCCTCATCCAATCCCGACCTGGGCTATCGGGTTCTTTGTCAATGCTTTCCCAACGGTCCGAGTCGGCTTTTTGTGACTTGCGACCATGTTCATGCATTTGCTCGCTTGCAACTGCACGCACCACGGTTTGCGCCATGGTGAATGCATCTAGTGCCAGTGCTGGGGCTTTTCTAGCCGTGGTTAATGGACTTTCGGTTGCCTTTCAGCATCCCCACTTGCTCAGTGGTCCTTTCTCATTTGATACTTCGGCTGAGGTCTCCCTGACAGTCAGGGCTTTTGCCCTGAGGGAGTCGCCTGGATGAAGTATCATTTGATAGTGGGAATGACTAGGTTCAGTTTTCTTGCAGACGGCTGATCCCTTCCCTTGCGATACCTTGGTCGACGTCCCCTTGGCGACTGGCGTAATTGCCTGGGCACCAAAGGGCATCGGTCGAGCCGTCGCTTGGTATCCGAAGCCGTTAAAGATATCGGATTTTCTGTCATGCCTATGATTTCTTTGTGATTTCTCTATGGTGTTAGACCTAACTAACAATTGTTGTCCCGGATCCCCAATGGAGTTGCCAAAATATGTAAACGGAAAAGAAAATATAAAGTGTAATAGTGTAAATTTGAAAGAAGAAAAGTTCATGCATATGGCAATTCTATTTCAACAACTAGAGATCCCGGACTTTACACTAAGCTTCTGGTATGTCCGGTATTTGGATTGCCAGTACTCCTGTTTATAGAGAAATTACAAGGATGATCTCTTCTAGAAGGAAAGAAGGCCATTAGGGACATCTTTTTCCCCTCTAGATAGGATTTCCCATGCATGACATTCCTATCCCCCCCCCCCTCTCTCAAGATCGGTGCCCCTCCTTGTTGACACCAAAAAATGTCACTATGTCCCTTCAACACCAAAAGCTACATGGAGCCACATTCTGCCATAAATAGGAAGGCGCCACTTCAAGCACCAGATCTTGTCAGAATGAAACAAAAACTACAAGATCCTTCAAAGCAACCAAAAGAGGGGTACACATGAAGTTTCGGGCCATTTCAACATCATTTGGCTTAACTTCACTCCTCCGACAGCCAGACAGGGGCTCCCGGCAGCGACAGTGTCGAAGACTTCAAAACTTCGATCAGAGCCTACGGATGGTCTCAGAATACCTCCAAAAGGCCCCATGCCAAATTTCAAGTCAAACGGACGACGTTTGACCCTTCATCAACTCTCGGGAAGCAAAAACAGGCCTACCGGCAGCGGAGCACCCCGGAATCATGGCATCCAAATTGGAGCTGATGAATCATCTCAAAATGACTCCAATAGGTCCCCTGTCAAGTTTTAGGTCAAACGGACATCGTTTGGCCTAGTTTCAAAGTTCGGCATTTTCCTCGAGGTGAAATCAAGGCGAGCATTTGCGGGACCCCAAAAGGCTTCAAAATTCAAACCAAAGCCCATGGTTGGTCTTACTTACCACTCAGGAGGCTCCCTGTCAAATTTCAGGTCAATCGGACATCGGTTGACCACAAGTCAAAGCTCGACATTTCTCTCATGGCGAAATTAAGGCAAGCATTTGCGGGACCCCGAACGGCTTCAAAACTCAAACCAAAGCCTATGGTTGGTCCTATCTACTGCTCAAGAAGCTCCACGTCGAATTTCAGGTCATTCCGACATCGTTTGGCCTAGTTTCAATGCTTGACAAAAAATCGGCAAAACCGCACAGCAAAGTCTTCGGCTTTCCAGAAAAATAGGAAACTTTGCGCTCCGATTTGAGTGGCTTCTCGTCGGGTTTTCTTCAAGAGAATCAGGCAAATAAATGAGGGGAAATGTCAGGAAAAAATCAGAAGAAAAAAGAATGAAAAAAGATCGAAAAACGGCGAAGAAAAGGCGACCGAACGACGACCATTCAATGGGCCCAAAGCCCATGGTCGCCGGCGACCTTGGCCCATGGTCGCCGGCGACCATGGAATTTCCGGCGACCCAAAAGTCGCCGGAAACCCCTTTTTTCGGGTACTTTTCGCGTTTCGAGTTGATTGGCCCCTGTGATTTTTCCAAAATCTGATTTTTCGTGCATGAAATCCGTCGATCTTCGTCAACATCACGGATTCGCCACCGAAATCATTGGATGATCATTAGATGCCTCGAAATCGCCAACCGGCCGACAAAGAAAGCACACTTTCTGCCCGCCCGATCGTGAAATCGACAGGACAGATGTTGTCGGCACGTTGACATTAATCAATGTCTGAAATTGCATCGCCATCCGACATCAAACAGCATGTGGATCCACCGGCGATCATCACAAGAAGAATTCCAAAAGACGCGGTGCGGCCCGCGACTCTTCAAGCGACCTGGCGACCAATTAATGAGGTTAAATGACCCGTTTTATGACAAGTTAATGCGGTCATTAACTCATTATTTTGGACGGCCCAATCAAAAGCAAGCAAATGGGAGTTACAAGTCAGAGGATTTATGGCATTAAAGCCATGAAACTCCTCCCATGATGGGGATTGAAGGCAATTAAAGGCTCATTATTCTCCATCGGCCAATCAAATTCAAGGAAAAAGGAGTTACAAAACAAGTAATTTAAAAACTTGTAACTCCTCCCATTATGAGCATTAATGCATTCAATGCTCATAAACCCTCCTAAATGGCTACCAAAGGCCTATAAATAGGAGGGCATTCCAAAGGCAAAGGATCCGGATCTAGCTCTCGCTCTCCCCCCGACGAAGACAAAAAAAATCCAGAGGCCCTGCAACTCTGCTGCAAAGACCACCAAAAGGTGATTGAAGCACCCTTGGGGGGCCACCCCCCCAAGGACCTCCCTTCTTCTACCAACATGGCTAAAACGTGGCTTTTCAGCCCGTTTACTTAGCTTTTTATCGGATATAAGACCTTCTCTTGGTCTTTGTCCTTTAAAAATTTGAGGTTAGAAAGCCAAGCCAAGAATCCAAGCATCGTGTTCTCATCTGCATGGACGATGGAGGAGCCCATACATGACTCGCGACCGTCGATCTGAACGTGTCCCCACAATCGAATGAGAAGTCAGATTCCTTTTCTTGATTTCTATTGTACTTTATTTTTCTTTTAGAGACAAAAATCACAACTCTTGTCTTTCATAATGGATAAGACTTGTAAATCGCCTTTTACGGCAAAATCGCCTTTCACGGCAACAAATGAAATCGCCTTTCACGGCATTCAAAAAAAACCTTTGTCTCTTTTCTTAAAATATGTGTGCAATAGAAACTAGAAAAAGTTTCATTTCCCCTTTCTACTTGTGAAGGTGGATCTTCGGATCACCGTTTCTAAATTCCAAGTAGAAAAGTGAAATTGGCATACCCGTACAAAAAAAAGAAAGAAAGATGTTGATACCCTTTATCTTTTCTTCTCCTCCCCTCCGCCGTACCCCGAAAGACCCGGGACGGAGGCAGCGGGAGAGAGGGAAGAATCAGGTCCATCAAGCTGGCACACCCGGTGGGACACGTTCATTTGAGAACATGAACTTAGATTCTTTGGCACCTTTCTAGTTGGCGGCCAATGTTGAATCTCGCAAAAAAAAAAAAAAACATGAGATGGGATTTTTTTTTTTGTTTTTGGAAATTTCTTTCTTTAAGTCTATTTCCAATCTTTCTCCTTCTCGAAAAAAAAAAAATCTTCTCTTGTTCTTTGAATTCAGATCTGAGAAATCTCGATCTCCTCCCTTTTGGACTCAGTGCCCGCAGAAATGTTTGAGCACATTTTCAGATTGGGAAAGGGACCGTTTGCTCTCTTTGATGGGTTCGAAAAAAAAATCTGATTTCAAACTTGTCAGATTTTCAAAAAAAAAAAAAAAAATCTTCTCTCTTTTGGATCCAAATTTGAGAAATTTTGGTTTTCTTTCCCTTTCTGACTTAGGGCTCGCAGAAATTGTTTGAGCCCCTGTTCAGACTGCGAACGAACCATTCGCTCTCTCTGATGAGTCCATAAAAAAAAGGGGGGGAGCATTTGAGAATACGAAAGTTTTACCGATTGCGTTCTTTGATCGAAGTTGACCTAAGAAAAGCCTTGTCCAGAGTTTGGAGACAGCTAGGCTGTTCTAGGTAAGGGTCCTCCAAACGGGTTCATTAAGTAATCCTACCCTTACCTGGGGGCTGATCTATCAACATTGGTTTCATAAGAACGAATCGTGAGAACTCGGTGTATTCTCAAACCCTAAAAAAAAAAAAAAAAATTCGTCGATTTTTGGTTCAAATTTGAGAAATCTTGATCTCTTCCTTTTCAGACTCTGTGCTCGCAGAAATGTTGAGCACGTGTTTGAACTGGAACATCATTTTCTCTCTTTGATGAATCCGATACTGACTTTCAAAAAAAAATTCCGTCGATTTTTGGTTCAAATTTGAGAAATCTTGATCTCTTCCTTTTCAGACTCTGTGCTCGCAGAAATGTTGAGCACGTGTTTGAACTGGAACATCATTTGCTCTCTTTGATGAATCCGATACTGACTTTCAAAAAAATCTTCAAAAAAAAAAAAAAAAACTTCTGTCACGTTTGGGTTCAAAGTCGAGAAATCTTGACCTCTTCCACCTCGGATTACTGTGCTCGCAGAAATGTTGAGCACGTGTTTGGGTTGGAACGTCATTTGCTCTCTTTGATGAATCTGATCCTGACTTTTCAAAAAAAAAAAAAAAAAAACTTCCGTCATTGTTGGGTCCAGATTCGAGAAATTCTGGTTATTTCCCTTTCGGACTCTGTGCTCGCAGAAATGTTGAGCACGTTTTCGGATCGGAGTGCCATTTGCTCTCTTTTATGAACCCAACCTTGACCTTTCAAAAAATCCCATCTCGTGTCCATTTCAAGGATGCGATTTACAACATCTGTGCCTAGCGGTGCTAGTACGCCCTCTTGGGTCTACTGTATTCGCGACCGACACATTTGTACTCCCAACCTTATATCATTTTACCTCGAGTGAGCCTCGCTCCTCGGTAATCTGAATTAAGGTTCACAATTGCTTCTAGCAGTCACTGGAACGCTCACTCTGAGCCTTTCATACTCGCGTTTAGAACAATTGTATACTCTATGGCTTTTTGCCTTCTTCATCTTGCTTGGGCCGGGCCTTGTCCCCTCGAGCAAATTGAAAAGAAAAAACCATAGTTTATTTCCATTTATGATCACCACATTCTTGTGATTACTAATGGATCCGGTCTTGTTTCAAAAAGAAAGGTTTTTCAAAAACTAACATGGCAGCTTCGCTGACAATCACCTTCGACGAGAACAAGTACCAGCTGATGCTTCAAGAGAAGCAAAACAAATGCGCTCCTAAGCGCCTCGCCAGCGGCCGAAGTGTCACTTCCTTCGGTAACACACAGGACACCGGGTCGACCTCCTTTCCCCGGTCCATCGTCTTTGGGTCGCGGGACCTTTCCCACTTCCCGCAGAAGAAACAACTCCTGCCAAGAAGCAGAAAACCGCCCCTGGGCGCGTCACTACCGTGACACCAAGGGCAACCGCCAAGAAGACTGAAGCCCGCGACAACCTCGCGAAACCTCAGCTTGCAAGAAACCAGGTCTACCTCAAGACTTGGTCTCCAAGACCTTCTCCAAAACAAAGAAGGTCCCAAAGATCTGCAAGGCCAGCATACCTGGCCCCGCTCAAGGAGAACCGGTTCTACCCTCTCTCGTACACGAAAGAGGAGAAACCAGCCCTCCACCAAACAAAATCCACCCAGCACGAGCCGGCTTATTCCTATAAGCCCAAGATCAAGTCGTGCATCATCAGGCCACAGCGAGAATCTGTCAAGGCCTGTATTCCTGCAACTCGGCCCTTCATCTCAACAGGGGCCGAGCTCGCCAAATTTAAAGCTTCGCTGCGACAGGCTAAGGACCGCATCCAGATCCTGTCCTTGCCAAATTATAAAGAAGACAAGCTCGGCTGCTGCGCGCGAGGGACCACCTCCTTCGTGGCTAGAGCACAGCCCGAGCTAACTGAAGCTCAAATCGCTCGTCGTATGCGTCGCCGCGCGGCGTATCGGCAAAAGAGACTAGAGAAGCAAAGAGCCCAGCACTCCACGCTCCAGGTCTCTAAAAAATGGGTTGAAAAAGAAGCACCCAACCAAGTTGCTACTGTCCATATGGTTGGCAAAACCAAAAGGCGCCAGAAGTCAGCAACAAAAATCCATGTCAAGCGACCGGTGACTCGCAGCGTCTCCCGGGCGCGAAGACATAGAGAAGATTCTCCCACTCCTTCAAGTCAAGGACACCGGAGCAATCACTCTTCGAGCTCTTCATCCAAAAGAATGAGCTCCAGCTCAGTCACCAAGACGATATCCTCATTCGACTCTCGAAGGATGAACGTCTTGGTCACAAATGCTGAGCAGCCTCCACCGCAAGATGACGTAGCCGCACGCATCCAGCAGCTGGAGCAAGGACAGCAGAGGATAGAAGCTCTCATGGAGAACTTACTTCTTACCCTCCAACGTCCACCGAATAATGAAGCTCCTCCAAGTCACCACGAAGAGGAGGTAAATGAGTCACACGCCCTTACGAAAAAGGACGTTGACGATATCCTCGCCAAAGCAAAGGAAGAGGATTCACTAAAGGAACACGGAATCAAGCCACCATATCCCTTATGGATGGACTCGGTACCGTTTCCTACCAAATTCAAACAGCCCACTCTCCAAACATATACGGGGAAGGGCTCGGCCAGACAACATGTCATCCATTTCAAAATCCTGACGGGAAGTACCCTAAAAGGTACGGCCTTTGATTGGTACTCCACTCTTCAGGAGGACTCTATCCAAAACTGGGCCATGATGGAGACACGCTTCCTAACTCACTTCAGAGGTGAGGATCATCCTGTGACTATGGCTCAACTCTGCAGCCTAAAACAGGGAGAGAATGAGTCGACATACGACTACATTCACAAATGGAAGGCAATGGCGTACAAATGTTCAGACGTACTGCCACAAGCGTCGCTGGTCGACATCTGCCGTAACAACATGAGAGCAAAGATACGCTCCATGATTATCGGCAACAAATCAAAGAATCTGGGAGAACTCCTAGAAGCATCAATGGAGGCTGAAACGGTGATCAAAGACCTCAGCAGTCAGAAATCATCAAAGAAGGAGCCGACCGCCATTGCAACCTCAAAGCAAAAGAAAAAGGAGGTTCTCAATGTGCAAACCAAGTCAGCTCCGCAGCCACCAAAGAAAGCTGAAAACAAAGGTGCAGGTAAGAGACCTGAACTCTCTGATGCATTCAAAGAACGAGTAAAAAAGAAATACCCGTTCGATGAAGATGTCGAAGAAATCTTCGAGGCTCTCTTGGCAAACGGGAAGCTCACCCTGTCTGAACCCAAAAGACCAGGAGATGTTGGCAAAACCAACGATCCCCGGTACTGTCCATACCACCAGATGATCTCGCATCCTCTCAACCAATGCTTCTGTTGACACCAAAAATGTCACTATGTCCCTTCAACACCAAATGCTACATGGAGCCACATCCTGCCATAAATAGGAAGGCGCCACTTCAAGCACCAGATCTTGTCAGAATCAAACAAAAACTGCAAGATCCTTCAAAGCAGCCAAAAGAGGGGTACACATGAAGTTTCGGGCCATTTCGACATCATTTGGCCTAACTTCACTCCTCCGACAGGCAGACAAGAGCTCCCGGCAGCGACAATGTCGAAGACTTCAAAACTTCGATCAGAGCCTACGGATGGTCTCAAAATACCTCCAAAAGGCCCCCTGCCAAATTTCAAGTCAAACGGACGACGTTTGATCCTTCATCAACTCTCGGGAAGCAAAAAACAAGCCCATCGGCAGCGGAGCACCCCGGAATCATGGCATTAAAATTGGAGCTAATGGATCGTCTCAAAATGACTCCAATAGGTCCCCTGTCAAATTTTAGGTCAAACGGACATCGTTTGACCTAGTTTCGAAGCTCGGCACTTTCCTCGAGATGAAATCAAGGCGAGCGTTTGCGGGACCCCAAAAGGCTTCAAAACCCAAAACTAAAGCCCATGGTTGGTCCTACTTACTACTCAGGAGGCTCCCTGTCAAATTTCAGGTCAATCGGACATCGGTTGACCACAAGTCAAAGCTCGGCATTTTCTCTCACAGCGAAATCAAGGCAAGCATTTGCGGGGACCCCAAACGGCTTCAAAACTCAAACCAAAGCCTATGGTTGGTCCTATCTAATGCTCAAGAAGCTCCACGTCGAATTTCAGGTCATTCTGACATCGTTTGGCCTAGTTTCAACGCTTGACAAAAAATCGGCAAAACCGCACAACAAAGTCTTCGGCTTTCCAGAAAAATAGGAAACTTTGTGCTCCGATTTCCGTGGCTTCTCGACGGGATTTCTCCAAGGAAAACAGGCCAATAAATGAGGGGAAATGTCAAGAAAAATACAGAAGAAAAAAGAATGAAAAAAGAGCGAAAAACGGCGAAGATACGGCGACCGGAAGGCGGCCAAAAAAATGGGCCCAAGGCCCATGGTCGCCGGCGACCTTGGCCCATGGTCGCCGGCGACCATGGCCCATGATCGCCAGCCCCATGGTCGCCGGCGACCATGGAAATTTCCGGCGACCCAAAAGTCGCCGGAAACCCACTTTTTCGGGTCCGTTTCGCGATCCGAGTTGATTGGCCCCTGTGATTTTTCCAAAATCTGATTTTTCGTGCATGAAATCCGTCGATCTTCGTCAACATCACGGATTCGCCGCCGAAATCATTGGATGATCATTAGATGCCTCGAAATCGCTAACCGGCCGACAAAGAAAGCACACTTTCTGCCCGCCCGATCGTGAAATCGACAGGACAGATGTTGCCGGCGCGTTGACATTAACCAATGTCTGAAATTGCATCGCCATCCGACATCAAACAACATGTGGATCCACCGGCGATCATCGCAAGAAGAATTCCAAAAGGCGCGGCGCGGCCCGCGACTCTTCAAGCGACTTGGCGGCCAATTAATGAGAATAAATGACCCATTTTATGACAAGTTAATGCGGTCATTAACTCATTATTTTGAACGGCCCCAATCAAAAGCAAGCAAATGGGAGTTACAAATCCAATGATTTATGGCATTAAAGCCACGAAACTCCTCCCATGATGGAGATTAAATGCAATCAAAGGCTCATTAATCTCCATCGACCAATCAAATTCAAGGAAAAAGGAGTTACAAAACAAATCATTTAAAACTTGTAACTCCTCCCATTATGAGCATTAATGTATTAAATGCTCATAAACCCTCCTAATGGCCACCAAAAGCCTATAAATAGGAGGGCTTTTCCAGAGAAAAAATTGCTCGGAAAAAAGGTCCAGAGAAAAATTGCTCGGAAAATCCCGAAAGGCCAGAGAAAAATTGCTCGGAAAATGCTCCGGAGAGAAAATTCTCTCGGAAAATCTCAGAAAAGAAATCAGATCAGAAAACCTCTGCCAATTTGAAGAAAAGAAACTCTGCTGCAAGAGCAACTACAAGGTGATTGAAGCACCCTTGGGGGCCACCCCCCCAAGGACATCCCTTCTTCTACCAACATGGCTAAAACGTGGCTTTTCAGCCCGTTTACTTAGCTTTTTATCGGACATAAGACCTTCTCTTGGTCTTTGTCCTTTAAAAATCTGAGGTTAGAAAGCCGAGCCAAGAATCCAAGCATCGTGTTCTCATCTGCATGGACGATGGAGGAGCCCATACATGACTCGCGACCGTCGATCTGAACGTGTCCCCACAATCGAATGAGAAGTCAGATTCCTTTCTTGATTTCTATTGTACTTTATTTTCTTTTAGAGACAAAAATCACAATTCTTGTCTTTCATAATGGATGAGACTTGTAAATCGCCTTTTACGGCAAAATCGCCTTTCACGGCAACAAATGAAATCGCCTTTCACGGCATTCAAAAAAAAACCCTTTGTCTCTTTTCTTAAAATATGTGTGCAATGGAAAACTAGAAAAAGTTTCATTTCCCCTTTCTACTTGTGAAGGTGGATCTTCGGATCACCATTCCTAAATTCCAAGTAGAAAAGTGAAATTGGCATACCCGTACAAAAAAAAAAGAAAGATGTTGAAACCCTTTATCTTTTTCTTCTCCACCCCTCCGCCGCACCCCGAAAAGACCCGGGGCGGAGGCAGCGGGAGAGAGGGAAGAAATCGGGTCCATCAAGCTGGCACACCCGGTGGGACACGTTCATTTGAGAACATGAACTTAGATTCTTTGGCACCTTTCTAGTTGGTTGCCAATGTTGAATCTTGCATAAAAAAAAAAACATGAGATGGGATTTTTTTTTGTTTTGGAAATTTCTTTCTTTAAGTCTATTTCCAATCTTTCTCCTTCTCGAAAAAAAAAAAATCTTCTCTTGTTCTTTGAATTCAGATCTGAGAAATCTCGATCTCCTCCCTTTTGGACTCAGTGCCCGCAGAAATGTTTGAGCACGTTTTTCAGATTGGGAAAGGGACCGTTTGCTCTCTTTGATGAGTTTTAAAAAAAAATCTGATTTCAAACTTTTCAGATTTTTCAAAAAAAAAAATCTTCTTTCTTTTGGATCCAAATTTGAGAAAATTTTGGTTTTCTTTTCCTTTCTGACTTAGGGCTCGCAGAAATTGTTTGAGCCCCTGTTCAGACGGGGAACGGACCATTCGCTCTCTCTGATGAGTCCACACAAAAAAAAAATCTGATTTCAAACTTGTCAGATTTTCAAAAAAAAATCTCCTTTCTTTTGGATCCAAATTTGAGAAAATTTTGGTATTCTTTTCCTTTCTGACTTAGGGCTCGCAGAAATTGTTTGAGCCCCTGTTCAGACGGGGAAACGGACCATTCGCTCTCTCTGATGAGTCCACCAAAAAAAAAAAAAAAAAAAATCTGATTTCAAACTTGTCAGATTTTTCAAAAAAAAAAAAAAATCTTCTCTCTTTTGGATCCGAATTTGAGAAACTTTGGTTTTCTTTTCCTTTCTGACTTAGGGCTCGCAGAAATTGTTTGAGCCCCTGTTCAGACGGGGAACGGACCATTCGCTCTCTCTGATGAGTCCACACAAAAAAAATCTGATTTCAAACTTGTCAGATTTTTCAAAAAAAAAATCTCTCTTTCTTTTGGATCCAAATTTGAGAAACTTTGGTTTTCTTTCCTTTCTGACTTAGGGCTCGCAGAAATTGTTGAGCCCCTGTTCAGACGGGGAACGGACCATTCGCTCTCTTTGATGAGTCCACCAAAAAAAAAAAAAAACTTCTTTCTTTTGGATCAAAAAAAAAATTTGAGAATTTGATTTTGGTTTTCTTTCCTTTCTGACTTAGGGCTCGCAGAAATTGTTTGAGCCCCTGTTCAGACGGGGAACGGACCATTCGCTCTCTCTGATGAGTCCACACAAAAAAAATCTGATTTCAAACTTGTCAGATTTTCAAAAAAAAATCTTCTTTCTTTTGGATCCAAATTTGAGAAACTTTGGTATTCTTTTCCTTTCTGACTTAGGGCTCGCAGAAATTTGTTTGAGCCCCTGTTCAGACGGGAATCTTCTCTCGGTACCATTCGCTCTCTTTGATGAGTCCACCAAAAAAAAAAAC